>NW_026847660.1:72684112-72750500 GCF_025583915.1 Anolis sagrei ordinatus
AAGCCCCCCGAGCCCCCCCCCCCGGCTACATGCCTGTCCGCAGTGCTTCAAATACTGACAATTTAAGCAATGACCCATTAGGACAGATGGGAGTTTCAAATTAAACGGTCAGTGTTCCAGAAAGCCAGTTTGCGAGGTTTACTGCCGTCTTCCCTTTACTTCTGTTTGTTTCCAAACTCTAATTACTGCTTTATCCACTTTAATCTCTTTCATACTATCAGATTAATTTCTAGCCTGTCCCTTATCACCAGCTTCACACTGTGCTGGACAGCAAGAAATGTTAGATGCTTCTCTTATATTTGACCTACTAGTTGCACCCAGCCATGCGTTGCTGTGGGCCTGTCTGGTTAAATGGAAAAGGAAGTAAAGAAAAAAGAGCAGGTTTCTAATATATTTCATTTCATAATGCTTGGGGGTAGGCCCTTCCCACTGTGTTTAATTCTTTTATTATTTTATCTTATATCCTGTGTTTACCCTACTGTATTATTTTGTTATTGTTTGCATTTGATTGAGGTTATTATCTGTTGTATGTATTTTACTTTGCTTTATTGTAATTCTTGGGCTTGGCCACATGCTAGCTGTCCTGAGTTCCCTTGGGGAGATGGTGACAGGGTATTTATTATTGTTGTTGTTGTTCCATTGTCTTTGTAGATATAGAGGTTGTCTAGTTTGCCGACTCTAGAACACACAACATATAATTGTCCACGTGAGAAGCAATCCATGTCTAGATCTTTTTTTCCCTTTTCTTTATTTATTTATTCAAGTAGACATACATTTGCAAGTGTTTGTTGCATACAGTGCAATACTTTCTATCTATTAATGTTCCATAATCATTTATCTGATAATATATTTCCTTTAAGGGGTCACAGTACTATCTAAATAATACATATAAAAATATCATAGAATCTTACTTTACATCTGCTTCCTCCTTGCCTACAGTCTTATAGGATCCCCTATATACATTTTTTATTTAATTTTACATTAAGATGTTGAATTATTGGTTGCCATTCATTAATAAAGCTATCTAATAGTTCTCCTCTCAATAATATAGGTATTTTGTCCATTATCTGAATATCTGTAATATATTTTTCCCACTCTTCTAAAGGAGGTATCCCTGGGTTTTTCCAATATCTGGCATATACTATTCAAGCTGCCACTGTCATGTAAAACAATTTTTTTCCAATTTTTTTTCAAACTCTTCATTGGGCATATTCAAAAGGTGAATTTGAGGTGTCATTTTGAAAATTGAGATTTTTTCGAGATTTTTTCGAGATATACGTGTCAATCCGTGTCTAGATCTTCACAGCAAAATTCTAAAGCACATAGAGCCCAAGAGGCGAGGCCTGCCTTACCTGGCCAAAGAGGCCTGGCTGAGTGGTTGAGGTGCCCTCCCTTCTGAGGTGCCTAGACTGAGGCAGGGAAGCAACATTAAGGGGGGGAAGGCAAAAGTGTGCCCCCGAGGCCTGCCCTCTCCGTGTGCCCCCGAGGCCCACTCTCTCCACATGCCCCTGCGCAATCCTGCCTCTTTCAGGACAGAGTGAGCAGCACCGAAGCAAAGAAGGATGGACTACTCTCACACAGAGGTTCAGATTGAAGTAGAAAAGTAGCGTTGAAGGGTGAAAGTGATGCCTCCCCCCAAGGTCTGCCCCCACCATGCATCCCCACGTAATCTTGCCTCCTTCAGGACAGAGCGAACAGCGCCAGGGTGAAGAAGGACGGACTACTCTCACACAAAGGGAGAGAAATAGAGTGCGTGTGTACCTATACAAAGAAGGCGCATGTTAAAAAAACTCCAAAAACTATACTCACGTAATGAACGCTATGTTAAGAAGGGAGCCGAGAAGACAGTTCCATCTTGTCTCCTGTGACATCAGAGCCCCTCCCCCAGCAACAATCTATCTATCTATATATAAAAATGCTCTGTGCGTAATGAGTACCTTAAAAACAAAAGAACCAGTGAACAAAATCACACCAAATTTGACAACACAAGGAGTGACCATCACTCAAAAAATTATGATTTTGTCATTTGGGAGTTGTAGTTGCTGGGATTTATAGTTCACCTACAATCAAAGAGCATTCTGAACCCCACCAACGATGCAATTGACCCAAACTTGGCACACAGTTCTCCCATGATCAACAGAAAATACTTGAAGGGTTTGGTGGGCAGTGTCCTTTGGTTTTGGAGTTGTAGTTCACCTTCATCCCGAGAGCACTGTGGACTCAAACAATGATGGATCTGGACCAAACTTGGCACAAGTACTCAATACGCCCAAATATGAATACAGATGGAGTTTGGGGGAAATAGACCTTGACATTTGGGAGTTGTAGTCACTGGGATTCACAGTTCACTTACAATCAAAGAGCATTCCGAACCCCACAAACGACAGAATCGGGGCAAACTTCCCATACAGTACCCCCATGACCAACAGAAAATACTTAAGGCCATCCAATCCAACTCCCTTCATCAGGGCAAGAATATATAATCAAAGCCCTCCTGACAAAGAGCCATCCAGCCATAGATAGATAGATAGATAGATAGATAGATAGATAGATAGATAGATAGAGATAGGGAGTTGCAGTTGCTGGGATTTATAGTTCACCTACAATCAAATAGCATGATAGAATTTAACCAACCGGGGCATACAGGACTTCCATGATCAACAGAAAACACTAGAAGGGTTTGGTGAGCATTGACCATGAGTTTGGGAGTTGTAGTTCAGCTACATCCAGAGACTACCATGGACTCAAACAATGATGGATCTGGACCAAACTTGGCACGAATATTAGATATGCCCAAATATGAACATAGATGGAGTTTGGAAGAAATAGACCTTGACATTTGGGAGTTGTCATTACTGGGATTTATAGTTCACCTATAATCAAGGAGTGTTCTGAACCCCGCCATGTGTCCCCTTGCAGTCCTACCCCTTTCAGGACAGAACGAGTAGCACCAACGCTGTTTTTCCAAAAATTCCTTTTTTTACCTGTCTCAGGTGTGACATCTATATAATAGTTGGGATGTAAAAAGATAAAAACATTTGTGTATTTAAATGCAACCTTATGTCCAAATTTCAAAGCATTCGGTGAAGTATTTTGGGAGATTTGACATTTTGAACAAATAAACATTTACATTTTTATTTATATAGATTGCTAGCTGAGCGATTCCAGGCGAAATCTCCTCCTAAAACTTACAAGCAGGAAAATGCAGACAGCATTTCTGGTGCTGTTTGTATTGGTGGGGAGAGATTAAGAAGCAATTTATGCCTCCACACATTGAGATGATAGAGCTATATGCATTAAAGGTCAGGTTGAAAGCCCCTGGGGATAAGTGAGTCCTGGGGCTGCCAATTGTGTGTTCACTGTTGTGATGATTCATCCTAGTGCTGCAGGATAACGGAAAATATTAAGTTCATGTTATACTTCTGAGTCCCTTGGGCAGCGTTCTAATTTTAGTTTTCATTAGTCACTATTGGCTTGCCTCGTGGAATAAAACAAAGCTGCATTTCAGAAGAAAATACTGCAAATGATACGGTTCCAAGCTTGCAAAGCAGTTTTTTGGCAAGGAGGGCACACAGCTTCCTTTTTGGTTTAGAGTGGCTATCATTTTTTAAAAAAACAACTTCCCTTAGCCACAGTTTCTGTTATACTTGAAATTTGAAAAATATTGAACATCTCATCTGAAACAGACTTGCTGCTAGAAGGAATATAAAAAAACGTTTCACCTCATATTTCCTTAGTTAAGGGTTCATTTCCAGGGACTTTGAGTTTTACTTTCTGTTTTATTGTTTGTTGTAGTTATGCTATCATTCTCTCGTGCCATTTTTATTTTAGTCTGTTAATTCTGACTTGTTTGCTGTATGATTTTGTTTTAACTGTTAATTTTGCAGTGCATTTTGTATATTTTTCTTTAAAATCTTATATTGCCGCTTTCCTATAAAAGGGGAGCAAGAGACTTATAGATTACTAGCCATCCCCTGCCAGGTGCTGCTGTGGCCCACATGGGGGTTCTGTGTGGGAGGTTTGGGTCAATTGCATTGTTGGTGGGGTTCAGAATGCTGTAATTGTAGGTGAACTATAAATCCCAGCAACTACAACTCGCAAATGTCAAGATTCTATTTTCCCCAAACTCCACCAGTGTTCACATTTGGGAATATTGAGTATTCGTGTAGAGTTTGGTCCAGATCCATCATTGTTTGAGTCCACAGTGATCTCTGGATGTAGGTGAACTACAACTCCAAAACCAAAGGACACTGCCCACTAAACCCTTCAAGTATTTTCTGTTGATCATGGGAGAAATGTGTGCCAAGTTTGGGTCAATTGCATCGTTGGTGGGGTTCAGAATGCTCCTTGATTGTAGTTGAACTATAAATCCCAGCAACTACAACTCCCAAATGACAAAATCATTTTTTTAGTGAAGGACATACATTGGGTTGTTAGGTGTCTTTTGTCCAAATTTGGTGTCAATTCGTCCAGTGGTTTTTGAGTTCTGTTAATCCCACAAATGAACATTACATTTTTATTATATAGATTTCATTACCTCACTGACAAAAGACATATTGTATGAGCCCCACCACCATTTTTATTTCTATCTCAATTATTCTGTACAACTCAGACGTTTGCCTGTTGACATGTTGGTGAAATGTAAGCTATTGCCTTGTACATTTGTAGTAAAATATGTACTTATTTCTAGTTGAATTATTTATTTATTTATTTATTTATTTATTTCGAGGTTTTATATACCGACCCTCTCACCTTCAAAGAGGTGTGAATGTGTTTAGGATCGGATTTTACTAAAACACATAAATCAGCCTATAAACTAGAGATTGGTATCATCTAATCCTCCAGATATAGAATAGGAACTCCCAGTATTTTATTTATTTTATTTATTTATTTACGACATTTATATGTCACCCTTCTCACCCCGAAGGGTTGACAAGTATATACAATATACTATATTATTAGTATAGTACAATATCAGTATTAAACATTACTATATTGTATTATACCATATTGTATATTATTAGTAATACAATATTGTAATATTAGTAGTAATACAATATTATTATTAGTAGTATTATATTGCATTACATTGTAATATTATAAATACTATATGTACAGTATATTCTGGCGTATAAGACTACTTTTTAACCCAAGAAAATCTTCTCAAAAGTCAGGGGTCGTCTTATACACGGGTGTAGTCTTATGCATGGGAGCCGTCTTAACTCTATATTTTAACTGGAAAAGTTGGGGGTCGTCTTATACTCCCAGTCGCCTTATATGCCGGAATATACGGTATATACAATATATTATATTATATTATATTATATTATATTATATTATATTATTAGCATAGCACAGGAGACAAGATGGAACCGTCTTCTGCCCCCCTCTCTCTTCACTCTGGCCCAGAGTGGCACTTGGTGTTGGGAGGAGGGGGTCCCCAGCTGATGACATATGCAGGAGACAAGATGAAACTGTCCCCTGGCCCCCTCTCTCTTCACTCTGGCCCAGAGCTGCGGTGCTGGGGGGATGGGTCCCCAACTGATGACATATGCAGGAGACAAGATGGAACTGCCCCCCTCTCTTCACTCTAGCCCAGAGCGGCAGTTGTTGCTGGGGGGAGGGGTTTCCAGCTGATGACATATGCAGGAGACAAGATGGAACTGTCCCCTGGCCCCCTCTCTCTTCACTCTGGCCCAGAGCAGCAGTTGGTGCTGGGGGGATGGGTCCCCAACTGATGGCATATGCAGGAGACAAGATGGAACTGTCCCCTGGCCCCCTAGCTCTTCTCTCTGGCCCAGAATGGCAGTTGGTGCTGGGGGGAGGAGTCCCCAGCTGATGACATATGCAGGAGACAAGATGGAACTGCCCCTGGCCTCCTCTCTCTTCACTCCAATATTTTCTTCCATTATCTGGACTGACTAGGGATTTATGCCCAATATCTCCTAGACAGCCACATTATTCTTATTCCTCTAAAATAAAAATTTACAAATTCTAATGAAAGACTGTGCTTACGAACCATCAGGAAGTTTAAGATCTTCAGGAGAGGCCCTGCTCTCGATCCCACCACTATCACAAATGCGGTTGATGAGGACGAGAGTCAGGGCCTCCTCAGCGGTGGCCCCCTACCTTTGGAACACCCTCCCTAGAGATATCAGATTGGCCACTTCCCTCTTGTCTTTTAGAAGGAAAAACAAGACCTGGTTATGGGACCAAGTGTTTGATCAGTGTGCAGCAAGTGGAAGAAGATCAATGAATTGATCCGGACTGGTTTTTGGATTTCGATTTTAATGGATGTGTCTTAATTAATTGTTTTAATTGTTGTTTCAATATTTTTAATATTTTGATTGTACTGTGGTTGTTTTTATGATGCTAGCATCGCATGATGGCTTTTGTTAGGCCGCCCTGAGTCCCCCTTCGGGGGGAGAAGGGCGGGGTATAAATATAGGAAATTAATAAATAAATAAATACTACCAGAAATTGCAATGTAATACATATTTTAATCCAAGTAAGCCTGGTTGCATCATATATACAAACTAAGGATCTGTGGGAAACATGAGTTGTTACGTACGAGCAGCGTGTTGGTACATAACGCCTGATTGCTATCAGACTCATCCAGTACCAATGTATTGGGACCAAATCTATGCAGCTACTCTTTCCAGGTTTGGGTTTTTTTCAACAAACTAGAGAAAGATCCAGTGAACAATTGGCTTCAGTAAAGAAACCAGAGTGCAAAGCTGTAACTGAAAGCAGCCGGGTTTCTGGTTTATAATGTCATGCAAAGTCACCTGATGTATACAGATCCATTATTTTAAATAATGCCACGAACGATATTAACATCATACTACAATAAACAAAAATTAATTTATTCCATTGATATAATGCAGTGCATTCTTATGTATTGAATACAATGGAGCTTGTTCCCTCCTGTGCCTAGAATTCGGCTAAAATTAAAGAACATGTTCTTTGCCATGGTATCTTGCAGATCCTGAAGAACCAGGTCGTGCAAGATATTTTGATTGGCAGGGACTTGAGCTACTCCCTTGGACTTCTCAGTTCTCTCTGAGTTCTTGCAATCCTGAGCTATCCTTGTAATCCAAAATATTTCGGGGAATTAAGGGTGTTTCGATACTGTAGAATTAATGCCATTGGATACTACTTTAACTGCTTCTTAATGCAATCATGGAAGGTGCATTTTTACAAGATCTTTAGTTTTCTCTGCTAGAAAGTGTTGGTGTCACATCAAACCACAACTGCTGTGATTCTATAGCATTGAGTCATGGTAGTTAAAGTGGTATCAAACCACTGTGTTGGTGTAAGTTCAGTTGTTGTACTCCAAGCTTGGAAACACCTATGACCACCACACCACACAAGAGTCCAGGAATACAAGCAAACAGTTTATTGTAAAACACATAAAAAGCATATAAAAAGCAGGAATAAGAAAGAAAGATATATAATCCAAAAAGTTTTAGCAGCATGTGATAACCAAACAATAATCTAAATGTTACATAAAGTTCCAGAGGTGACAAAGTCCAGGGACAGCCAAAAACCACAGGTACAGCATAAGTCCACAAGAAAGAAAGCATGACTAGAAAAAACTTGAATAGGAGTACATGATCAGGAACATAGAAAACTTCCAGGAAATTAAATCCAAAACCAAGGCTTGACTTGAACCAGGAGCCAGAGAACTCAGGCTTAGCTTCTCACTCTAATGCAGCGTTGCCTGAACTGCCCTTAAGGTAAACAACCTGTTGTTTAATAGCCATTCATGAAAGGATCACATCTCCCATGAACTTTCTCCAGAACTTTCCCATGTAATCTCTCTGAACGACGGCATCTATTTTTGGCTTTGATTTGTAAACAAAGACTTTTGTTGATCTCTGTAGCTACAGGCTCAGCTCTTCACTCGATTTCTTATCTGTTGTTGCTACTTCTGGCTCCTCTGACTAGCCTTCAGGCCCTGTACTTTCCAAGCCAGTTTCCTCACAAAGAGAACCATCATTTCCCAGACCTGGATTTCCCAGACTTGAGGGCCTATCACTTTGTGCCACAGGAAAGCTCACAATTCTCTCTAAATCATCAGTTAAACCATCAGCTCCTGGCTGATCTATAACACCAGTCTTAGTGGGCAAGGTCCATTACCTTTACAAAAGATGTCCTCCTGCTGGAGATGAAAACGTGTATGTGAGAAACAATGAGCAAGATTAACACAGAGAACTTAATAAATGAATTAGCAAAATAATTTGGTGCCTACTTTGTCAATTTCAAAGGTGAAAGTGTAAAACACTCTTGTTGTCATCCTTTTAAAAAGAAGATGGTATTAGGTATTATCCAATAGGTTGAGATCATGTGGTGGTAAGATCTTAAGTCTACAAATTTAACCATTTCCCCTTTCATCCAAAGTACTGGAAAACAGTTCTGGCCCAGCATACCTGTCCGAACATATCTCCTTCTATGTCCCACCTCAGAATTTAAGGTAATCTGGGAGGCCCTGCTCTCTGTCACAAACACGCTTGGCGGGGACAAGGGACAGGGCATTCTCGGTGGTGGATCCCCGCTTGCGGAATTCACTCCCCGATGAAATTAGATTATCGACGTCCCGCCTTTCCTTTAGAAAGAAGTTAAAAATATGGATATGGAACCAGGCCTTCGGGTAATCTTGCTGACAATGACAGTGACAATTATTATTATTATTATTATTTTATTGTTTCATAGTGTATGTAGATAACAAAACAAATGAACAAAAGGAAAAAATAAACAAAGAAAAAATATGCGAAAGATTTACCAAAGAGTCACTATTCAATATGCTCATTAAACATATGTACAATCAGATTTGGTTATACAATTATTTATACCTTAACATTACATAACCCTCTATCCCCCACCCGTGAACCCCACCCCCTGACCTCCGAAACCCCTCAAAACAGGATCACAATCATAAACAACTACTCAAATATCTTCTTTCACTGAATCCCCTTTATGACAATCTTCAGGTTTACAGTGACAATTATGACAATCGCTATGGAAATGGACTATGGACATGCTTGATGGAGTCTTTAATTACAGAATTTGGCTCAGATGAGGCCACCAGGCTGTTATTGAAACAGAAACTGATTTTAATTAATGTGATTTAATGTTATAAATGTATGTAATTATTGGATTTTATTATGTATTTTATTATGTGTACATTGGAGGCATCAAATTGTTGCCGGCTGGAAGCTGCCCTGAGCCCCCCCCCCCCCCCCGGGAGGTTGAGAAGGGCGGGGTACAACTATCTTAAATAAATAAATAAATAAATAAAAAGATGGCACTGCAGTTCCAAACATAGACAAATTACAGAGGCGGTGGTATTCTTAGCTGAAATGTTTGCACACTGGCTTTGATTCCTGAAACACATAGGTAGGTCAATGTTTGTTTTCCCCATGTACTGTAGGTAGCATCCTGTCCATCTGTATTCAATCATATGAATATGGTTGCAGGGCCAACAGGCAATGTTTTGTTTAATGTTGAAGCCCTACATATATGGATTCTGATTTAGGGTATTATTACAGGCACTGTCATGATGACAACTTTGCATTTCAAAATGTATCATTAGGCTGCTGATCCTGAGCGCCTACAGCATCCTGGGTTTTAGAAAACAGTCAAAACCAGCAACAGTTGGATAAATGAAGGTTAGGTGCAAGAATGTCCTAATCTTACAAAAATCAAGGGACAGGCTCCTTGAAAAATATCACAGATATGGAAAATACATGAGCTCAGAAAAAGATATGCTGTTGGAACAAAGTTCAGACGAGACAAGACTTTCCTTACGTTTCTAACCACTTGGAAGGATCCAATGGCTGACAAAGAAAGAAAGCCCAAAGAAGTTGTACATTTAGTGCAGTGGTTCACTGCATGGCTACCTTTCACCTTGGCCGAGTAGGATAGTCTTCCAGGATCAGTGTTCTGGTGGGTCCGTAGGTGACCGTGGAGCCCTATTCTTGATCTGCATTTTCTCCTACAGTGAGGGCATTGGTTTCCAGGTGGAAGGCAGTCTCAGTCAGGGTTGGCTTGATGCACCTTCCTCAAGGCACGTTCCTCTATTCCGCCCTCCATTCCTGCCTCTTCAAATTCTGCAGCACTGCTGGTCACAGCTGACCTCCAGCTGGAGCGCTCAAGGGCCAGGGCTTCCCAGTTCCCAGTGTCTATGCCAGAGTTTTTAAGGTTGGCTTTGAGCCTATCTTTAAATCTCTTTTCCTGTTCACCAACATTCAGTTTTCTGTTCTTGAGTTCGGAGTAGAGCAACTGCTTTGGGAGATGGTGGTCGGGCATCTGGACAACGTGGCTGGTCCAGCGGAGTTGATGGCGGAGGACCATTGCTTCAATGCTGGTGGTCTTTGCTTCTTCCAGCACGCTGACGTTTGTCCGCCTATCTTCCCAAGAGATTTGCAGGATGGAATGATGGAATCGTTCCAGGAGTTGCATGTGATGTCTGTAGACAGTCCACGTTTCGCAGGCATATCGAGGGTTGGGAGGACAATAGCTTTATAAACAAGCACCTTGATATCCCTACGGATGTCTCCGTCCTCAAACACTCTCTGCTTCATTCGGGAAAATGCTGTACTTGCAGAGCTCAGGCGGTGTTGTATTTCGGTGTCGATGTTGACTTTAATGGAGAGGTGGCTGCCAAGGTAGCGGAAATGGTCAACATTTTCTAATGTTACACCATTAATCTGTATCTCTGGCATTGGTTTTCTCGATGTTCAATTACAGGCCGACTGCATGGCTATGTCAATACAGATTCAGGAGCTCCTCCTAGCTGAGAGGAAGCCCTAAGGGTCAATTGGGCTTGGCTGTGGTTAGATTGCATTCTCTCTGCATTAGATTTGATCCTGCTCAGCATCAAAAGAATAACTCACCCTCAGAGGAAGCTGCTGCTTATGCCTCTAAATGAATCATTGGAGCCCTTTCACACTACACAACTATAGTGCTAAGATTCCACTTTAACTGCCATGGCTCTGTCTTATGGAATCTCAGGATCTGTCGTTTGCCGAAACTACTCACAATGCTCTGAGAGAGCGCTCTATTTCCTCCTGAAACAACAATTCCCAAGATCTCATATGATGCAACCGTGGCATCTGAAGTAGAGTCATAGTGCTATAATTGTGCAGTGGGAAAGGGACTTTATTTTATGCTTGGCTCCGACAGGGAAGATTCTTAAGGATAAAATCATAGCAGGCTGGTTCTGCCAAAAGTAAAGTTGTCATACCATAAAAATAAAACTTTGGGATCGAGCTCTACATTTTAATTCTGCCTCCCCAGTCCTGTCACTTCAATACCTAGCAATTCACCACTGAATTGACATCACTGTTTTCTCATTTTGTATTGTACTCTTTTAATTCATTCTTTCCATTCTTGTTTTCATAAGTGTTTGGGGTCCATAGGTAACTTTTCTTGATTCGCATGTTCTTCCATAGTGAGGGCATCGGTTTCCATGTGGCCTGCAATATGTGGACTGTCTACAGATGTCACACTCAACTCCTGGAACGATTCCATCAGCGCTGCCTCTGGAAAACCCTGCAAATCTCTTGGGAAGACAGGCGGACAAATGTCAGCGTGCTGGAAGAAGCAAAGACCACCAGCATTGAAGCGATGGTCCTCCGCCATCAGCTCCACTGGACCGGCCACATTGTCCGGATGCCCGACCACCGTCTCCCAAACCAGTTGCTCTACTCCGAACTCAAGAACGGAAAACGGAATGTTGGAGGACAGGAAAAGAGATTTAAAGATGGGCTCAAAGCCAACCTTAAAAACTATGGCATAGACACTGAGAACTGGGATGTCCTGGCCCTTGAGCGATCCAGCTGGAGGTCAGCTGTGACCAGCACTGCTGCAGAATTTGAAGAGGCATGAATGGAGGGTGAAAGAGAAATGTGCCAAGAGGAAGGCGCGTCAAGCCAACCCTGACCGAGACCCCCGTTTCGCAATACTTCCAAAGAAAGTTCCCTGATGAAGCATCATGGATGACAGGCAGAAGTCTTTTTGCGTTGTTTGATGGACTCCATGATGCTTTGTCAGGGTACTGTTTTAGAAGTGTTAAGAAACGGGGTGGGGTGGGGTGGGGTGGGGGTGGAATTGTGTGTGATGAAGTTCTAAATTGAATTGGATTGCTTTTATCCTTTCTCAGTTAGGGCTAAGATGCTGGTAAAAATACCATACCTACTTTGAAGCCCTTCACATACCAAAGCTGGGAGAGGTTAGTTGATTGAGAAGGCTAATTCCGACAGTCCTTCAGGCAGCATAGCTACCAGTCATAATGTTTAGGAGATTTTACAAAAATTAACATTTCCAAGCTTTGTAACTGCAATCACACGAATAACAGCATGCATCGTTTGGCCTGCGGAAAGCCTTGTTTATAAAGGATCCAGAAGTACATGTGCTAGACAAGACCTATCTGCTCTTTGGTAGCTCTAAATTATACTCCCACAATCTCCAGCTAAATTCCATTCCCAAAATAACCAACTGAAATAGAGCTTTCCTTGCCCAGAGGTGTTGCTGGGAAAGGAGGACAAAATGAGGGCACTGCCCTTCCCCATAAGTATTTTGCCTCCCTTCCTCTGGTCCTAAAATATATAGGATTGCAATAATTTAAGACGTTAATCAAGGAAAGGGAGGAGACAGTCTAAGTTATCAAGAGATTACAGACATAGCGAATTGGGAAACGAGAGGGCAACATTCTAATTTGGAAGGGCAATGCCTTAATTCCAGCCACCCCCCTCCATAGATACACCTCTACTCTACATGTATGTTCGGTCCTGCTCAATAAAAATGACAGTCACATTCAGAGTACTCCCTGGAGTAGTCCTCTCTGGATGTCGCTATTATTGGGGTTTTTTAAAAAAATATTTTTATTGTGCATTTTTCTTGTGTTATTTACAGTGAAAGTAGGTGAAAACATTGTGATGAAAGAGTATAAAAGTAGGAAAAGAAGAGAGAGAGAGAGAGAGAATATATATATATATATATATATATATATATATATATATAATAAAAAATAAAAAATAAAAATTTATTTGAATTTCCCAAAGTCTTCTGAGGATGATTAACTTTTGAAGTTTCTTTGCTATTATTGTTTTTGACCAATGGGTAATGTAAAAATATCCAGGAACTCCCTTGGCTGAAACATAATGCAGGCCACCAGAGGTTGTTCAGTCTGCACTTAACCTAGACAATAAAAGTGAGAGGTGATACAAGTTAGAGGACAAAAATACCTGGAGGGTGAATGGTTCCCCCCACTCTCTAGTTTAAATTAAATGGGAGAAATTAGTCCATGTTCGGAAGTCAACAAGATTGTATTTTTACAATTTTTATTTTCCCTTTTTTCTTTTCAAGAATTTTTTCTCTTTTTTCTTTTTCTCCTTTTTACCCCATTTTTAACCTTTCCTTTCCCCCCAGCCTTTCCACTCCAATCTCCATTAGTAGGGAAGCTTCCATACCATTCCAACCATAGCTAGCTTCTTCCTCTTTCTTACCCATTAAACTTTCCTACTCCCTATTCCCCCCTCTTTTTCCCCTCCTCTTTTTTATTTTTCTTTTATCTTTTCTTTCCCCCTAAAAATTCAATAAAAATTACTTTTTAAAAAGAACAAAATAAAGTACATATTCTTGTTTCAAAAAAAAAAGAAAGAAAAGAAAGTGCAATGTAAACAGAGTACTTCTATGGCGTGCCATCACATAAGTATTCAGAGCCTTTGCTTTAAGCCTGTCTATTTTACTTCTTTCTTTTACTACCACTATTTTGAAGTTTATACAACAAAGCTTCAAATCCTATACACTCTTACCAATTGCGACCTTATCAGACGGGGTGAAATCAGCGTCCTAGGATGCTTTCATCCCATCTGGTGGATGGAAGACATGATGTTTTGTGACTTCTGGCTTAGACTCTGCCCACAAACAGGGTCAAAGCATCACCGGATGCTTTCACCCCAACATGGGAGGCTTCCTGTGTTGTGCTGGCTCCAATGGAGACGGCACAGGGCCTCCCTGTGAGTGCGACACTTTCCCCATGTTAGAGGGACCTTTCCTCATTGCGAGAGGCAGGCATGTAGCCGGGGGGGGGGGGCTGAAGCCCCTCGAGACCCCCCCAAATTCTCATGGTGGTCCACAAGAAGGCCTTACTGGTGCCTTATTTAAAATGTTATGTTTATTCATAGCATGATCTGATCACCATACTCAATATATCCCATATGCATGGGGGTATTGGGGTAACGATACAAAAGGTTTACTAGGGTAGACCCTCTTTCAAACAGGGTCAAAGCATCACCGGACGCTTTCACCCCAACATGGGAGGCTTCCTGTGTTGTGCTGGCTCCAATGGAGAAAGCACAGGGCTTCCCTGTGAGGGCGACACTTTCCCCATGTTAGAGGGACCTTTCCTCATTGCGAGAGGCAGGCATGTAGCCGGGGGGGGGGGGCTCACCCCCCCCCCCAAATTCTCATGGTGGTCCACAAGAAGGCCTTACTGGTGCATTATTTAAACTGTTATGTTTATTCATATCATGATCTGATCACCATACTCAATATATCCCATATGCATGGGGGTATTGGGGTAACGATACAAAAGGTTGGCTAGGGTAGACCCTCTTTCACTCAGACTCACCCCCCCCCCCAATCAAAAACCTGGCTACGGGCCTGGAGAGGGAACTGTGCCATGGGCAACAGATTTGCCCCACTGCTCCCTCTTTCCTCGCCAGAAGCAAGGCGAATCAGAATGCTTTGCCTGGCCCTTCTGATAAGGTCGTTAGTCCTATTGGACATATTAGGATTCATTTATGAACATAATTAGATCCTCATTAGAATTAATTTATGAACATAATCAGATGAGACAGCACTATTAGACACATGTGAGATGAAATCACATTAAACCGTATAATATGTGTCTATTCTGGCCAAACTGCATTACATGGCAGTTCAGATCCAGCCTGAATTGAAGGGGCAAATTGTCCAAACATGCGGAAGGCTCATAGTATCATCCCCTCTGGGGCTAGGCTCAGGATTGCCCTATGCTAATTTTGTTCTGATGAGAGATCATCAGATATAAATAACTGCTACATACTGCTAGAGGAGAGGAGACCTCAGAATGCTAACCTCCTAGAAAAGCTAGAAAACTAGAAAGGGCCGTTATGGTTTGTCGACAGACATTTTGGGGAAATCCCCAACACCAGATTTTTTTTTGTATCAAGATTATTTTTAAGATTGGTGTTTAACAGATTTTTGCCATAATTTACAAATAAAAGTAACTTCAAATATGGCAAGATTTCCAAGTTATGTGCATTTCATTTCTGCTGTGCTGAGTCAAACTTCTTACTTAATGGAGTCGAAACTGCATTGCCCAGGACAGTATTAGCAAGTCCTGGGGGAAACATCTATATTTGGAGGGGGGAACATCTATATTTGGGGAGTATACAAAAATGTGACTTACCAGACAGCCATTATGCTGCTCTGACAATCCTCCTGTGATTTTGCTCCTGCCGCATCATTTCTACGTGCCAGAAGGAATGACAGAGCAGCGTAATGGTGGCCCAGTAAGGTATTTTTTTTAAATTTTAAGGGCTTTTTTGGAGGGCCTTCGTTAAAGGAGATGGGTGCCCTCTCGCTTCTCTGTCGGGGATGAGGAAAGGGCCTTCTCGGTGGTGGTCACCCGTCCAAGGAACACACTCCCTAACGAAATCAGGTCAGCCTTTTCTCTTCTATCCTTCAGGAAGAAATTGAAATAATGGCTGTGGGGCCAAACTTTCGAGCAGCAGTCGCAGCAATAACAATTATAAAGGAATCATGTGATTGACAATGGATGGATTTTGAATTATGACCCTGGACTTGGATTTGTCTCTTTTAAATTGTCTTTTTAACTTATGATGATGTTTTAATTAATTTTTAACTGTGATTTTATTATTGTTGTTGGCATCTAATGGTTGCCAGTTGTAAGTAGCCCTGAGTCCCCTCTTGGGGTGAGAAGGACGGGATAGAAATGTCTGAAATGAATAAATAAATAACAGTCATGGGGGGCATATGGAATATCCGTGCCAAGTTTGGTCCAGATCCATCATTGTTGGAGTCTAGAGTGCTCTCTGGATATAGGCGAACTTCAACTCCCAAACTCAAGGTCAATGCCCACCAAACCCTTCCAGAATTTTCTGTTGGTCATGGGAGTTCTGTGTTCCAATTTTGGTTCAATTCCATTGTTGGTGGGGTTCAGAATGCTCTTTGTTTACAGGCTAACTATAAATCCCAGCAACTACAACTCCCAAATGGCAAAATCAATGCCCCCGCCAACCCCACCAGTATTCAAATTTGGGCATACTGGGTATTTGTGCCAAATTTGCTCCAGTCAATGAAAATACGTCCTGCAGATCATTATTTACATGGCGATTCATAATGTTAGGGTTATGGTTGGGGGTCACCACAACATGAGGAACTGTACTAAGGGGTCGCGGCATTAGGAGGTTGAGAACCACTGGTTTAGAGCTTATTATTTGGAAGGTCCATTTCTTGATAACAGCAGAATCCTGGCATTTAGATGGAAGATGTTTAGAAATATTTGTCTCTGAAAGAAATTAGATTAAGAGCCTATTCTCTTGACTTCAAGGCTCTACTAGTCATCCCTGTAGAACTTGAGCCTGTTTCCCATACAATCCTTTCAGCCCTTGTGCTTCCTGGCTGCGAGTTACCAGTTTTCAAGCTGCCCTAGTACATATGCCAAGCTGCCACAGCTCCCATGAAATGACTGACAGACCCAAAATAGCTCCAGGACACCGAACATCAAACCACATCCTCTCCTTCTCTCCTTCCTCATATTGCTGGCTGGCACAGTCAGTTGGAGAAATGCACAAAGGAAAAACCCATTCTGTAATTTTGTGCCAGCTGTCTGGGTTTGGTTTCCAACTCTGTTGCGCTAACAAAGTAACACCGTGTAAGATCTGGATCAACAGTTATAAAACAAGAGGTTTAAACAGAAAGCTCCTTGTAAAACATAGAAAAGTTCGACAACAGCTGCAAAGCATAGTCAATGTGATAGCTCTGTGATAGCAACAAAAGAAGCTCCCAGATTAAATATTGCTCCCCTTCCTGACTACACACAAGGAACTCTCCAACTTGTATTTATTGTTATAAGATATCAGGACAAATTGGGGGAGAGCAGTTTTACCTTGTCACATAATCCTAGATTTGTTGCATTAATGCCCTAGAACTGAGATTAGGCTACAGGTACACCACTTCAAAATGTTGCTTGAAAGTGTTCTAAAATATTCTCAGATGTGATCTCAAATTTATCCTTTTTTACCTCATAGCAAATTAGGACTGCAGCATATTCCAGGAACATCTCAAATGACTTCTCAGGTTCATAGCTAAAGTACACAAACAACTCTCAGTGCTACTTATCCTGCCTGATTTAAAGCACTGGATTCATGGCCGGAATCACTGGGTTGTTGTAGGTTTTTCAGGCTATGTGGCCATGTTCCAGAAGCATTCTCTCCTGACATTCGCCTGCATCTGTGGCAAGCATGCTCAGCAGTTGTGAGGTTTGTTGGAAACTAGGAAAATTGGGTTTATATATCTGTGGAAGGTCCAGGGTGGGAGAAAGGACTCTTGTCTGTTGGAACTAGGTGTAAATGTTCCAATTGGCCACCTTGGTGATCCCTATGTAGATTTGGCCACATACCGTCTAATGTATACCATGCAGCTGTGGACAAGTCTACATAGTAAAGGTTTTCCCCTGACATTAAGTCCAGTTGTGTCCGACTCTGGGGTGTGGTGCTCATCCATTTCTAAGCCGAAGAGCCAGCATTGTCCATAGACACCGCCAAAGTCATGTGACTACATGGAATGCCATTACCTTCCCGCCGGAGCAGTACCTATTGATCTACTCACATTTGCATGTTTTCAAACTGCTAGGTTGGTAGAAGCTAGGGCTGACAGCGGGAGCTCACGCCGCTCCCAGCGACCTTTCAGTCAAGAAGCTCAGCAGCTCAGTGCTTTAACCCACTGCGCCACCGAGGGCCCCCCTTATGTACAGTGTTGCAGCAGATTTCCCAGCGCATAGCAATGATGCTACATATGGACCACCAAATGCAGAAATGCCCAAACACGAATCAAGGAACATGAAAGGCACTGCAGACTACTTCAACCAGAGAAATCATCCATAGCAGAGCACCTGATGAACCAGCCTGGACACAGCATATTATTTGAGAACACAGAAATGCTGGACCACTCTCACAACTACCATGTCAGTATACACAGAGAAGCCATTGAAATCCACAAGCCTGTGGACAATTTCAACAGAAAGGAGGAAACCATGAAAATGAACAAAATCTGGCTACCACTACTAAAAAACTCTAAAATGATAACAGTAAATTAAAAAAAAACCTCAAACACAGAACTCCAGACAAGAAAAAATCAGGAACACCTAATCACCTCTCAAAAAAGGATTTTCCCAGGGAGTAACAAGCCAAACCTAAAAACTGTCAGGCCATCAAATGTTAAACTTTTGTTTTAATTAAAACAGCACAACAACAGAGAGGAAACAAACAAGGACATCTAATCACCTCTCAACAAAAGTTTGTTCCAGGCACTGTCAAGCCATTATATGCTAATCAAGGTGATCAGTTGAAACATTCACACCTAGCTCTAGCAGACAAGAGTCCTTTGTCCCACCCTGGTCATTCCACAGATATATAACCCCTTTTTCCTAGTTCCAACAGACCTCACTACCTCTGAGGATGCTTGCCATAGATGCAGGCGAAACATCAGGAGAGAATGCCTCTAGACCATGGCCAGATAGCCCAAAAAAACCTACAACAACCCAGTAGCAAAATTATTTATGAAGTAGCAATGAAAATATGGTTGGGGGTTACCACAACATGAGGAACTTTATTTAGGGGTCACGGCATTAGAAAGGTTGAGAATCATTGGTCTACATCCTATGTTGATTTTTTTTTCTAGTTGGAAGACCAAAGTATCAACTGGCACATGTTTGGTGGCATGACAGAAAAGACTTCGTGGTGTGCCATAATGTAATCTTGGAAGTATAGAAAAATACAATTTCAGGACTAAAATAGACATTTTTGGACATGATTCATCAGATTGCATGGCTCTGATAGTACTGTGGTATGTGTGTGGGTGGAAGCTTGAATTACAAGCCTGTACCAGAAGTAAATAATTATGCTTGGACTCTGCCTACAAGGAATTGAACTTCAGGTCCCTTAAGGATTCAAAGTGTGCACTCCGACACTGAGCTAAATTGTGAGCTCTCCTTAAAACATAGCTCTTTGATTGTTTTCAGTGCTGGGCCTTCTCAAATATACTGTTACATAAAGTTGAGAAGCTTTAATTGTAAACTTTTACAATGGGAAAAAGTCCTTGCTTTGATGGAATTGTTGCTGGGAAAGGAAAGCGATTGCTCAGACCGAACTTTCTTGTTTTGTTTATCTTTATGTGTTGATGAGCTGGCAGTACAAATCGGTTTTTTGTTGTTGCTGTTGCCATTTTATAACATGGAAAACAGGAAGAAATCTTGTCGTTTTAAATGAGACAATAGTCATGCAGAGTATAATAACTATTTAGGAAATGTCACCAAATGCAGCATAGTTGTTGGATAATTTGTTATTTCAGACTGGAGGAGGAAAAATTACAGGGAGGCAATTTTATCACTGTTGTTAGAAAAAGCAACAAAGATTTTTGTGGCATCCTGAAGACTTAACAAGCACCCTATGCCATAATTTCTGGAGAAGAATGAACATGTTATGTCTTTAGGAATCCATAAGATACTTTCCTGCTTTCATTAGGGAATCTAAAAAACTATATTGATTAATTATCTTCTTGGATTGTCAAAGGCTTCCATGGCCAGAATCACTGGGTTGTTGTAGGTTTTTCGGGCTGTATGGCTATGTTCTAGAAGCATTGTCTCCTGACATTTCACCTGCATCTATGGCAGGCATCCTCAGAAGTTCTGAGGTCTGTTGGGAACAAGGAAAATTGGGTTTATATATCTGCAGAAAGTCCAGGGTGGGAGAAAGAACTCTTGTCTCTTGGAGCTAGGTGTGAATGTTTCAATTGGTCACCTTGATTCACATTTGATGGCCTGACAGTTTTTGGGTGTGCCTTGTTACTACCTGGGGGAATTCTTTGTTGAGAGGTGATTAGCTGTTCCTGATTGTTTCTTGTCTGGAGTTCCCCTGGGTTTGAGTTTTGTTCTTTATGTACTGATACAATTTTATAGTTTTTTAATACTGGTAGCCAGATATTGTTCATTTTCATGGTTTCTTCCTTTCTGTTGAAATTGGTCCAACGGGCGGCGGCCAGGTTGTTAACTGGTGTTCCTTACAGAGAGAGGTCAACCCTCCTGTTTAAGGAGCTCCATTGGCTGCCGTTCATTTTTCCGGTCCCAATTCAAGGTGCAGGTGCTTACTTACAAAGCCCTAAACAGTTTGGGACCCGCCTACCTGCGTGACCGCATCTCCGTATATGAACACACACGATCTCTCCGATCATCTGGAGAGGCCCTGCTCACGATCCCACCTGCGTCGCAAGGGGATGGTGGGGACGAGGGACAGGACCTTCTCTGTGGTGGCCCCCCGACTCTGGAACTCTCTCCCCAAGGACATCAGACAAGCCCCAACGTTGGCAGTCTTTAGGAAGAGCTTGAAGACGTGGCTGTTCCAGTGTGCCTTTCCGGAATAGGAAACTCCCAGCATCATGTCCCAAATGCACTTTATTAGAGATCTATGATTGTCTGCACACCGCACCTACCTCTAAAAACCTATACATTTCACCTGTCATGTCCAGCACTTTTTAAATTTTATTCATTACATTTGGCCCGGCCTTAGTTTTAAATGCATCGTGGTGTTATTGTTCTAATGTTTATTGTTATTGCTTTAATGTTTATTGTTTTGCTTTATGAGTTTTATTGTTGTATTTGTTATGCTGTTGTTTTATTGAGGGCCTTGGCCTCTTGTAAGCCGCACCGAGTCCTTCGGGAGATGTTAGTGGGGTATAAATAAAGATAATAATAATAATAATAATAATAATAATAATAATAATAATAATGCTTGTAGATTTCAGTGGCTTCTCTGTGTAGTCTGACATGGTGGTTGTGAGAGTGGTCCAGCATTTCTGTGTTCTCAAAATAATATGCTATGTCCAGGTTTGTTCATCAGGTGCTCTGCTATGTCTGACTTCTCTGGTTGAAGTAGTCTGCTGTGCCTTTCATGTTCCTTGATTCATGTTCGGGCACTGCGTTTGGTGGTCCCTATGTAGACTTGTCCACAGCTGAGTGGTATGTGGTAGACACACCTCTGCAGGTGAAACGTCAGGAGGGAATGCTTCTAGAACATGGCCATACAGCCCGAAAAACCTACAACCCAATCATCTTCTTATTCAGCTTTAAAAGGCACAGCAATCTTTTTGCAGGTTTTGTCAAACTTTGGTTTTTCCATATTTTTGGACTTTAGCTCCCCAAATTCTTCACTATGAGCCATGCTGTCTAGTATTTCTGGGAACCAAAGTCCAAAGCAGCTGGAGAACCAAAGGAGAACCAGAGAAACCTTAGTATTGGAAACAGAATCATAGAGTTCATATAGCTGGAAGATACAGGTTCAAGTCTCTATTCAGCCTTAAAGTACACTGGACAGTCATTGACCTCCCCCTTTCAGCTGGTTCATTTCATCACATTACTATAATGAGGATAAAGAGGAAGAGAGCCATGTATGCTGGTTTGAAATTACTGCACCATCATCCACATCACTGAGACAAAAACAACATGAGTGAATCTGACAGATAACATCCCACGTGTTTTGAAGTGTTTCCTCTTATTTCCATTTACAACAGGAGCTCAAAAGATGATTTTTCCCACCTCTTGTTCCCCTCATTTCTCTATAATTCTAAGACTGTTCATAGATGAAACACAACGGATGACAGCTGGAAATGGATTTATGTTATTTGAAGGGCTCCATGGCACTTCATCTATGAAATGTGTAAGAAGTGTTTAGAAACTGGGAAGGGGGGGACACGACAATGACAAACTTGAACCTGATGAGGTCCTTGGTTGAATCTGCTAACCTTAACTCTCCTTCCTTATGTGAAACCAGAACGAGGGAAAGAAATTGCATGCTTACTTGAGAAAGAGCCACCTTAAAATTAAAAGGTGAAGTATTCTATTTTCAGCCAGTTAGGCCTTGGAAAAAAAAACTGGTGTGGAAATGAAACAAAATTCTTGCATCATTATTTATTATAAGCTTGCAGCAATTAAACTCTCTTATTCTTGTGCAATCATATTGCTTTTAAATTATATCAACAGCACTGGCTTGCTTATCATGCCACCAATTGCTGATGGTGGGTGTATGCACAGATTTATGGAACACAACCAATCTCTCAAGTACCCAAATCCCAGGGTGCTTCCAGTCAGCGCCAAAATTAATGCTTTAAATCTCAGACAGCAAGTCCACACACAGACCTGTCAGTCCTGGGATATGCTCCCCCACCATCCTCACAGCTTTCCTCTATAGCAGATCAAGATGGAGGGCAGACAGATGGCATACAGTGGAAGTTTTTTTTTTTTAAATCCCTCCATTATAAGCAAATATTTAAAATACACACTCAGAAAAAAATGCATGTGCACATATGAGGTCCAACGCATAAAGAAAGAAATTTAAATTAAAAAAAACTTCTGCCTGATCTCTCTCTTCCCGCAATTCTTAATTCAACCTCTGTTTAAGATTCTAAAGTATAAAATTATGAGTTTCGGAAAGTTCCAATTCCTTCTTTTTAACCACCTGTGTGTCTGTTTGACAATTGTTGACCATTTCCGCTACCTTGGCAGCCACCTCTCCACCAAAGTCAACATTGACACCAAAATACAACACCACCTGAGCTCTGCGAGTGCAGCATTTTTCCAAATGAAGCAGAGAGTGTTTGAGGACCGGGACATCCATAGGGATACCAAGGTGCTTGTTTATAGAGCTATTGTCCTCCCAACCCTGCTATATGCCTGTGAGACATGGACTGTCTACAGACATCACAGGCAACTCCTGGAACGATTCCATCAGCGCTGCCTCCGGAAAATCCTGCAAATCTCTTAGGAAGACAGGCCCTTGACCGCTCCAGCTAGAGGTCAGCTGTGACCAGCAGTGCTGCAGAATTTGAAGAGGCACGAATGGAGGGCGAAAGGGAGAAGCGTGCCAAGAGGAAGGCGCATCAAGCCAACCCCGACCGAGACCGCCTTCCACCTGGAAACCAATGCCCTCACTGCAGAAGAAGATGCAGAGCAAGAATAGGGCTCCACAGCCACATACGGACCCACAAGCACACTGGAAGACAATCCTCCTTGGAAAATGAGGGATCGCCTAAGTAAGTAAGTAAGTAAGTAAGTAAGTAAGTAAGTGTCTGTTTGACAGCCCGGTCAGCTGATCAGCTGTTTCGGGCATTTTAAAAAGTGCGCGTGCGCTGGAGCAGTCTACACAGGAGAGGGAAGGAAAGCATGTGTTTTGCATGACTGCATGGATATACAGTCATGCAAAGGTGCACTTTTTCAGGCGGAATTGGGTTTCAAATGCATCCTTTTAGCACATCCTTTTTACTCTTTAACCCAACCCCTCCCACACTTTGGATGAACATTATTTAGCTGCCCTCTCTCCTTTTTAACATGGTTATTTCCGGGTTTTATAGCATGTGTAGAAGGGCCCCCAGGTAGGGAGAAAAGAATTTTGTAGAGAGTTAAGATTCTAGATGAAAGCATTCTTTTCACACTCGGGGTGTAAATCCTGTTTGTTTGTCATTGGAAGAAATAATTATGAGTCTCTTTCCATCCTTATCTCACACCCCCATAAACAAAACATACCTTGCACTCTGCAATTAAATATGAATATTAGCATATAATGCATAAATATTAGCATATTGATGGTTTCTGCATTATATCATTCTCACTGGATCAAGGGTGTATTTGCCGTTGAGCACAAATTTCCAAATTTACTAAGACCCCATCTACACTGCCATTGTAATGCAGATTGAACTACATTATATGGTTTAACTGCATTGAACTGAATGATATGACTCTACAATGACTATATAATGTAATTCAATCTGTATTATAGTGGCAGTGTACATGGGTCCTAAGAAATTATCCTTGATAGAGGGAACTGATCCGTCCCATGATATTGATGATTGCAGAAGTGATAGGGAAAGGGATTGGCCCACACTGGGTAGACACAGATCAATCTGAGACTTTGGCTCATTGTTAATTTAGGCTCTGCCAACCTAGCAGTTCCAAAACATGCAAATGTGAGTAGATCAAAAGGTACCGCTCCGGTGGGAAAGTAACGGCGCTCCATGGAGTCATCTGGCCACATGACCTTGGAGGTGTCTATGGACAATGCCAGCTCTTCGGCTTAGAAATGGAGATGGGCACCACACCCCAGAGTCGGACACGACTGGACTACATGTCAGGGGAAAACCTTTACCTTTACCTTAATTATATTTAGAGAATACCATCTATCCCTAACTCACTCCACGCAGTCATGCTGGCCACTTGACCTTGGAGGTGTCTATGGATAACGCCGGTTCTTTAGCTTAGAAATGGAGATGAGCACCAACCCCCAGAGTCGAACACAATTGGGCTTAATGTCAGGGGAAAACCTTTACCTTTACTTTAATTATATTTAGAGAATACCATCTATCCCTAACGGCACTCCATGCAGTCATGCTGGCCACATGACCTTGGAGGTGTCTACGGACAATGCCGGCTCTTCAGCTTAGAAACGGAGATGAGCACCATACTCCAGTCGGACATGACTGGACTACATGCCAGGGGAAAACCTTTACCTTTACCTTAATTATATTTAAAGAATACCATCTATCCCTAATGGCACTCCACGCAGTCATGCTGGCCACATGACCTTGGAGGCACATGACTATGGATAACGCCAGTTCCTCAGCTTAGAAATGGAGATGAGCACCAATCCCCAGAGTCAAACAGAACTGGACTTAATATCAGGGGAAAACCTTTACCCTAGTAATCAAATAGAATGTGGTTGCATACATCTACAAAATACAACAGACCTAGTTAGATTGTATTGTGAGAATGAATAAAACAGAGTTATTCAATCTTTAGAGTGATTTCCTTCTCTTCTGCTTAACAGAGCTATAATTCAAAATTTAATATAAGATCCATGTATTCCAGGAACATATTGTCCTGTAGGTTTATATCTAATGAGCAAATAAAACTCCACCTTTCCTTCAGGGAGTATGATTAAGGTAAATCTTAAGTGTGCATAGTGTGAGAAAATGTGGACACTCAGCAAGCAGCAACATGCAATCCAGAGGATGAGCTGAAATAGGAAAATGGGGTTTGAAAGCAGCATGCCGATTTCTTGCATCAAATTCTGAAAATGAATTCCGAAATGGCTTCTTTGAATAGAAATACAAAGTTATTTAGGGTGCACCAAAGGAAGCATCATTGTATGTCGTTTCAGAATGGGAAGGTTCGTTTTATATTAACAGTGATACTCCACAGTTCAGTTGCAATTCTGTGAAATAAGCCTCCCGGAAACATTCATGATGGAAAGTGCAAAGGCAGATCTGGGTTTATCATTTCATGTGAACGTGGTCAATGAAGAGTGATCCAATAAAATGCTACAGTAGTCAAATTCTGGGTTGTATTATAAAATGGGCTCACAACTTTGGATATAATATACAGATGGAACAATGGGAGAGGTGTGATCGGGGGGTGGAGGGTGGAATTCACTTTGTTACATTTTAAGATTTTTTATATATTTTTTTACAAATTGAAATAACAGGCTAGAATGTATATAACTGTCTCCAATATATTTTGGAAGTGTAGTCAACATGCTAGAACATTTTGTTATATATGGTTGACATGTGAAAAATATAAACAAAAGTGGGATCATATACAGTAGAGTCTCGCTTATCCAACCTTCACTCATCCAATGTTCTGTATTCTCCAATGCAGTCTGCCTCCTGCCCAGCTCCACAGCTGTTTCAATACATTGCAATGTTTTGGTGCTAAATTCGTAAATACAGTAATTACTACATAACGTGGAGCCCCTGGTGGCGCAGTGGGTTAAACCCCTGTGCTGGCAGGACTGAAGACCGACAGGTCGTAGGTTTGAATCCAGGGAGAGGTGGATGAGCTCCCTCTATTAGCTCCAGCTCCTCATGTGGGGACATGAGAGAAGCCTCCCACAAGGATGATAAAAACATCAATATCATCCAGGCGTCCCCTGGGCAACGTCCTTGCAGATGGCCAATTCTCTCATACCAGGAGTCACTCCTGACACGACCAAAACTACATAACGTTACCATGCATTGAACTGCTTTTTCTGTCGATTTGTGGTAAAATATGATGTTTTGGTGCTTTATTTGTAAAATCATAACATAATTTACATTTAATAGGATTTTCTTTAATCCCTCCTTATTATCCAACATTTTTGCTTATCTAACCTTCTGCCGACCTGTTTATGTTAGATAAGTAAGACTCTACCATATTGTTGAAGGCTTTCAGGGCTGGAATCACTGGAGTGTTTTGTGGTCTCGGGGCTGTATGACTATGTTCTAGTAGCATTTTCTCTTCAAGATGCCAGCCACAGATGTAGGCAAAACATCAGGAGAAAATGCTGCCAGAACAAAGTCATACAGCCCTGAAACCACACAACACTCCTGGAATCATATACATAGCTTAACACAGAATATTATGAAGGTTAATAATGCTCAGTTAAAACCTGAACTGTTTTTAGGGATGGCCAAATGGAAAAGAAATATGGAAGATTACTATGATAAATGACCACTGCAGGAAGATACTATCTGCACAAAAATGGAAGAGTGCGACAATATCATTCAAAGAGAGATGGCTGTTAAAGCTGACTAATTTATCAAGAACAAGCCATCCCCTGCACACGTTGCTGTGGACCAGTCTGGTGATCTGGAAAATAAAGTAACGAGAAAGTGTTGGTTTCTAATATATGTAATTTCTTTATGCTTCTGGGTAAACAACATTTCTTGCTGTTTCTTTGTCACTTAATGTGGAGATTGTCTGGTTTGCCTACTCTGGAACATGCAACATATCATTGCCCTTCTTTCGGGGTCCCTTTCAAATCTATAATACTATATCTGTGTGTGAATATTATATATCTATCTTTATCTATGGCTGGATGGCTTTTTGTCAGGAGAGCTTCTATTACGTTTCCTTGCCCTGGTGAAGGGAGTTGGACTGGATGGCCTGAAGCATTTTCTGTTGGTCATGGGGGTTCTGTGTGGAAAGTTTGCCCCGATTCTGTCATTGGTGAGATTCAGAATGCTTTTTGATTGTAGGTGAACTATAAATCATAGTAACTACAACTCCCCAGTGTCAAAGTCTATTTCCCCCAAACTCCATCTGTGTTCATATTTGGGCATATGGAATATCCGTGCCCAGTTTGGTCCAGATCCATCTTTGGTTGAGTCCACAGTGCTCTCTTGATGCAGGTGAACTACAACTCCCAAACTCAAGGGCAATGCCCACTAAACCCTTCTAGTGTTTTCTGTTGGTCATGGGAGTCCAGTGTGCCACATTTGGTTCAATTCCATCATTGGTTGAGTTCAGAATGCCCTTTGATTGTAGGTGAACTATAAATCCCAGCAACTACAACTCCCAAATGACAAAATCAATTTTCAAGTGATAATCACTCCTTGGGTTAGTAGGTGTCTTGGGGGCAAATTTGGCACCAGTTCATCAAGTGTTTTTTGAGTTATGTTAATCCCACAAACGAAAATTACATTTTTATTTATATAGAAGACTAGCTGTACCTGCCACATGTACTGCGTGTGGCCAACCTTCCCTCCCTCTCTCTCCTTTCTTTCTCTCCTTCCTCCCTTCCCCCCTCTTTTCCTCCCTCCTTCCCTCTCTTTCCTTCCCTCCCTCTTTCCTTCCTTCCCTTTTTTCTTTCCTTCTCTCCTTCCTTCTTTTCTTCCTTCCTTCTCTAACCTGAGAAAGTGGAAAAGTTGGGAAAAGATATAAGGATGTGGGATGGCTGGCCATCCCAGAAGACGAGGAAAAATGGGAGGGAACGGGGTAAGACGGTTCCCTCCACTTTCCCCTGCTTTTCCCTGCCCATCTAATGAAGTCCTAAGAGAAGGGCCTCCTCAAAGTTTTGATTCGGATTGGAACCCATATACATTCCTCCCGATATGACTCAAAGCATATATGGTATCACCAGCACTTTTAATTATGGTCACCAACTGATGGAACTTATGTATCATATACAGCCTGTAATGAGCTGACCTCACCAACTTCACTGTTGTTATTTGGATCAGCTAAAGTTCCCAAACATTCTTCAAAGGCATTTATAATGTTATAATATTTATAATAATTTTATATCATTTATTATATTTTGTAACATTTTTAAAGGAACATTTGCTACGAATAGTATATAATTGTGTCCATGTTTTGCCCCGAAATAGGAATGAAGCTTCACATATTATTTCTAAGTTCTGTATTATATTCAGTTATGTACCAGTTGAATGGGACTCACATTAACCCTACATGAAGAAAAGCCTGATTTGCTCTTTTAAGAGTTTATCAATATTCTCTTTCTTGTCTTCTTTACAGTACTCATTAACAGTAAACAGCTGAACTCATTGATCTGTTTTTCCTTCCTGGTGTAACTGACATGGATTCTTTTAGCCGTTGTATTTGGAATAATACAGAGCTCCCTGTCCTCCTTTATTCGTGCACCACACAGCAGCAGCTTCAGCGTGCATCAGCTATTGATTATATGAAAGCATTTTTGTTGGTGCATCAGCAACATTGATTGGGTGACAGAAGCAGCTGGAAAAAATATTTGTTACTTGGCTGTCAAACCACAAAACAAGTCTAATGGAGAACATAAAACAGTAATCCTGCTCATGGAATCCTTATTTTAAAAAGCCTTAACTAAATATTTCCCAGCATCTTTTCAACAAAACCACTTGTGAGGCCCAAAAGCAACTCTTCTTTAAGTTCTAGATCAATGTTTCTCAACCTGGGGGTCGGGACCCCTGTGGGGGTTGCGAGGGGGTGTCAGAGGGGTCACCAAAGACCATCAGAAAACATAGTATTTTCTGTCGGTCATGTGGGTTCTGTGTGGAAAGTTTGGTCCAATTCTATCATTGGTGGGGTTCAGAATGCTATTTCATTGTGGGTGAACTATAAATCCCAACATCTACAACTCCCAAATGGCAAGGTCTATTTTCTCCAAGCTCTACCAGTGTTCACATTTGGGCATATTGCGTATTTGTGCCAAGTTTGATCCAGATCCATCATTGCTTGAGTCCACAGTCTGGATATAGGTGAACTACAACTCCAAAAACTCAAGGTCAATGTCCACCAGACCTTCCCAATATTTTCTCTTGGTCATGGGAATTCTGTGTGCCATGTTTGATTCAATTCCATCATTGATGGAGTTCAGAAGGCACTTTGATTTAAGGTGAACTATAAATCCCAGCAACTCCAGCATTACCAAATGACAAAATCAATCACCCCCAACCCCACCAGTATTCAAATTTTGGGCATATCGGGTATTTGTGTCAAATTTGGTCCAGTGACTGAAAATACATCCTGCATATCAGATATTTACATTACAATTCATAACAGTAGCAAAATTACAGTTATGAAGTAGCAACTAAAATAACGTTATGATTGGGGGTCATCACAACATGAGGACCTGTACTAAGGGGTCGCAGCATTAGGAAGGTTGGGAACCACTGTTCTAGATTCTTTCTGATAGGTTCAAAAATGCACATTTATGTAAGTCAGATTTCCATGGATAGGACATGTATCTACTTGTCTGAACGTATCTCCCTCTACGTTCAGCCTCGTAGTTTAAGATCCACCGGGGAGGCCCTGCTCTAGGTCCCATCGGCCTTGCAAACGCGTCTGGTGGAGACGAGGGACAGGGCCTTCTCGGTGGTGACCCCCTGCCTGTGGAATTCACTCCCCTGCGAGATTATATCGGCGTCCTCCCTCCTTTCCTTTAGGAAAAAACGGAAATCGTGGTTTTGGAACCAGGCTTTTGGCTAGCAGGCACAATGGCACTTTGGACATTGAACTGTACCATATGATTGTTATGATAATGGACACGACTATATGACTGTATTATTAATGTTATTCTTTTTAATCTATTATGTATTTATGGTTTTATATTGCTGTTTTATTGTGATATTGCAGCATCGAATTATTGCCAGTGTTAGCTGCTCTGAGTCCCCCCTCGGGGGTTGAGAAGAGCGGGGTAGAAATGTTGTAAATAAACAAACAAACAAACAAACAAACAAATTGCTTTTCTGGGTTGTTGTAGGATTTTTGGGCTGTATGGCCATGTTCGAGAAGCATTCTCTCCTGACGTTTCGCCTGCATCTATGACAACCATCCTCAGGGGTTGTGCGGTAAAGCCTTCGACGATAAATTGCTTTTCATTTACGTTTTTAACAAAGAAGCACATTGTATATTATAAAGACGAGTATGTCTCATTTACTTGCAGAAAGTTCAGCAAAGAAGAACAACCCAGCTAAACTTCCAGCCAATTTTTAAATGTATTTATTTAGCTGACCTTTCACAAGTAGTAGTACATTGTGTGCTGTCAGACCTCATTGCTGTGGACATTCAGAGTCAGCTCAACTAATTTTTCTGCCTAAGGCAAAAATATTGCCCTACCTCCATGGCATATATACCAGCAAATTGGACTGGTAAATCCATTTTATTTATCCATTGGTAATCTGATAATGTTTCTCATCAGACCTAAAGGCAGCAACGTATTGGTATACATAACTCCAACAAAGGAAAATAGGAACATCCAACAAAAAGTAGTGTTTGTTGTGCAGAAGCGGATTTTAGCCAGGTCCAATGCAATAGACGCACAGGAAAGAGGAAAAAAGAACAGAAAAACTTTACTCTTCTCAGCAGAGGCATAAACTTGCAGTGTTGCATACAAAATCAAACAGTGCAACAAACTTACATAGTCCTTGTAAGTACACAGAATAAGCCTTCTTCATCTTCATTCAAATAAGAGAGCAAAACATAAACCTTGAGTAAATAGCTATTCCGCCATAGCAAAAAGCATATCTGTTAGAGCATAGCATTACAGCACATTGCTTCTCAAACTGTATTCTAAAATCCATACAGTTATACCCCACTGGGTGTGGCCCAAACATGCTGGCTGACCTACATTACCAGCTGCACATAATAATTAACATCATAAGGTTTTTCTTTAACACACACACACAGTTGATCCTGCTACGACTTATTGTAACAGTATTTTCTGTGAACACCATGCTCCCATGTTATTTTTGATATTGCTTCTAAAACTTTCCTTACTTTTAGAAACAACTTGGACTATGATATGAGGACTATCCTCTTCAAGCAAATATATGCAGAACTTGTTGCATAGATCTTTGGATAAAACCTATGAGTATGGGTTGCTATGAGTTTTCCGGGCTGTATGGCCACGTACCAGAAGCATTCTCTGGGCTGTATGGCCATGTACCAGGCTGTATGGCCATGTTCCAGAGGTATTCTCTCCTGATGTTTCGCACACATCTATGGCAGGCATCCTTAGAGGTTGTGAAGTCTCACAACCTCTAAGAATGCCTGCCATAGATGTGGGCGAAATGCCAGGAGAGAATGCTTTTGGAACATAACAACGATAACAACAACAACAACTTTATTTATATCCCACCACCATCTCCCGAAAGGGAGTTGGGGCGGCTTACAAAATCATGTAGTAGTGCAGCAAAATTTACAAAATACAATAAAATACACAAACTTTAAAAAATAAATAACAATGTCAGTTAACGTAACACAGATATAAATAAAAACAACATATTAAAAAACCCTTAGTAATTTTACATCGCCATACAGCCCAGAAAACTCACAGCAACCCAGTGATTCTGGCCTTTGACAACACAACCTATGAGTTTGTTTATTTGTTTGTATAACAGTGCATATGTACTTGCCACTTTGTAGGTAGCCACAAATATGCACCAAAAAAAAAGGTCTTGTGAGAGTGAGTGTTGTGTGGCTTCCAAGTTGTATAGCCGTGTATTAGCAGCATTTTCTCCTGACATCTGTAGCTGGCATCTTCAGAGGATCTAATGGTAGTCAATCAATCAAGTGGAATATATATATTTGTGGAATGTCAGGGTGGAAAGAACAATTGCCTGTTAAACTAGTGTGTCTGTTAGACTAGTTTTGTGGCACCTTAAAGGCTAATAAACATAATTATAGTGACAATGCATCAACCAATTGACGATAACATCCTACTAATTGTTAGGTAATTAATGCTCAGTGCCAGGATGTTTGTATTGTCATTATTTTGTAAATAGGTATTATAATTAAGATATATTTAAATTTTGAGGCAATTGTCACAGGATGTATTTCTTGTATAGTATATCCTTCTGACTTAACCACGAACATTTTTCTCTCTGCACACACAAATCTATGACGTTCCACATAATACTTCATCTGTATTCACTAAAGTTTAACATATATATTCAGGTATAAGTCTATGCATTTTAGGCCAAAAATCAGCCCCAAAACATGGGTCGACTTATCCATGGATAAGTACCTTACATTTAATCTATCCAAAATTGTAATCTAATCTTTGAAGTTGGATTACAAAATATGAAGTTTGCATGAACAATTGGGAGTGACAAGCTAAAGGGTCGGGCTTAGATGTAACATAAAACATTTCTTCATTTTGTGAAGCACTTCTTGTAAAATGAATATTCCTTTTTTCCCATGATCAGACAAAACTAAATTCATAGAGTGGGCAAATCCTGTATATCTGGAAAACTTTTAATCATGTCCACAGCTTTTACAACCACGTAGTCTTTTTAAAATTGTGATTTTCATTTTCCAGCTTTGGGTATATTCTTTGTGTTTCTCTGATTAAAGCACTATTGTTTGTTTATTTCGATTTCTAGCCTAACCTAGCCCTAGCTGAGATGGCTGTACAATTAAAACAGAATGAAACAAAACAAAACAAACCCTTTGATCTGAACAGCTTTTATACAACAAGACTATATTAGGAATTGTTACTGTCCTAGCATATTAGTATGACGGTTTTTCCTAGAATAACGTTTGTTATAGCCTAGAGACATAAACAATTTATTTTCTATAAGTATACAAAATGAGCAAGGAAAATGGGTGGTTAATTTTGGGGAAATGTACAAACATCACTGAAAAGCTTTCCTGGGCCACTGGAACCCTAGAATAACTTGTGGCATAATGTAAAAATAAACCATGTGTAGTTCATGTTTGATCAGCCCACACACTACCTTGCAAGAGAAAGAAAATTTCATGTATCATGCCCCACAGTTGATGGTGGTTGGTGGTGGCAGACCTAGCAGTTGGTGATGGAAAGGTTAATGTAAGTCTTAGTTCTAAAGGGCTGAGTAATTTGTAAGTAACAGTTTACAGGTAAAAGCAATTAAGGGTGGAGGCATGCAAGGGATGGGTTGCAGACGGGTGTTACTGGATTTAAGGAGCTAACCTTGGGGCGGATCTTTGGGAGAAAAGTATTTGTCTTATCTTGGTGGTAGATGCTGCTAGTTTCCCCCCAGGTTTCTGGATTTTTTGTGTCCTAACCTGTGTCCTGTACTCTTGGAACCCTGGAACTTTAATCTTTGGACAGGCTTTTGACTATGGTATAGACCAAGGGTCCTCAAACTACGGCCCGAGGGCCAGATACAGCCCTCCAAGGTTATTTACCTGCCCTCACTCAGGACCAACCTAAGTCTGAAATTACTTGAAAGCACACAACAACAACAATCCTATCTCATCAGCCAAAAGCAAGCCCACACTTCCCACTGAAATACTAATAAGCTTATATTTGTTAAAATTGTTCTTTGTTTTATTTATTGTATTGTTTTAAAGTGTTTTTGCACTACAAATACGATGTGCAGTATACATAGGAATTCATTCATTTTTTTTTTCAAATTATAATCCAGCCCTCCAACAGCTTGAGGGACTGTGACCTGGCCCTCTGTTTAAAAAGTTTGAGGGCCCCTGGTATAGACTCTTGATCCCTGACTTTGCTCATTGAACTCTTGGCATTTGACCACTGGACTGGACCCTTTGATTACAGTGTAGTGTTTGCTATCAGTTTCGTGGCTGAGTTTTTATTTTTATGTTTTATATTTTGGACTATTAAAACAGCCAGAAAGTAAGTGCTGCTTTAATTAAACTGTTTGATACAATCTGGATGTTTGTTTGATTCACCTCTGCCTGAATACCGGCAGAGCCCTCGCATCATGACAGAAAATATGCCAAGCAGATAAACAATAAAGAACAAGTATTTTACTCTTTGTAGTTCAGAACAACATATAAACAATGTGATCAGTTATATCAACTCACATAGTGTCCTTTTATGAGAGATTTAAAATGGTCTTTCTTTGTCCATGTAGATAAACACCCTCAGCAGCTCATGAAGTGAGAGCACACTCCAAACTCTGTCTCTCTGCTTCACTCTCTCTAACACCTGCATAGCTTAAGCCTGAACAAAAATTTAACAATAACCAAAACTCTTAAGCTCAGCCATTTCCCTGCATGAAGCCCGACCAATCGGCTTCATGCATCTTATTTTCCAGTTGACACTCACTCACACATTAGCTGATTTCTTGCATGCTCCAACATAACTCATGTGTCCAAAACTGATCTAAGTATTCAGGTACTATAAGAGTCTGGTGTAAAATGTGTGGTAAATCCAGAAAAATAAGGACCTTCCAAATAAATTAAAATCAAAAATAATAATAGAGGGAAAAAGACTTCTCCCAAACAATCCACAAATCTGTAAAGCTTGCTGGGTTGGTCTTTGACACTCCTTGAAATATGCTTGAAAGATGAGAACAAGAAAGGCTTTGGCAGTCTCTGCTGCTTTTCTGCTTGGTGCTTGAAAGCAATCTTCACTCTCATGATGCAGCAGTTCCTCTTGCTCAACATTGTGGATGAGTCATTGCATCTGGATCTGTGAGATCACAGTGTCTTGCTAGGGAAACCAAAGTGATGTTATAAACACTGTTAATATTGTATGAGGCGATGAAGAATCTATTCTGTTTCTCAGAAGCCAAATGATTGCAAAATGTGTATAAGACCCTTCACAAAGAGTACAGTACAGAAACAGAAATAAAGAACATTCCCCGACATTGAAGGAAATGCCATCCGCTGTGGCCAGCCTCCCCTGTCATAGAACCTGAGAGTTTTTTTTTAAAAAAAATCTGCATTGTTGAACAGCAAACATTTGCTCTAAGAAAATTATATGCAGTGGGCCAGGTCTAGATTACTTTGATATTTAGTGAAATAAATGGGACTTACATTGCCATTAAAGAGCCATCAGGTGTATTTTATAGAGAACTGCCCTTGATTTGTTGCAAGGGTGTTAGAAGATAGCTCTCTGATTGAGGGACTGTTTAGTTCAGTGGTTACCAATCTTTTTTTTTTTTTAACCAGGGACCACTTCACCAGAGACCACTCTCCAACATTAGTACCAAAAGGGTTACGAATCGGTTTTTGGTCAACTTTGGTTTGGTTACCTGGGGTGCTGATTCAGAAAACTGCATTGGATGGACCACATCAGCTCCAGCTTCTGATACAGAACATATGCCATCTAGTAACTGCCATCTGATCACCCACAGAAAACCGTATTTAATAATCGAGAGCTGATGTGGTCTATCCAATGCAATTTTCTGAATCCAAGTAGACTGGAACGTACTTAGTCCTAATCTCTTTTTGTATACTGGTTTTAACCCACTTCACTGAATGTGTTGCAATGGCAGGTTCCCAGATTAGTTTAGTGTTTAAACCTTATTTTATTTTTCTGGTTATTTAATATTTAATGTTTATTTTACTTAAGTGATATTTGTCTTTACTGTCCTAATGTAGCACAAATCTTATGTAAAATCATACTACGTATTTTGGCATTAATATTGAAATCTGAAATATATACAGAAAGTCTTTACTATACAGAAAGCCCCAAATAACCCCAGAAATAGGCCTAAAAACAATAACCCCAGAAACAGGCATAAAAATGAATACACCAAGGCACCCCCGTGTCCAGATGCCACAGGTCTGCTCAAGGGGACGGAAGAGGAGGAGAAGCAGCACTCAAGAGGCTTGTTGTCATGCCTTTCGTGAGTAATCAGCCTCTCCCCTCCCGAAATCCCTGTTGCCTCGGCACTATAAGACGGTTTTGCGAGATTAGTCACTTTCGTAGCAACTGTGAGTCCGTGGACCATATTTTAGTTCTTGGGGACCACTGGCGGTCCATGTACCACAGGTTGGGAACTGCTGGTTTAGTTCAAGACTAAACAGAAAAAGATGGAATGTGTCCTTAAATTTGCCCACCAAATCGTAGGGCCTGATTAACAACAACTTATTTTTTACCTACCTCTCCTCACAGCTCAAGGCAAGTTGCAGGTTCAAATCCGGGGAGCGGCATGAGCTTCTGCTGTCAGCCCCAGCTTCTGCCAACCTAGCAGTTCGAAAACATGCAAATGTGAGTAGATCAATAGGTACCGCTCTGGTGGGAAGGTAATGACACTCCATGCAGTCATGCTGGCCACATGACCTTGGAGGTGTCTATGGACAACGCCGGCTCTTCGGCTTAGAAATGGAGATGAGCACCACACCCCAGAGTTGGACACAACTGGACTTAATGTCAAGGGAAAACCTTTACCTTTACCTTACCATAAAAATAATAAATTAAAAAACCTAATACAAAGTTTAAAACACAATATTAAAACATGATCGGACTGATTAGGCCTGTTACTTTGTAGTGAATTTATATTTAAAATACTGTATTATTTTCACATATGCACTTATGCATCTACATAGGTCTGAATCATTGCAAAGCCCCTATAAAATTGAAACAAGACAAAAAAACAACAGAGAGGAAACAAACAAGAACATCTAATCACCTCTCAACAAAAGATTGCCCCAGGCACTGCCAGGCCATCAAATGCTAATCAAGGTGGTCAGTTGAAACATTCACCTAGCTCCAACAGACAGGAGTCCTTTGTCCCACCCTGGTCATTCCACAGATATATAAACCTATTTTCCTAGTTCCAACAGACCTCACTACCTCTGATTTCTGTTTATAGAAGTCTGCAGCAATAATGGCTAAGAGTGCTTAGCAATGCCATATTTAGTATATTTCTTGTGATTTCTGTTGAGGGAATACAGATTTGACCTCACTTATGCATGTGCCTAATTACACTGAGACTGGGATCAGGACTGCTCTAATGCATTCTATGTGGGGCTGCCTTTGAATATGATTCAGAAATATAATTTGGCACGGAACTTTGTTATTCAAGTCCTCACAGGCTTAGATGGTGAGGTAATGGGTCCGGAGTACTTGAAGGACTGCTTATACCTGCCTGAGCCTGTTTTAAAATCATCTGTTTATGTTCTCTAAATCTGGTGGGTGCTAGAGATGACAAATATCTCAATGGTAGCTTGGAGATCGTAGCACAAATAGAGCATGAACCAAAGACTTTCAGATATTATGTGCTTCACAGATATCACAAAGCTTTGATTGTGCCCATTATGGAAAACTAAGGCCTCATCTACTCTGTCATACAAAACCCAGATTATCCGTTTTGAGCCGGATCATATTGCAGTGTAGACTCATATAAACCAGTTCAAAAAAAGATAAAAGTGGATTATCTATTGGATAGATATTGGATGGCAGTGTAGAAAGGGGCCATGGTGCATTGATGTATTTTGACATCACTTTAGCTTCCATGACCCAATGCTATAGAATCATAGGATTTAGCTGCCAAATAGTATGAATGCCTCATCAAACTGCAAAGCCCAGGAATCTATAGCATAGCAGCTAAAGTGGTGCCAAACGTCATTAATTCTACAGTGTAGATATATTCAAAGTCGGAATGATCCATGCCACAGTATTTCCACTTTCTCTGCCTGGTTGGAAAGCTAGAGAATGAAGAAAGATGACAGGAAGAAAATGAATGAATTAGAAATGTAGCATTAGATGAGAGTTTTGTAGATTATCAAAATACAAATAAATGGATCTAAGTAAATCAGGTCAGAACTCTCCCTATTTTTTTATTTATTTATCGTATCAAGAGCGAACCAAAACAGTTATATTGCATTACAAACAAACAAACAAACAAACAAACAAACAAAACACAAAGTTTGCAGGCTTTGTATTCTATTAAATGTCCTTTGACCAGTAGTTGGCAACTTGGAGTGCCTCTGGTGTTTCTGCAAGAAGATCCCCCATTGTGCATGTGGCAGGGCTCAGGTTGCATTGCAGTAGGTTGTCTGTGGTTTGCTCTTCTCCACACTCGCATGTCGTGGATTCTACTTTGTGGCCCCATTTCTTAAGGTTGGCTCTGCATCTCGTGATGCCAGAGCGCAGTGTGTTCAGCACCTTCCAAGTCGCCCAGTTTTCTGTGTGCCCAGGGGGAAGTCTCTCATTCGGTATCAGCCATTGATTGAGATTCTGAGTTTTAGCCTGCCACTTTTGGACTCTCGCTTGCTGAGGTGTTCCAGCGTGTGTCTCTGTAGATCTTAGAAAACTATTTCTTGATAATAATAATAATAATAATAATAATAATAATAATAATAATACTTTATTTATATACCGCCCTATCTCCCCAGGGGACTCAGAGTGGTTTCCACATATGCAAAATAATACAAAAACTAACCCAAGGTGATTACATTTAGGTTGCCACTTTTGAGACCTCTCATGAAGTGACATAATTCATTGGAAAACCTAGTTGTACTCAGTAAAGCAGAAATGGGTAGGAAAAGAAAACCACACTACAGAATGACTGAATCAATCAATCAGAGGCAATGAAACTGAGTGTGTAAAACATAATCAGGATTGTTGATGTCCCCGGCTACAGGCCTCAGGACAGTAAATAGAGAGCCACACTAAAAAAAACAGGAATTCCAGACAATAATCAATCTTGGCCAGCTAACACCTCCCAACAAAAGATCCCCCCAGACAGCAACCAGCTAGGCTTTGAGGCTGCAAGGCCATTACATGCTAATCAAGGCGGCCAGTTGCAACATTCACAAGTTCTTTCTCCCACCCTGGACATTCCATAGATATATAAACCCCACTTACCTAGTTTCCAACGGACCCCTCAATCTCTGCAGATGCTTGCCATGTGGGCGAAACTTCAGGAGGAGAGAATGCTTCTGAAACATGACTATACAGCCCGGAAAACTCACAACAACCCACGAACAGGAATAGTTAACAAGAGCACTTCAAACTGCTTGATTATATTACTTCTTGCTTATATTAATGTATAAGTATAAGAAGCCTGAAGTATGAATTTCTGTTTTAGACCACGGGCTTTGTTGTTGTGTTGATTGTCAATGTGTCTTCAAGTTGTCTTTGACATCAACACAACAACAAAGCCCGTGGTCTAAAACAGAAATTCATACTTCAGGCTTCTTATACTTATACATTAATATAAGCAAGAAGTAATATAATCAAGCAGTTTGAAGTGCTCTTGTTAACTATTCCTGTTCGTGGGTTGTTGTGAGTTTTCCGGGCTGTATAGTCATGTTTCAGAAGCATTCTCTCCTCCTGAAGTTTCGCCCACATGGCAAGCATCTGCAGAGATTGAGGGGTCCGTTGGAAACTAGGTAAGTGGGGTTTATATATCTATGGAATGTCCAGGGTGGGAGAAAGAACTTGTGAATGTTGCAACTGGCCGCCTTGATTAGCATGTAATGGCCTTGCAGCCTCAAAGCCTAGCTGGTTGCTGTCTGGGGGGATCTTTTGTTGGGAGGTGTTAGCTGGCCAAGATTGATTATTGTCTGGAATTCCTGTTTTTTTTAGTGTGGCTCTCTATTTACTGTCCTGAGGCCTGTAGCCGGGGGGGGGGGGGGCTTGAGGGGCTTCAGCCCCCCCCCCCCCAAATTCTCATGGTGGTCCTGCGAGAAGGCCTTACTGGTACATTATTTAAACTGTTATGTTATTCATATTATGATCTGATCACCATGCTCAATATATCCCATATGCATGGGGGTATTGGGATAATGGTACAAAAGGTTTGCTAGGGTAGATCCTGAGCCCCCCCCCCCGAATCAAACTCAGCCCCCTCCCCCCGGAATAAAAATCCTGGCTACGGGCCTGACTGTCCTGATTTTAGAGTTCCTGTTAGTCTTCCATGCTTTCCAAGGTACATCCTTGCATTCCTCTTTGGCTTTTTATCCCGCAAGATCTGTTAGAATCCTGTGGTTGCTGAACTTGCTGTTTTTGTATTCTCTTTCCCTTAAGGAGTCCTAATTATTGTTTTGTAATTCTGTAACCATCGGGGTTATTCAGTGCTTCCAACAATTCCCTTTTCTGTTTCCCTAACACTAATTTAGGTAGATAACTACCAACAACATTTTATTCCAAAAACATCACATGAGAGAGAAGAGGGAGGGGCAGGTGAATAAGTTCTCCTATACACCCCTTCGAGCGCACTATTAAGGCACTACCTAAGATAGTGCCTTAATAGTGCTAGAATAACTAAAACCTTCAAGCAAGATTCTGGGTTTATAATCTCTCAACCAAATACTTCTATAATCACACCACTCCACTGAACATAGATAAGTTTCTATTAACAGAAACACTCATAGCCTTGCTTCCCCGTCCAGCTATTTTGACTCAGTTCACTTTTGATACAGATGGATAAATGATATGGCTTGGCAACAGGTCTTGGCATTTCTTAGGTCGTCCGGAGTTTAGGAGAGTAATCCTGCGTTCATAGATCTTGGTTCACTTGCAGGGAACTGAAAAAGATCATATCACTGAACTGGGAGAATGATACGTTGACACGCTGCTTGCTTTAAATATCACGTTTCTGGCAAAGACTCATACTGTCTAAGTGACGCCATTTATTGGCCAATGTTCTCCTGTGGAGAGCACAGACTTGAACACTTCTCAGACTTTTTTTCCAGGAAGACGTCAGAAGGAATGAGAGATCCCCCTGGATCTCTCAGTGCTTGGCGAGTTATAGTTTGACATCTCTAATCTTCAATGATTCTGTTCCTACCTGAATGCCTATTTTCAAAAGCTATTGGTAGAGGACAATTGCATTCCCTCAATTTCTTTTGCTTGTTCTGAGCTTTCAAACTGTTCCCAACTTATACTGACCCTATTATTATTATTTGAAACACAATAAGATGAGTCCATAGCAGACACTTTTCTGGCTGTTGAATTGGATCACACATTGTACACTTTTTAAATTTTATTATTTATTTATTATACCCTGCTTTCTCTCTCCTGAAGGAGACTCAAAGCAGCTTAACATAAAAGCATTGGCATATAATTTAACACATACAGATATGCAAACATTAAAACAGAATTAAATATAAAATGTATCAAAACATTCCCAGTTAAAAACCTATTGTCAAGTGATGTCAGTTCTATAAGAACTGTGGGTTCAGGGGCCTGGCGTGCCAGTCTCCCAAAGAACCGAATAAGACGTGGACAGATTAAAGGTGAAAATCAGGTATGTTTATTCACCTTGGCTAAAGTGGATGTCACCAGAGTCTGCGCTCCAAAAACTGACATAAGCATAACTGCAAACATACAGATTCATTTATAGGACTTTGTTGCTCATGGTGGTCAAACTGATGAGACAACTCCACATTCTAGCATTTTGGAAGAGGGATTTGTCACAATCCAGTTTATCCACAACATGAAAATAAAGATGGCAGTGCATTATTTTTATTTTATTTATTTGGAGAGATTTTTTTATCCCGCTTTTCAGACACAAAAGCAGCTTACAAAATATTAATTTGCCCTCTGTGCAAGATAAATAAGATGGCAGTGCATGCACTGGTAACCTCAAGGTTGGACTTCTGTAATGCGTTTTACATTGCACAACCTCTGTACCAAATTTGGAAACTCCAGTTAGTTTGAAATATGACAGGCAGACTAGTTAAAGGAACATCTAGGAGTGAACATATCACACACATAGTACAGTCAATCAACCGGTTGCAAATTAGTTTCTAAGCAAAGTACAAAGTGTTGGTTTCGACCTTTAAAGCCGTACATAGTGGATAACGTGGTTTATAGAAGTAATTATAATGTTTCACATGCTTTAACATTTTCTAATCTTGTTTTTAAATTTTAATTGGAATATATATTTAATTGTATATTGGATGTATATATATATATTTAAGGCACTGAATTATTGCCTATGCTGGAGGCCGCCTTGAGTCCTGCTGGGGTCGAAAAAGGCAGGATATAAATATAGTAAATAAATAAATTTGGGTGCAGGTTACCTACAGGATTGCCTTCTTCCAGATAATCTGCCCCTTAGGACCCCGAGATCCTCTGGGGGACACTGAGGCTGGATTTATATTGCCCTATATCCCAGGATCTGAACCAAGATTATCTGCTTATTCCAGACTTTCTAGTGTAGATTCATATAATCCAGTTCATAGCAGATAATCTGAGATCAGAACCTGGGATATAGTGCAGTGTAGATCCAGCCCAACTCCAACTAGATGGAACCCAACTGACAAGTGTCACCCAGAGGACCTTTTCATTGGCTGCCCCAGGACTGAGGAATGACCTGCTGGAAGAGCTTCCACAGCTAAATGAGCTGTTGGAATTTAAAACACAATTGATGACCCATCTCTTCTGGCAGGCCTACCTAGTCAACTTTAAATCATGAGTTTTACATTTACATTATATTACCATTGTATTTTATTTACATATTTTACCGCAATGTGCTTTAACATATGTATTTTATGCTGATATGTTTTTGACTGTGTTGTACCTGCCTTGAACTGTGAGGAGAAATAGGTAACAAATACAATTTGATTATGAATCAGTTTACAAAACCTGCTTTAGTTTTTTGCATTGTTTCTGACGGTACTGCTTCATCAATCCTAGCAAATCCCCTACTGCCTCAGGCCCCTTCCACACAGTTTAATAAAATCCTACATTATCTGCTTTATACTGGGATATATGGCCGTGTGGACTCAAAAATTCCAGTTCAAAGCATATATTGTTAGTTATTCCCCCCCCCCCCCCTTTGATATTCTGGGTTATATGACTGTGTGGAAGGGCCTTGATTATATAATAATCTGTTTGAACTGGATTATCTGAGTCCACATTGCCATATATTCCAGTTGAAAGCAGATAATGTGGGATTTTATTCAGCTGTGTGGAAGGGGAGCGGAAGTTGGAAGACATCACACGGGCCATTTAGTCCAATAACAAATAATAATACTCTGGGACTTCCAGATTCAGACTGACAAGAATTTTGAAGCACAATACTCCTGACCTCACGATCGTGTTAAAAAACCAAGTATGGCTCGTTAATATTGCAATCCCAGGTGACAACAGGATTGAAGAGAAACAACTGGAAAAACTGACACGATATGAGGATTTAAAGATTGAACTGCAAAAACTCTGGCACAAGCCAATAAAGGTGGTCCCAGTGGTGATCGGCACACTGGATACAGTGCCTAAAGACCTTGGCCTGCACTTAAACACAATCGGTGCTGACAAAATTATCATGTATAAACTGCAAAAGGTCACCCTACACGTATCTGAGCACTTGGGAAGTGTTTGATGTGTGATCCAATACAACAGACAGTAGAGCGATCCTGTTTCCTGTGGACTCATCTTGTTGTGTTTCAAATCATAATAATAATAATCCCAAATGTAGCAGATGAAACAATAAATCACATCCTCAGCTGCTGCAAAAAGATTGCACAGACAGACTACAAGCAGAGGCATAACACCGTTGCTCAGATGGTTCATTGGAACTTGTGCCACAAACACCATCTGCCTGCAACAAAGAACTGGTGAGATCATAAGCCTGAAAAGGTTACAGAGAATGAACATGTCAAGCTACTCTGGGACTTCCGAATTCAGACAGACAGTTTTGAAGCACAATACGATTGTGTTAAAAAACAAAGTATGGCTCGTTGATATTGCAATCCCAGGTAACAACAGGATTGAAGAGAAACAACTGGAAAAGATGACACGATATGAGGATTTAAAAATCAGTCAACAAAAACTCTGGCAAAAACCGGTAAAGGTGGTCCCAGTGGTTATTGATAATTGTTTTGATTTGCTTTGTTTATTGTTGTGTTATGTTTTCTATTGTATTGTGTTTTGAGGCTTCGGCCCGTGTAAGCCGCATCGAGTCCTTCGGGAGATGCTAGCGGGGTACAAATAAAGTTAATAATAATAATATTGACACACTGGATGCAGTGCCTAAAGACCTTGGCCTGCACTTAAACACAATCTGCACTGCCAAAGTTACCATCTGCCAGCTGCAAAAGGCCACCTTACTGGGATCTGCACGCATTATTTGCCAATACATCACAGAATCCTAGACACTTGGGAAGTGCCCGACATGTGATCCAATTCAACAGCCAGCAGAGTGTCTGCTGTGGACTCATCTTGTTGTGTTTCAAATAATAATAATAATAATAATAATAATAATAAATCTTTATTTATACCCCACTTTTCTCCGGACCTATATTAAAATCATGTAAACAACAATCCAAATACATCGATTATAAGGATAAAACTTCAGAAAATAACAATCTGAAACAACAATAATATACATTCACATTCTTGCAGCATCATGTCAGATCATATTGCATGTTGCTCCAGTCCATAAAGATTATGGTGTATCTTATCACTCCAATTTAGTCCAATCCTTTGCCATGCAGGAAAAACAATCACAAAGACTCTCAAACCCTGCAAGGGCTGCAACTGGTGTGTATCCACACCTTAAGAGCCCCACAAAGAGTGACAGCAGAGAGCTCGCGCGCACTGCAATAAATAACGACGGACAGGCGCACATTCCCTCAGCGGTAGCCTCGCGCCACCTAAGGCGCGCGCTCTCATTTCTGCGCGTGCTCCTTCCTCCCTTGACGGTCGCCGCCCTCGGCCCCGCCTCCTCCTCCTGACGCATGCGCGGTGCCGCTGTGTCCGCCTGAGGGCTTCCTCGCCGCCGCTGTTGCCTGTGCGGCTCGTCGGTGACACTCTGGAGCAACGCTGTGGCCGAAAGAGGAGGAAGTGCGGCGAGGGAGGTTTCAAACTCCAGAAACCCCGGGTGTGGCCGGAGTGAGGGTTGTACTCGCCGGCTGCCACCGCCTGTGGAGTCTCCGCTGACCTCGCCCGGCGCTGAGGAGAAGCCCAAGCGCTGAGGTGGGGAGCAGGCCCCGGATGGAGCTGGCCTCTGGTGAGAGAGAGGGAGAGAGGGAGGCAGGCCTGAGGAGAGGGCCAGGGCGGGACCCTTCACCTCGCGGGGGCTGGAGGTGGGCGGGCAAAGGAAGGAAGGAAGGCAAGCAAGCAGGAAGTTCAAGGCACTCCCATCAGGAAGGTAACTTGGGCGAAGGGTGGTCGCTTCTGCTGGGATGAAGTGGCGCTTCCGGCCAGAACGGCCCTGGTGGTGTCTTCAGGGCTGAGATCTTGAGCCAGGACTCTCTTCTCAAGGCGCGGGGTGTGTCTCTCGCTCCCTCCTTCCCTCCCTCCCTCCCTCCTTCCTTCCTTCCTGTGTGTACACTCCTCTGAGTGGCCAAGGATCTCCCGTTTCAGGGCTGTCAGTCTCCAAACGTGGTGGACTTCAACCCCCAGAAGCTCCAGCTTTGGCCAACGGTCAGGAATTTGGAGGAGACGAGGTTCAAGGCACCTCGAGGATCCAGGATTGGGATCCACCGTTTGAGGTCCTTTCCACACAGCTGAATAAAGTCCCACGATATCTGCTTTGAAGTGGGATAAATGATAGTGCAGACGCAGATAGCACAGTTCAAAGCAGATATTGTGGATTATCTTCCACACAGCCATATAACCCAGAATATCAAGGCAGGAAATCCCACAATATCTGCTTTGAACTGGGTTATCTGAGTCCACACTGCCATATTTTGGCCACGGTAGTCCACGGTAGTCCACGCTCTGGTTACATCTCGTTTAGACTACTGCAACACTCTCTACGTGGGGTTGCCTTTGAGGTCGGCCTGGAAGCTCCAGCTGGTCCAACGGGCGGCAGCCATGATACTAACAGGAGCGGGTCGCAGGGAGCATACAACCCCCCTGCTGTACCAGCTCCACTGGCTGCCGATCTGCTACCGGGCTCAATTCAAGGTGCTGGCATTGGCTTATAAAGCCCTAAACGGTTCCGGCCCAAGATACCTAACTGACCGCCTCTCGACCTATGAGCCCACGAGGACTTTGAGATCTTCCGGGGAGGCCCTGCTCTCGATCCCGCCTGCGTCACAGGCACGGCTGGCGGGGACGAGAGATAGGGCCTTCTCAGTGGTGGCTCCTTGGCTGTGGAACACCCTTCCCGTGGACATCAGGCTAGCTCCCTCCCTGATGATATTCCGCAGGAAATTGAAGACCTGGCTGTTTAAGGAGGCATTTGAACAAGAAGTGCAATGACTGGTAATTTGACCATTGGAATGGAACAACGGAAAATGATACTGGATTGTGGGATTGACGATGAGATGACACGGAATGGCTTTTGTAGTAATGTTGATGTTTTTGATGAGGATGTTTTTTGATAATGATGAATTGTGGATTATTTTACACTATGTCTTGTATTTTGCACCTGTTTTCTATGTTGTACACCGCAGTGAGTCGCCCCTGGGCTGAGAATTGCGGTATATAAGCGAAGTAAATAAATAAATAAATAAATAATATTTTCCAGTTCAAAGCAGATATTGTGGGATTATCTGCCTTGATGGGAGCCCCCGGTGGCACAGTGGGTTAAACCCCTGTGCCGGCAGGACTGAAGACCGACAGGTCACAGGTTCGAATCCAGGGAGAGGCAGATGAGCTCCCTCTATCAGCTCCAGCTCCTCATGCAGGGACATGAGAGAAGCCTACCACAAGGATGATAAAAACATCAAAATCATCCAGGCGTCCCCTGGGCAGCGTCCTTGCAGATGGCCAATTCTCTCACACCAGAAGCGACGTGCAGTTTCTCAAGTCATTCCTGACACGACAAAAAAAAAAAAATCTGCCTTGATATTCTGGGTTATATGGCTGTGTAGAAGGGCCCTTGGATGGTAATATAAGTCTGTGTGGAAGGCCCACAGCCATATAACCCAGAATATCAAAGCAGGAAATCCCACAATATCTGCTCAAATAACTTAGGGCCCTTCTACACAGCCATAAAACCCAGAATATCAAGGCAGGAAATCCCACAATATGCGCTCAGATAATTTTGGGCCTTTCCACACAGCCATAAAACCCAGAATATCAAGGCAGGAAATCCCACAATATCTGCTGTATTTATAGTGCCATATATTCCAGTTCAAGGCAGGTAATGTGGGATTTTATTCAGCTGTGTGGAAGGGGCCCCAGTGCAAAGCAAATATTGTGGATTTTCTGCCTTGATGTTCCAAGTTATATGGCTGTGTGGAAGGGCTCTCAGATAGCTCAGTTCAAAGCAGATATTGAGGGATTTTCTAACTTGATATTCTGGGTTATATGGCTGTGTGGAATGGCCCTGAGAGAGAGAACCCTGATCAAGTTTTTTCTATAATACACCACTCGAAAAAGAAAAGGCATTGTTTGTTTTTGCATGTTAGGTAATATCAGCTTGGTAATTTGTAACGCTATTTATTATTTTTAAAAAGTCAGTCTTTTGTTTTGTTTTTTATGGTTGTTCCCATAAAAAATACATAAGGGTGTGGGTGAACTACAGTTCTCAAAAATTGTGGATCAATTACCAGGACACCCCACCAGTATTAAAAGAAAGCCATCCTAGGTCTGTGTGTCAATGGTTGGTCCAGATTCATTGTTGGCTGGGTTCAGTGCTCTCTAGATTCAGGTGGACTACAACTTCCAGATTCCAAGGTCAATCACTCCCAAAGTTGTGATTCAAAGTTGGCCATGTTGGGTCTGTGTCCAAGTTTGCTCAAGATCTATCATTGCTGGGGTTCAGGGAGCTCGTGGATGCAGGGTGAACTACAACTCCCAGCCAAGTAGGTTAGCTCCCCGACTAATCCCTCAAGTATGTTCTGTTAGTAATCAGGGTTCTGTGTGTCAAGTTTGGTCCAGATCTGTCATTGGTGGGGTCACAGTTATCTCAAGAAGTGGGAGCCAATAGGAAATCTTCCGCAAAAGATACCCCGCTGCATACATGCATAGTTTTGCTTTTATATATTGAGGGCCCTTCCACACAGCCCTATATCCCAGAATATCAAGGCAGAAAATCCCACATTATCTGAGTGTGGACTTAGATAACCCAGTTCAAAGCAGATATTGTGGGATTTTCTGCCTTGATATTCTGGGATATAGGGCTGCGTGGAAGGGCCCATAACTTGACTAAAGTTGGGGAATTCTGCATGGGCCTTGATGGGATGTCACATTGAGGAGGGGGCAAGCTTGGGGTTTTTGCTGCTCTGGGTTCAAGGATGCAGTGGTTTCAAATCACAGGAAAAGAGATTCCACCTCAATGTTAGGAAGAACTTCCTGATCCTAAGAGCTGGTTGGCAGTGGAATGTGTTGCCTGATGCCTCTTCTACGCTGCCATATAAAATCCACATTAACTGCTTTGAACTGGGCCCCCTTCTACACAGGTGAATAAAATACCACAGTTTCTGTTTTGAACTGGGATATATGGCAGTGTACACTCAGATAACCTGAGTCCCTTCCACACAGCCACATAACCCAAAATATCAAGGCAGAAAATGCCACATTATCTGAGTGTGAGCTCAGATAACCCGGCTCAAAGCAGATATTGTTGGATTTTCTGGGTTATATGGCTGTATGGAAAGTCCCTGAGTTATCTGAGTCCACACTGCCATGTAATCCAGTTAAATGTGGAATTCATACAGCTGTGTGGAAGGGGCCTCCTTCTCTAAAGGTTTTTTAACAGGCTGGATGGTCTTCTGTCAGAAGTGCTTGGGTTGTGTGTTTCTATGTGGCAGGTGATTTGCTAGGATGGTCCTTGTGATCTCTTCCAACTCTACTATTATATGATTTTTAGGCCCCTTATACACTACTATATAAACCAGATTCTCAAAGCAGATAATCTGAATTTTATATGGCAGTGTGGAAAGGACTTAAGAAAGGGAGAGTCATACTCATGTTTAGGGCTGTATTCTGAAATTTTGAAAGGTTAGTCTTGGGTTCAGATACAGCTTTCCAAGGGGATTTTGTTTTGTATGATGCATTTGCAATCCTCATGTCAGTGCATAAGATCGAAGTACAGTTTATGTTCTTTCATTCCACTGAAATTATATGCTCTTTCATTCCATTCAAATGACTTATGACCTGTTCATTTCAGTAGAAACTAAATGCACGTAAAGGTGAACAAAAATGAGGTTGGGGAAGCAGTGTGGCACTCTGTCCATTTCAGAGCTATTCTAATCAGGGCAGGATGTGTTTTGGCAGTTTTTTCAAACAGTCATTCTGTGGTTCCCAGCAGTTCAAAATCCACCTCTCTCCCATGAGAACCCTGGAACAGCCTGTACACGTATGACCATTGTCAGTATAAATGAAACCTCCAGGGTGCCAGACTACTGCTGAGAAAGCTCTTCTCCACTGGAGGGAGATTATATTTGGCTCATTTTAGGCCTAGTTGTTCATTTGAGAGGGTCATTACTTTGTTTAGATCAAGTCCAATGAAAATTATTTTAAGTGTTCTGAGAATTGCAACATAGACTACAGGATTCATGTTGAGGTGTGTTTTGTCATTGTTAGTTAAAGCATGTTAGTTTCTCACTCAAGACATTGATTACCCTGTGTGGATGATAGTTACAAATAATATAATTTACACTAGAAGAGTTCTTAGTCTTCAGTGAAGATCTTTCCACCTTTTCAGTGTGTAGATTTTTGCTGTTTGCATGACGCACATGGCTAGATTCGCTGTTTGCCATCCCTAGTTCAGGCCCATTGAAATGAATGGGATTTATTCACCACTAACTAACCTAAGTTCACTTGAGACCGTAAATCCCAAGGGATTCAACATGTAATATTTATCGTTTAGTTTGATATGATATTGATAGTAACCTTCTAAAATTTCTCTGCACATAAACTACAGTAGAGTCTTGCTTATCCGACCTTTGTTTGTCCAATGTTCTGTATTATCCAATGCAGTCTTCCTCACACTTGGATCCACAGCTATTTCAATACATTGCAATGTTTTGGTGCTAAATTCATAAATACAGTGATTACTATATAATGTTACTGTGTATTGATCTGCTTTTTTGTTGATTTGCTGTAAAACATGTTTTGGTGCTTAATTTGTAAAATCATAACATTATTTGGCATTTAATTGGCTTTTCTTTAATTCCTCCTTATTATCCAACACTTTTGCTTATTCAATGTTCTGCGGGCCAATTTATGTTGGATAAGTGAGACTCTACTGTTATTAAAAATAAAAAGATTTTAAAAATACAAAATTAAAAATACAAAATTGGTTTGATATTAAGGAAGATACAGAAAGGATGAATTAGATTTTGCTATAAAACCATCCCACATGGCTTACATTAGCAATCAATGATATCTGGGTAATATTTAAATAAATAAAACTAAATGTTTTTAGTACTCAACGTTAAAGAGACTAGCTCTGAAAAGTAGTTCACATGTTGGAGTGGTAATGGATAGAATTCAGTATATTAAGTATTAATACTTTTTGTTGAGCTGTGATGGGATGAAAAGTTGTTTAGACCTGTACTTTGTAACTAGGACAAATTGCGATGCTCAGTAAGGTTTTTAGGTAATGAAAAGTTTTTGCCTTTCTGCAATACACTAAAAAAATATGAAAAGGACGAATTTACCCCAGAATGTAATTCTAAACTTATATTTTCACGGTGCTTCCAAATAATGTTTGACTTGGCTGTAGAGTATGTTAGAGAAAAATAATTTTACCCATTTCCAGAATAGACCCACTTTAGTGGGTCTATTCTGAATGCTGACAATAGTGTTTTCCTTTTCAGAAAGTTATCATTTTTAAAATTAGTTGTGATTAAGAAACCCCACTCACTTTAGTGGGTCTATTCTAAGGAAGACTGACATTGCATTTGACTCAATACAAATATGCTAGTAAATAACTTTAAATGAAACAATATTTAGTAAAATACAAATTCATATTTCAGAACATTATATTCATTGTTGTATCTATTACTATGAGTATCTGTTGTCAAATTAGTTTGCAAGAACTGCTAAATGTCAGTTCTGCTAATAAGTTCAAATTTCGGTGAGACACATTTTGGTGCTATATCATTTTGTATGTGCTTGATCCTTTGTGTTGGAACTAGAGTTAACTTTTGTGTATGTGTTTGAACTTTGGCTGGTAAGAATGGATGTTTGGGTTATATGATTATTTTCCTATAAGGGATACCACTTTCAGTTAACTGGTAACTTATGGTTTATGCTCAGAAATGAATATTTTAGATTATTTAGAAAATAATCCTTGGGAGTTGCACTAATAGTTTGATGGTAAACAATCCCTCAACTAAGTATAGTAGTTGAAGTATTTTTTCACACTGTATAATTTTTCTAATAAAATCAGTGTGTAAATTCAAATTTGCTGAAACATGTGGTGTTGATTATTTGAATAAAAATGACACTTGAGAAAGATACCATAGGGAGTGTTTTTAAAATTCAATCAAGATATCTGTTTGTAAGTACTTAGAAACTTGAGTCAGAAACATATTGCAAAAGATTAATAGAATTGTGAGAATTTCCACTTGTAAAGTAGTCCTTGACACTGATCCAAGAGAAGGATTCAGATAGAGCCCTTTAATCAATGCATTCAAAGTGCTGGGGAACTAGTACCTTGAGAAAAGTTGAAGGGACTAAGCTTTATTTTCTATATAATTTTCTTCCCCCAAAATGAAGAAGCTGTAGAATGCAAAATATTAGATGCCATATGGCTGTCGTTAGATAGAGGAAAACATTGCTTAATATGCTATATATTAAAAGATGAATGTGGAAAGATTTGAGCAGTTTTCTATATGGCAAAAAATTAACAAGGGAGATACAAATTAAGTTTACTGCAAGACATATGGGTACATTTGATCATTTTAATTTTTCTGTTATTTGGCTTTGATTCGCTCTTGCATTCTTGAGACATAAACTATTAACATGAATTAGAGCATAACACCACATCAGAAAACAAAAGAAAAGTATATCAGAGGAAGAGAAATAATATCATGAGACTAAAACCATCAAGCGAAAGTTGCGTAAAATAACAAAATAAGATATTTTAACTTGGTCATAGAAAGCAGTCAATTATGGAGCAGACTGGTTTGCAGAAGGTGAAGAATTACCAATGTGCTGTCACAGAAAGAGGACTCAATTTTATTTTCATCAGCTGTACCATATGATTTTCAGTAGCTGAGACATTTTTTGAAGGAGACTATCCTTAAGGTATTCCACCCAAACCATTCAAGATTTAAGAGGTCATAACCAACAACTAAATTTTCACCTGGAAACTAATGAGTAGCTAATGAAGGTAAAGAGTAGGAGAATATGAATAAAACTACAGTTGACTTTCTGAGGGTGAGAATTTTGATTATTCAGTACATGAATATTTTTTTTCCTTATTACTTTGCATATGAACTATATGATGGAAAGATTCTAGATTTCATCATAGTTTTGTCTGACTAAAAGATACAAGGGCTGGAAATATTTCTGAGGTTGCTGGGAACAGTACGGGGTCAGTAAGTATATGTACAGTGGAACCTTGACTTTTTGAGTTAAGAGCTGTCACTTGGCCTGGGTTTTGCTTTAACATACAAGCAGCATTTTGAGTTAAGAGCTAGCATCAGAGGGCGCGCAAGCGCCAGAGTGCGAGATTTTAGGGCTTCAAGGGAGCAGCCTCCATGTCTCGTGCTCTTGTCTGCTTTGGGAGATTGCTGTCTGCTTTGCTCTTGTCCGCTTTGAGGAATTTTGGGTTAGTTGATTTTGTGTGGTTTTTATTCCTGGTATGTTTGGCTTCATGAAGAGAGAGAGAGGAAGGGAGAGCAAGAGAGAGAGGGGGGCTGGAATGAATACAGTATTAAGAAAATGATGTTTTTGCTTCTTTACTCTGTGCTTCCTTGCCACAACTTTGAATTTGTTCCATTTTAAAGTTGATTTTTTTTATTGTTCCATGTGAATGTGCATTTATACATTATTTGTTATTTATATTTTTTCTAATTTAAAAACACATAGCAAAAAAGTGGGGGTGTTTTGAGGGGCTGGAACACATTAATAGCATTCAGTCAAAATTGCTTTGAGATTAGAGCAAATTGAGTTAAGAGCTCAGTCATGGAACACATTAAACTCTTAACTCAAGGTATCACTGTATTCATAAATTGATTTATTATAAAGTTCATTTGTATGCATGATGCAATTAGTTACAATGCTCTCTAAAGTATTTTCATCAAGTTCCGGATATTATGTTTGTGCTAGATGGGATGATAGCTGTCTTGATGTGGAATAACTCTAGTGCCTTAGTCATTGGCAGATAACTATCTGCTGGAGGCTGCAATTGGTGGAATCTGGAGGTTTATTAAGATTGTCATCCCAAGAGTTTGATATATCAGGTGGCTTCCTGCTGATTCTTGGGCAGTGTTTCATGTTGCGCTGGTTGATTTCTGAAGTGGGGATATGACTAAGGTGGTGGATGCAGTTAGTCCTGACCATCCCCTCCTATGGAATAAAGCCAAACTAGGTTTAGTAAGGGGTTGCTGATGATGAAAAAAGTGGGATAAAGATTAAAGAGATTATGATAAAAATCTCCCAGTGACTCTGATTGAACATTGACTAAAGCTTATCAGAAGGCCTACTCTGCAATGGTGCTTGCATTAGCATTTTTTTCCCTATATCATCTAGAAGAGCTGTTCTGAGGAGCCAAGGCCTATGAATTGAGAATGTAGACTACTTAACAGATCCTTGTAAACAATTTGCATGATACTTAGCAAATGAAATCACTCGGCTCTGTTATGACCTGGATGTTTTAGTTCAGTGGTTCTTAGTTATCTGATCTGTGGGGCTGGCAATTTCCAATGTGCTCCAGTCTGGTATTTTATTGGTGCATGTAGGGTACAACTGCTTCCATCCTGGTAACTCTATGATCCAGTGGAAAGAAATGGATTATAGAATATTTTCTTTCATAGGGATGAATGAAGTGTTTCAAGCAAGGTATCCATAAATCTATTCCACTATATTTTTACTTTAAAAATGTGGCAGAGATACTATGTTCAGCAGTTTCACTGAAAATGGATACCATTCTGAGGATGTGTGGTTCTTACATGGAGATCAAATACAGCAAATCTTAAAATAGTTACATTGATCAAGGACCAAATTTTACTTAGCTGTACACAGATTTAGTGGAAGCTTTTAATAAAAACTTTACTAATTGATGAATTGAATTTGCATGGAGCTGAATGGTAATTGTTTCCTCGAAGTTTCTTTGAGAGAGAAGTTCTGAAAGTATCACTTCATCCCTGCCTACATGAATATTTAAGATTGTGGGCACTGTAAGAAAAGTTGGGGGGCATCTCTTGTGTATTTATAGTACATTCTTAATTCGGATACTTAAGCATGTTGCATCCATATGATACACATTCTGTTGGCCAAGGCATCAAGGCACATGATACTCGGTGAGTTTGAAAATTTATCCTGTGACTGGGTGGAGACAATCTTAAGGCTTGCAAAATCTACTTGTGATTTGCCCAAATTCTGGCATCCACCAATGGAAACCAGTGCAAAGCAGTGGCTTGGGGTAAGGGAGAAATGGTATGACACAAACCTACTTCTAACCCTAACCTTAGACCAGAAAATTGTATTTTGTACTAAAACTAAACTGGCAGTCTAGGAATAACACTGCCTTCTGACTATCTCCCTATCTCCCTGTTCTTTGAAGCTTTTGCTTAGTAGCCACATTTTTAAAAGAAAGGGGAGGTTTTTTGTTGTTGTTCTAAACAGGAGGCAGAAACCTTAAGTGAACTCCCTCAAATCATGATTCTCTTTTAGGCATAAATAACAATAAGCCAGTCTAAACCTAATTTTTAAACTATAAATAAATCAAATGCATAATCTTCAAATGGAAATATGTACTGCATGGACTAAGCAAGGGAATACTGTAGTTGAGGTGGAAGCTCTTATGCAAAGTGAAGTATGATTATATGTATGCTTTTAAATTGATTGTGTGTTTCTCCCCACTTTATTTCAGGTCTGGACACTTGGATGTAATACAATCTTATAAGAAAATTACCGAGAGTGTATTTAAACATGGGGACTCCTGGATCAGGAAGGAAAAGAACTCCAGTGAAAGATAGATTTTCTGCAGAAGATGAAGCTTTGGGTCATATTGCTAGAGAGGTTGGTAGATTTGTTAATGGGTAGATTAAGCTTTTGTTAATTTCTGTATGTTGTGGTTTTATGTAAACTAGCGTGTAATTGATTTTATAAATGCAGATGTATTGCATTTTATATGTTGTGTGACACCATTGTGTGCTACTTTGTAAGCCGCCTGGAGTCCCTATTGGGAGATGGTGGTGGGATATAAATAAAGTTGTTGTTGTTGTTGTTGTTGTTATTATTATTATTATTATTACTACTACTACATATATATTCCCAGATAAACTGTAATATTCTGACAATTAACATTTTATATGGAAGTTTAGAGCAAGGGTGTAAGTTCTTTTTGAAACAATTTCTAGAGCTTTTGTGCTGTGATATTTCATATACTTTTCCTATTATAGAGTCATAGTTGCTTTTGTTCTCTTACTTTCATCAAATGCTTATTTTTTTGATGTTTTATTTTTCATTTGATTTTTTTGATAATTTTATTTTTCATTTGATTGTGAATTTCTAAAACATATTGGAGTTAATAAGCTTTAGTTACATTGGTGACAGTGTTAGTATTATGTTGTATTCCAATATGCCTATATTAGGTTTTAAGCATAGTACTTTCAAATTCTAAATATTAATGTTAACAATTGAGATCAATAACTACTTCAGTAAGAGTTTGTACATGTTGTAGACTATGTTTAATGAGAAATTTGATGAGTACATTGTTTCAACTAATACCTTTCAAGTCCTGGAAATATTTTGTAATTTTAATAAATACTGGATAAAGGTGGGTGTTGGAAAGGAGGGGGGGGGGGAGAAATAGAGAGAAGAAAAATCTTGCCATCTCCATGGAACATTTTCATGAATTTTTTTCTTGGTTATAGTAGAGTTAAAATACGACACATAGTTCAGAAAAACTCTAGAGTGTTAGAAATCACATTATCAGCTAAATTATGAAGCAATGTTTACTTTAAATTTAGAAACATTTTGCAACAAGCAATATTGTAAGAGATAGCATGACCAGAAAATCTGTAATATCTGTAGATATTCAGTGCAAACATATCTAGCAGTTCATATCTAACCTTTTTTTTCTTTGCAAAGGCATTTTTAAAATGCACTCTATTTGCATAAGGTCTTTAGATCACATTGATAATAGTAACCTTGATCATTAGTTACTTAGGAGTTGTTCATTCCATTTGAATTAAAGTACTATTAAACGAGAAATTTATTTTTTTGGATATACATATATTCAAAGAAATTTTATTTGAATGTTATAGGCAGAAGCACGGTTGGCAGCTAAACGTGCAGCCCGAGCAGAAGCAAGGGATATACGCATGAGAGAACTGGAACGACAACAGAAGGAGGTAATTCAAATGTAGTGTTTAGAACAAATTCTGGGCTAATCAATTTCTGAAACATATTGGAGTTGATATCCCTAACCAGTCTTTTCACTGTGAAACAATTCTAAAGGCTGTTTGGAAAGCTCCAAATATGTTTTTCCATTTGGGACAGATGTATTCAGGTATTGTTTAGCATGAATATTACAGTTGTGTTCCACTTGTTATGAGAAATTACAGGTATAGTTATGTATGAAGCTAAATTACCAGACAACATGAAACTTGATTTTAAAATATTGATTGGGTTTAATGGGGAATGCTTCTCCATATTCTAAAAATACATGTAAGTGTTGCCCAGGAATCAACCTTGCAGCCATTACCTGTATAGCTGGATTGTAAATGTTAGTTATTCTCTCTCTCTCTCTTTTTTTGGAAATGCTGTTGTTACAGAATGCTGTGAGCCATTGGCTTGGATCCAGAATTGTGTAAAAAGAAGGCTGCTTGAGCAAGAAGTTATTGCTCAAGTTGTCTTTTATATTTTCATTTCTGGAGAGTTTTGCTGAGGGAGGATAACATATGAGAACTATGATATTCTAGAATATAATTGCTAGAGGCTGGTGAAAGACATTTTCTTTTAATCTTTCTTCATATACTGTATTTTCTGGCATATAAGACTACTTTTTAACCCAGGAAAACTTTTTCAAAAGTCAGGCGTCATCTTATATGCCGGGTGTCATCTTACAGGGCAGGTGCTGAAACTTCCGAGCTGGACTGGAGAATCTGCGGTCGCTGCATATGGTGGGGGGAGCTCAAAAACGGCCGCGGCTGCATCCCCGCCGTATGCAGCAACTGTATAAAAGCAGCAAGGGCAGCGTTGTACAAGTATGGTAGAAAAAAAATCTACTTGCCAGGATTAGTGGAAAGAAGTGACTTAATGCGGTCCTGATGACAAGGTGAAGGGGTGCATCACTAGGAAGGTGTAAGTAAATGGCGGAGTAAGTTGCAGGCATCCGGGACCCCCAGGGTATGGAAAAAAGAAATAGAGTGGCGCTGTGCCCAGAAAAACACGCCTCTTTCACCCGTATGGCCCACCCTTGTATCCTATTACCGTTCCTCTTTGTCTACCTCTCAGATCCCGCTCCTGAGGACTGCAGGCACACATGTGCAAGATCTGAGAGGCGGAGAATATGGTAATAGGAAAACTACCATATTGAAATCAAATTAATGTTTTTTAAATTTTTTATTTGGTGCACATTGGAAGAGGGGTAGTCTTATATGGCGAGTATATCCCAAACTCTATATTTTAACTGGAAAAGTTGGGGGTCACTTTATATGCCCAGTCATCTTACACGCCGGAAAATGCAGCATAAAATGCCTGTTATCCCACGAGCTTTGTTTATAAGAGAAGAAGAAATAGGGATGCAGTGAAGTGTTGTAAATTTCTGTATATGATTTGGTAAAAACAATTTGTATTTGTGTGGACTTACAAATATGTTGTATAAAATACATTTAGGCTATGTGTATGAGGTGTTTGCGAAACATAAATGGATTTTGTCTTTTTGATCTCAGATAGCTCATTATGTATGTGTATGCAAAAACGAGTATTCCAAAATTTGGGGAAAAACCCCAAAATACTAGTGGTCTCAAGCATTTTGGATAAGAGATACTCAACCTGTCTCTTTTAAATAAATCTAATGTATTGCTTTTTACCTATGGTCATGTTTTTCCTTTTTATTGAGTGTGATGAGAGTGCAGAACTTGTGTGGTTATAATAAAAAGTAACATGATAAATTCTCATTAGGTCTACATAAGCTAAAGTTTATGTAGCATTTCTTTTGCATTTAAATGGTGATTGTGTAAGCAAGAGGAACTTGAATCAACAAGTTTAAATACTGTGCAGTAAATGCTGTTACTGAATTATTGTGTGTATAATAATAATAATAATAATAATAATAATAATGATAATAATAATAATGATATAATAAACTTTATACCCCGCCACCATTTCCCCAGTGGGGACTCGGAGTGGCTTACATGAGGCCAAGCCCAAACAACAATTTACAATAAAGTAAAACCGAAAACACAAACCGAAAGTGCAAACAATAAACAACAACAACATAATTACATAAAACATGTGAATACATTAGCAGTATAACATTACAATAGGCACAATCACAATGACAGTGGGCGGGCTACATGTAATGATTAAAAGAAAAACTGACTAAAACTAATTAAAAACTCGGGCAAGATAAAAGAGACAGATTATTTGCGGAGGAGGACTCATTATAGTGGGGGTTGTGGAATCAGGCTTTCCCATGAGGGGGGACGGGGCATATCACTTATATCAATATGCCTTTTTAGGTAGGTGTTCCTTTTAAGTAAAAAATAGTTTATTTCTGAAACTTATACAGTATTTAAGAACAATTTATGCCAAAAGACTAACAGGCCTTTATTAAGATCCCATTGAGTTTATTTTGGAGAATGATTGTTTTACACTTCCATGGTGAATTCTTATTCTTATAATCCTGAAAAAAAATGCAGATAATTCCAGGCCTAGTTGTCTTTAGATTTTCTTCATTGAGATGAGTGATACAAGAAATGTATGACTTAGGCCCATTTCCTTCAGTGCTCTACTCTAAAAATGATTAGATTTGGCTTCAATACATACTGTGAGTCATTGTTCATGTATCCTAATTATATGTCTCGCCAGTCATTTCTGGTTTTTCTTGTATTATGCTTAAATTTTGTAATAATTAGATTATTAAATATAACGAGAGTTGAAATGAGGAAGTTAGTTTTGTAAAAGAATCACATGATAGTCCAGTACATATTTCTTTCTGTGTTTTAAGAATAAAATAACAGACAACTTTTCAAATCTTGTTGTTGGAAGTGCTTTATGTCATCTTGTGAAATAAGTTTGTTTTTTTAACTCTTTGTAGCTTTCTCAACGGTCTTATGATAGAAAATGGGGCCATATCCAAAAGTGGATGGTAGGACAGGATTGCCTGTTGTGTGGTGTTTTACACTTGGAAAATTAACCTAATTGCAGTGTTTCATTTACTAATATTTTGGATTGTGTATGAACTGTACTGTACTTTGAGTTTTAAAAAATCAAAATAATGAAGATATTTACATGAGGAAATATGCAAATAATCCAGATTAACAAATGTATTAATATGAAAATAAGCAATATGTAGTAAATAGTAAAGAGTAGAGACATCAGACTGGCAACAAAGATCCGCCTAGTCAAAGCCATGGTATTCCCTGTAGTAACCTACGGATGTGAGAGCTGGACCTTAGGGAAGGCTGAGCGAAGGAAGAGAGATGCTTTTGAACTGTGGTGCTGGAGGAAAGTTCTGAGAGTGCCTTGGACTGCGAGAAGAACCTACAAGTCCATCCTCCAGGAAATAAAGCCCAACTGCTCATTGGAGGGAAGGATACTAGAGACAAAGTTGAAGTACTTTGGCCACATCATGAGGAGAAAGGAAAGCTTAGAGAAGACAATTATGCTGGGGAAAGTGGAAGGCAAAAGGAAGAGGGGCCGACCAAGGGCAAGATGGATGGATGGCATCCTTGAAGTGACCTTGAGGGAGCTGGGGGTGGTAACGGCCGACAGGGAGCTCTGGCGTGGGCTGGTCCATGAGGTCACGAAGAGTCGGAGACGACTGAACGAATGAACAACAACAAAGCAATATGTGCATGTTTTTGTAGTATTTGGATCAAAAGTAGTTGTGCAACATTATACCCTACCCTGCATTATCTCTGAAAAGCTTCTGCTTCAGTTTGAAGGATGTAGTATTTTTGAACACAAGGGGCTGTGCTTTAGTAGAATGCAGCAAGAGGGCAGAATACCGTTCAGGGAGATTCTTTTTCATCTCATCCCTTTGCTTCCATGTGACCTCTGTTTTTGTGGCCTTTGGATAAGTCTGTATATAATTATTCTTTTAATAGTAAGATAATATTATTAGTAATTATGTGACAATATATATAAATCAGCTTTTATTCCGTAGCTTCTTTATTTTAACTCTGAATTTAGCTATAGATTTCCATTGTGCATGCTACATATTCATAGATTTCAAATATTGCAATGATAAAAACGAAAAGTAAAAGTGAATGCTTCAGTGGTGCATCTACACGGTAGAATTAATGCAGTTTGACACTACTTTAATTGTCATGGCTCAATGCTATGGAATCCTAGGATTTATAGTTTTATGAATCGGTTGAGCAAAATTTATTGAACATTATAGTTAGGTAAAAACTAACAGTATTTATAAAGCTTTATTGAGTAATGACATGTGTGTCCCATGTTTCCTAACTGCATATGGGAATATTTCTTGCATAGTTGGTATCAATCCTGTCATATATACCTTTTTCAGGAGATTATTGTTGTTTTTGAAGTTTCTTGTGGAAAAAATGTTTGCAATGCTTTCAACTGGGAGACATTTTTGTGAAAGTGTTGCCCGTAGAAATGCTTATAAAAACCACTTGTAAAATGCCTGCTAAAATAATGCTTCCTACAATATGCATTGTTAATATCAAAAGCTAGAGTAAATCTAAAGTAACACACTAAACCAGTCACAGTGCCAGAGTATCACCTAAAGATTGTCTGTAATAAAATTTAAAGACCAAGAATGGATAATACCATGTTATATAAGTGAATGCCAAGATCAGAATAATTCATGCCATATTATTCTGATTTCTTTGTGTGGTTGTGAAAGTTGTTTGGTGAACAAAAATCAATTCATCTGAATTGTGGTGCTACAGGAAAGTTCTCCACATATTAATTGGTTTGGAAAGTTCTCCACATATTAATTGGCTGTTAAATTGGTTTGAGAGTAAACTGAGTCTCTCTGCCTTGGAGTGTGGTGATGGCAGCTCCCTCTTTGGCGGCTTTTCACAGAGACTGGATGGCCTTCTGTCAGGGGTGCTTTGATTGTGCTTTTCTTGCATGGCAGGGGGTTGGAGTAGATGTCCCATGTGGTCTCTTCCAACACTATGATTCTATGATTCTAACTCTCCCTAGAAGCTCAAATGACCCCACTATGCCTGTTGTGTTTTGGCATGACTCATTAGAAAAGAAAATGGGTAAAGTCGATAAGTTGTATATTGGAGATCAAAGTAGACTTAAGAAAAGTTAAGAAGAAAAATCATTTTCCTTTTCCTTTTATTTATTTATTTACCATACTTGTATTCCGCCTTTCTCAACCCCAAAGCGGACTCAAGGCCTCACAAAAGCAAAAATTCAATGTACACATATATCAAGGAATAAACAAAAACATTAAAACCAACCAATTAAAACATTAAAACAACAATTAAAATTACATAATCCAGGTCATATTCCAGGGGCCATCATGTTTCTTTCTCCTTGCACTTTGGTATCAGTTTAATGGCCATAGTTACACACTGGAATTTGTGTTTTTTCTTGCTACAGCTCCCTAATAGACAGTTATAAATAATTCATGAAACCTTAAATTTCAGAATTTCATAGGATGAAGCTATGAAAGCTAAAGTGACCTCTAAATAGTGCAATTCTGTAGTGTGAAAGACCTATTAACAAAATTAATTTACCTCTGAAGTATATTTTCTCACATGCAGACTTTAACTGATTAAATTAGAATTCATGTGATTTTGGAGATTAAAAAAATCATCTCTAACTGATTTCTTATTAAAATTTATTAGATAATGATCTGTATCACATTTAAATGAATTGGTGTTACATTAAGAATGAAGGAATGTTTCTATCAAGTAAACTAAAAAGAATAGCTACATTTGTGTGAACAGTATATCAATACTTTCCTTCATTTCTGAAAACTTTTCAGGCTTTAAAATACTATTTTCTCTTGTTCTTGTTCAATCTCAATTCTTATTTTTTTCCATTTCTTTTTAAATATTGGTTTTTCCCTTCTTAGGATGATTCAGAGAAGGCTAGGTATTCACACCGCTCCAGCCGGCGGTCATATCTGGTTTGTACTAAACTGTAAAGTCATTCTTTTTCTCTGTCTGTCTCTGTTTTTGCAACATCTCGTTTCATTTTTCAATTACTTTTGTAATTAGGGAGCAGATGACTTGGCTTCCAATCGAAGTACTGCTAGTCAGAGGGTTAGTACCAACATTTTTGCTTTAAGAAATTTGTTTTTTTTTATTCATGTTGAGTTTATTCCTTTGATTTCTCCTTTTAAATTAAACTTAATTTTATAGGACTGATAGTGAGTGCTTGCAAATATAAAAGTAAACAGACAAAACTATTGTCATTCAGGAAACTTAAGGGAAAAACAGTGTATCTGGTTTATTTATGTATCTCTGTCTCTGTCCTCTGACATATTTATATGCATTAAATCTTTTAGTTTTATGAGCTTGGTTTTCATGAGCATCCAGTAGAATAATATTAAATTTAGGCTTTTGCAAAAAGAATGTGAGTCTACTAAGTTTTCCATTCTGAAGGAAGAGAAGAGTGAGAGAGAAATGATGCAGAACAGTAAAGTCGAATTGATGCTTAGCCCAATTGTAACTCAAGCCATGTGGTATAAATATAAGTACATATTATATATCATAGCAGAAAAAGTGAGGCGGAATATTGTGGTGAAATTGTATATCCTCAGACTATACATAAAGCTGTACTGGAGCAATAACCTTCCAGAAGTCTGTTTTGAGAATGTTGACATCCTTTTTTTCCTTACCAGTTCTTCTCTCTCACTCAGTATGGTTTAGTCTAATCATGGGGTTAGACAGCTGTTATAGCTGTAGTTTTAAGTGGGTATAGAAACTCTTTATAACAAAATGATCTTATTGGCATTTATAATAGTAGGCACCTGTATAGACATAATGCTGTATAGGTAAGTGGTTGGGCATCATCCTATGGCAGATTCCTATTCCATGAAGCTTTGGGAATGTTATTTATTTATTTATGCTTATTGTATTGAGCAAGAAACTGGGAAACTCTTTATGAGCTATTTTCGGGGACTGTATTGACTGATAAAGAGCTGCAAGACCAATTCTTTCCCCTCAAAAAATATGACCCTAAAGGCTCCAACATCAGATATGTTGGGGACAATGTCACTGTTTTTTAGACTTCCAGTAGGACAATAATTTCACTTTTATGTCTCAGTATACACTTTTTTAGGAGAAGCCTTTTTCAACAGGAAGTTGTTAGGAAATCAAATGAAGGGTCACTTCCTGTTGGAAAAGTGCATCTCTTTGGCCTAGAGTGGATGGAAGAGTTTAAAAGCATACAGAAACCATGACAATTCTAATTCAACACACACAACTGGCATCCTACACATGTGATTAACTGCACTCTGGCTATTGGTGATAGGGGCCATACGATTCATAATGCAACAAACTTTCAGGTTAGGGATTTATTTATTTATTTATTTAATGATTTGCCTTTCTCCCCATGGGGGCTAACAATCCCACACTTTGCTCACAGTTTATTGCAAAGTCAATACAAAAAATTAAAAAACCAAAAACAATTATATAATATAGTGTGGATTTAAGTTAAAATATAGATTAAAATATAAATGCACTTAAGATATTAAGGATGAATTATAAAATAAATATAAGTGAAATGCAGTATTAATATTGCAATTTAGATTTATTTTACAGTTTAAGTCCTATGTAAGAATACTCTTGGAGCCCAAGGAAAAAAATTACAAAACTTTATTACGTCATTTTTTTTCAGTGAACTTTATTTTTGAGGTTCATTGTCTTTCTGTAACTTCATTCTTAAGAACTCTGCCTTGGATGTCAGTGGGTCACACAGGAGCAGAGCAAGTACTTCCAGGAGAAGGGATCTTGTGGTGCGTACCCTGGATGAGCATGCTTTTTTTGTCTAGATAACACTTTATGCGAACTAATAAGAGGGAAATGAGTCAGCATTTTAATATTCAGACTTGGATGCTGGAGACGTTAAACATGTTATGTGAAAACTATGTATGTTCACCCAAGTTACGAATGAGATAGGTTCTATAGGCTTGTTATTAGGTTGAAGTTTTATGTAAGTTGGAACAGGTACATTTTTAAGAGTGACTCCAGCCAAATATCTATCTGTCTGTCTGTCTGTCTGTCTATCTATGTTTGGACAGCATCAAGAAGTGTTAGACCTCTGTGGTTTTTATGTCTGCTGTCCTGTTCAGAAGATTTCACCTCACTTTATGTTCCTGCGAGAATTGGATTTTGAAAAATTTGGCTTGTTGGTGATAAGCCTTCAATGGAGACACCATTTCTACATGATAACTCTTTCAGTAGTGAATTTTCCTTCTTGCGGGTAGATTTCTCTCACTTCCCATTGTCTCACTCCTGTTCTTATTGTGGGTCATTTGTAGTCGGATGTTTGTATATTCGGGGACTGCCTGTATATGTGTATATAGAAGGGAGAGTGCTAAAAACCCACTGACTTATTCAACTTTAGTCCTTGAGACTAGCAGTTTGTATGTGCCCAAACAGAAAAAAGTATACATCTTAATTGCAAAAGGAAATGTTAGAATTATTTTATGATTTATATTTGGTGGCATCTTTGATTACAGAACAGTTTTCATCATTTGCAAAAACATTTGTAAAAGTGTATGTATGAAAAAATAATTTACACATAATAAAAGTAGGAGCTACTCTTTCCCTTGGGTCACCAATGTTAACTATATAGTAATTAATAATTTGTCTTTTGGTTTTTCTTGTCTGAACAATGCATTTTGAGTTTTAGTTTTGATTTTACATTTTCCTTGTATTTTAGCCTTAATTTCTTTCATTCCTTATTTTACTAAAACGTGTCATTATGTGGGGAAAAATATGTAATTAGTATGTAGCTCTAGAATTATTAAACCTCCTGTCTTCAAGGATTATGTGATAAATTTAGAGTCACAATAAAATAGAAGTTGATGCAAACAAAATAAAGCTGATGAACTACAATAAAAGGGGGAACCTTCTAAAATCAAATATCATCCTTAGTGAGGATATGTTTATTACGACAGCATAGTGTTGTTGTTTTAAAAGAAAAGAAATAACATACAAGAATGCCAATTTAAGGTCTCTTAAAAAGAACCTGCATAGGTGGATACCACATTGAAGGGCATAGTCTCATTTTATCCCAAATGAGGCACATATAATAGGACCATCATAATCAACTGAAAGAAGGTGGTTTCTTGAATATCCTGGATCCAAACACGTTGGTGCTTTAGGGATAAGAATCAGCACCTTGAATTTGGTTCAGAAAAAGATAGGAACTAAGTGAAGCTGCTTCAAGACTGGCATTTTTTGATAATCAAAGTGCCCTCCAGACTGAAGGCTGGTGCCAACAGTTTGTTCTGCCTGGTGCACATAACATGGTATGGTACGCTAAGCCAGATTTGAGCATTTACTTCAGATTTGAGCATTTAGGACCAGATCAGTTTTATCCAGGAAGGGAGAGATCAGTAGCCAGAAATGAGCTAAAGCACTCTGAGACATCATCTTTACTATCCAGGACCAGTGCTAGATCTGAGACAACCACTATCTCTAGAACATGGCCCTATAGCCCGAAAAAACCCACAAGAACATAACCACTACCTTGTTTACCTAGTTTTGCAGAAAATCCAACCCCATCCAGAGATCGTTGCACTAGCAATTCTAGTTTGGCCTTTCTCTTGACTGTGAAGATTACTATATTGCCTGGATTGTAATCTGCTTTACCCACTACCCACACAACAGATCATGGTTTTTTTTTTTTTTTTTTATAAATTTTTTATTGATTTATCACTTTATTACATGCTATTACATTTTGTACAT
>NW_026847660.1:72753232-72942289 GCF_025583915.1 Anolis sagrei ordinatus
TTATAAAATTCCTCAAATACTTTCAATTTTTCTTTCATAGCTCTACATAATTTACCTGTTTTATCTTTTATCATGTTTATCGTTCCTTCCATTTTCTTTTTCTGTGTTGATTTGGCTAGGATCTTTGAATTCCTATCACTAAACTCAAAATATTCCCTCCTTAAATAAATTAAATTTTCTTGTACTTCGTCTATTTCCATTTTATCCAATTCCTCTTTTTTTGCTCTTAACCTAGCATAAATTCGTGTATCTCTCTTTATTACATATGCTTTTTCAATCTCTTCTATTTCTCTTTCTAAATTCCTTTTCCTTTCTTCTTGCCTTCTCTTTAAATTAATTGTCTCTTTTATACATAACCCTCTGGTCACTGCTTTCATAGTGTCCCATAGAACTCCTTTTGTCACCCCCTTTTCGTTGAAGCCCCATATTTCTTGCCATTCTGCTTGCACTTTATCTACTATCTCTTTATGATTTAGTATTCTTGTGTTTAACCTCCACCTTTTCATTTCATCATAATCACATTTCAACGCAATCTCAATTGAAACCAAAGCGTGATCCGAAATCTTAATCATACCTATATCAGCATTTAGCACTTTACTTGTCATATTTTTGGAGACAAAATATAATCAATTCTTGTATACACCTTATGTACTGATGAATAATATGTATATCTACTTTCATTCCCTTTTACCAATCTCCACACATCCTTTAATTGCCATTTATTCATTACTCTGCTTAATTCCGTTGTTTCAATGTTTCTAGCTTTTGATGCTATCGTAGTTTTATCCTTCTTTAAATCCATACAGCAATTACAATCTCCTCCAAATATTACATTTTGTTGATGGTAATTCTCTATTTGCTCTAACACTTTTTCATAAAATTCTTGCTGTTTCACATTTGGTGCGTATACATTTACTAATACATATTTTTCCTCCCCTATTTCCCCATATATTATTATATATCTTCCCTCTTCATCCTTCAATACCTTGTTTATGACAAAATTACATTTCTTTGCTATTATTATTGCTACTCCTCTTGACTTTGATGTCCCAAAAGATGTTTCGTAGTTCCTTATCCAGCTCGACTTTAACTCATTTGAGCCCCGCTTATTTTGATGTGTTTCCTGTAGGAAGATGGCGTCCGCCGCGTCCTTCTTCAGTAGNTTGTTTATGACAAAATTACATTTCTTAGCTATTATTATTGCTACTCCTCTTGACTTTGATGACCCAAAAGATCATGGTTTTTTAAGCCTCCTTGACAGTTTTTGAAAAAAAGAACTGGTTCTCATCAGCATACTGTTAAGAGTCAGCTCCCAACCCCTTTTGTCACTTCTAAAGCGTCTTGTGTTTCAGAGTTGTAACATTTGAAAAGGAGCAGGAAAGCATTATTGAAAAAAATGTGTAAGATGTCTCTGTTGGTGACATCCATGCAGAGGACTGGTGAATCTACTCTGGGTTTTAATGCAGGCTTTAAAAGAAGTTAGCCAAAGTGCACTCCCCCAATATTAAAAACCAGAGTAGATTCATAACCTCAAAGACATCAGGAGCACCTATTGGTGCTGCTTTCTACTTCTTTTTTCTATTAATAATAAATATTATTTAATGCCTAAAACTAATTGATTTGGCAAATAAACCTACAGATTTCCAGGTGAGGAGATAAGATTACAGTAGGATGGCTAAGACAAGAGTCCAAATAGTTACCTTCTCATTCTTAGTATAAATATAATTTCCTATAAGTATTTTCTATACAGAGCTTTTGTAGGGTGTGTGTACTTTAAGTGGATATTAAACGAGAAAACAGCACAATATTATCATTGTTCTGATTTATAACTTTTTTGGTTCTGTTCCATTATCTGGGCAGAGGCAGCTGGACCTTCATGTTTGCACCCCTTAACCTCTTTTGTACAAAGATAGAGCACAGTCTATTTTTCCCTAAACAATCTTTGTTGCTAGTGATACATTCTGTCAGTGTCTATTTGTTATATTCAGACTTTTTACCCTCTGTAGGCCAGTGGTTAATAGACTTTATACTTCGGAAAATGCTTTGCTAAAATTATTACATAGTACATTACAATTATTTGTTCAGATGCCATTACTCTTTGATGATTCTAACTTTCTAAATTTTTACTTAACAGAGCCATACTTATGGTGATTCTTATGGTGGAAAGAAGTCTTCTAGCTCTCATAAAGATCTGTTGGTTAGTGATTTCAATTGGGTTTACAACACCCTTATGGTTACTTTATAGAGTATTTCCCTACTTATAGGGGAAGCATAGGTGCTTCTTCAAAGTGAATAAAATCTTGGTGACCGGGAAGATTCTGTCAACTTTGCGTAATGGCAATTAAGCTGGCAGAATCAGAACTAAGGGTATGGGAAATGATGACTTTCCTCTTCGTCAGGTCATGTTTACTTTCTAGCTCTGTGATTTTTTCCCATCAGAGCTACAATGAATGAGAGACATACCTCAGTTAACAAAGCTTTTTACAAGGAACCTGATCTTTATAAAATACAGTGGGGAAAAAAAGTATTAAGTCAGATACCAATTGTACAAGTTCTCCCACTTAAAAAGTTGAGACAGCCCCAAAACATCACTGCTCTTGAGGAGATCTGCATGGAGGAATGGGCCAACATACCAGCAATAGTGTCTGCCAACCTTGTGAGGACTTACAGAAAACGTTTGACCCCTGTCATTGCCAGTAAAGGAAATATAACAAAGTATTGAGATGAACTTTTGTTATGGACCAAATACTTATTTTCCACCATAATTTGCAAATAAATTTGTTAAAAACCAGACAGTGATTTTCTGGATGTGTTTTCTCATGTTGTCTCTCATACTTGAGGTCTACCTATGATGTCAATTACAAGCCTCTCCTGTCTTTTTAAGTGGAAGAACTTGTACAATTGGTACCTGACTAAATACTTTTTTCCACACTGTATTTTTGCATCTGCTCATCCTTCCTAGCGGGAAAGTAGCAATCATTGGATAGTAAAGGAGAGTTGGGGAACACAGACCTATGATGACAGATAAAAGCAGTGTGCCTATTGTGTTAGCTAGTGCTACAAGTTTGATTGAATGGCAGAATGGAAATCATCACAAAAAGGATGGATGGTAAATTCAAAAAAGTCATCTCTAGGTGCATTTTAGGAGAAGCTTTCAAGTAATATCTGGACCATTGTAATTTTTCTGTTCACTTATGCAGGGCTTACCTTACTTGGTTGTTTCATTTCACACAGGCATACTACTAGTTCTGACTAAAAAGTTTTCTGAAATAAGTTTTACAGCAGCAACAACTCCTCCCCCTCCCATTTTTCTTCTCCTTTGAGGAGTAGAATCCAATCCCCTTTCTTTCTATGCCATTTCTGCTTCTGGAGCCAGACTGCCCAGAAACTCATCTATTCTGTGAACTGAGGCATGCTTCTATTGATATCATTGAAGCCGGGGATACAGCTGAGGTACAGCTCTCACAAGTCCACACAATTGTTTGTGATTACTGGGGTGGTTGGGACTTTTGGCGTAAATACATATGTAAGTATCCATGATTCCAGCACAGCTGTAAAGTTGCCTCGTAGTTTTGTATTTTTTTCCTCAGTAGACGCTAGAATCTATTTGATTAAGCCCCTCAGTAATGAGTGCTTGAAGTTCCATTGAAAGCAGGCTATATAAGGTCAGATGCTTGAACTAAAGTAAACAACTGAAAACAGTTCAGTGAATTATTGCAACAGAGCTTAAATGTTTTGACTTCTAGAAAACATTTGTGTACAACTGCAGAACACTTAAATTTGTGTGTCTTTTTAAAAACAAAAATAACTGTTTTTACAGATAATCAGATTATATATTATTAAATTTTGTGAATTATCTTGTCAGGAGACTTAAACTGTGACTTAATCTTGTGAATAAAACCCGGATTGAACCGTGCAGTTCATTTTAAATACATGGATTTTAAATAACTAAATTGGATGTTAACAGCTGCAGCAGCAGTTAAACTATATGTATGTATTGAAAAACAGTATAATGAAATGTATATCTTTCTTACTAAACACATGTAATCTGCAGGATCTTTTTTTAAAAACCTGAATATTATTAATATAGGTCAGTATAACAACTTTATCAGTTTTATATAGTATATGTCCTGAGAGTTACATACAGGGTAGAAATGATAGCATAATACACAGCACTTAGCTCATCCTGAATTAACCTTTGAGCTTGTTTTCTATCTTAGAAACAGGAGAAACTATCAGTAATTTGAGTCCTTTGCGTCTTTCTGTTTAAATATATTTTAAAACATTCGTAATTTATATATATCTATCTCTTTTTGATAGAGTGGCTTTTACCATGACCAACGAAATTACAGCAGCCTTAGACATAGTAAACCAGTTTCTACCTACCGTCCTCGGGTTTGTTTCATAATTTTATGATTTATTTTTTTTACCAAACAGTCTTTTTCATAGTCATGACTTACAGCATGGAAGCTAACATTGTCATTGTTGAAAAGATTTGCTTGTTTTTTTGAAGTTGCATTTTGGATTAACATATTGCTAAGTATCATGTGTTTTCTTATGTTTTGCTTAGATTACTAGTTGTGTGAATCAAATTATGTCTTAAAAGGAATGTGGGGTTTCTGAATTCAGAATAACATTTCCTTAACTTTGTGTGATGTGACTGCTGTGTCACATCACACATCTTATTTTTTTAGAAACAACATGATTGACTGATTACTGCATTGTGATATACTATTCAAAAGTTTTTTGTACTCAGTATGTAACTCAGTCATTATTAAAATATTTTTAAAGTTTCGTGTCATTATTAATTTTAGTTTATTTGAATGCCTTTTGCATTTTGATGGTTTCAGTTTATGGAAATACTAACAGTTTTTTGTGTGTGTTTATATATTTTGTATACAAAACGATGTACACTTAGAACATCACCTGTAATAATGTATCTTATTCTTGTCACAGTCATCATCTCTATACAGTGATCCTTTGGCAACAACTAAAACCCACAGGGTTAGTAGAGTGTGCTATAATTGTATATATTTACATATTGTAATATTCTGCAAATCTAAAAGTAGTGCTCTCTTCTATAGGTGCCTCTAGATGTAAACACTGGCTTGATGAGAAGTGCCAGTTTGGTTCGTATGCAAAGTTGCATGCTTGCCTTGATTTTGCATTCAGAGAGTACTGTGCCTTGGAAGCATTGTGTATTCTGATCTGAGAAGTCCAGGAATATAAGGGAGAAAGTCAAAATATAAGTGCATTGCAGAAAGTTAAATGTGTGGTGGCATTTTCTTTTAAAGCCAAGGCATTTGAATTGCAATGTCTTTGTATCAAATATAAAACATGTATGATAGCTCTTATATGGATTGTTTCTTTGTGTACTTAATGAGGTTCATCACTGACTTGCCTATTAAGATCTGGGTGCTGAGAATCATTCTATTGGTGCATATTACCCATTGAGTTGTAGCTTGCTCAGTATCTGTGGTACATCAGAGTGACCTGTACAAACTGCCTTGAAGCTCCATTAAATTTTTCAGGATTTATCAGAAAAAAATAATTCTTTCCCGATTATGAAGCTATCTTGATTATGACTTTTATACTGCCCTCAAAATGATGGGAAGATAATTTTATGTAATTGTGCTTTGAATAGTTATTTTACAACTTGGCCAACACTTGCTTGCAGTACCTATATTTTATTTATTCTCTGTTAGGTACATCCAAACTCTGTGGAGACTATAGTTACCAACTAATCTGTATTCATAATGAAAGCTGTTCTGTTGTTCATAAGTTCCTTAAATTTGGAGCGTACATGGTTTCATTTTGAGAGTTTTTGGAATACTAGAAAGGCTAGAGTCTTAGAGTTATATTCTATTTTCCCACTTTCCAGCAGAAACAGATAGTAAACAAAAAGATCACAGGAAGAAATTAAGGCAATCCAATTAGTACCTGATTAGAATGGGAAATACTTTCTTCTAGTGTACTGTTTTTCAACTGTGTTTTATTGTTTGTAATTGTGTGCTTTAAGTTCTTCCAATTATTATTGGAATGCTAGTGTTTTTCTCCCTTGCCCCCTTTTAAATTGGAGGGTTTTCTGTATTTTGGCATGAAATTTGGAGTGCCTGATAAACCTTTTGAACAATTTGCTGCTTAAATTTGTATAATAAACTTAGAAATCTGCTGGAATGATAAGCAAGGAATGCTTTCATTGAAGAGATGGAATGGCTACTAGATTACTTTACATAAGCATTGTGATGTGTTAAATGGTGGGTTGTTTTAAACCAATGACCTCTCTTTGAATGTGAATGAACTGCACGGAATACATATTAACTATACAACTGGAGTTTTCATTTGTAGTATACAGTTCTGGCACAAAAATGTAATTCCGTTAAAGACAGTATTTATTATTGCAAAGCTGAGAATTGTTTTTGTTTGGCAAAGTCAATGGTCTGAATAATTGTTGCTGAAAAGAATAATATTTTGAGTTCTTTATTAAAGGTAACACAGACTGTGACTGCCGGTGTGTAATTTAGTAACATTTTGTTTCTTTTTAAATACAGTTTTCAGTGGAAAGTACATGCGTATTTGTATTTGGGAAAGATTCTGATAAGCTAGGGCAGTGGTGGACAAGATTTGTTTTGTGTGTCAGCGACTTGAGAAACTGCAAGCCGCTTCTGATGTGAGAGAATTGGCCATCTGCAAGGACATTGTACTGGGGATGCCTGGATGTTTTACCATCCTGTGGGAGGCTTCTCTCATGTCCCTGCATGGGAAGCTGGAGCCCCCCTCCCAGATTCGAACTGCCAACCTTTTGGTCAGCAGCCCAGCTGGCACAACGGTATAGCCCATTGCACCATCGGGCTCCAATGGACAGGATATGAATTCACTTGACAGGAATGAATTGGCTCGAATGCTGATGATGGGTGGTCTAAAGATGAAAGTGGACAGGATAATCTATTTTCTATATGACACCTTTCCTTTCTTTCATCTATCTATTGCCCAACAAGATGCTAATAGTGACAGAACACATATCCTAGATGTCTAATCCTATTCAGAGGCTTCACTGTCTTTTCCCCATCATATCATCTTAACTTTTCATCCCCATTTTCCTCTTTTGCCTTCTAACTTTTCCTCCTCCTTTCTCTGTCCTCCATCCCCCCCTCCCCCCAAGATGCATGAAATAGGGTGCCCAGGTCTGCATGGTTGACAACTCCTAGTGCTTACAGGGCACTTAAATGCGCTGTCTTGTTCTTTAGTATCCTTACTACAAATCTATTTTCTATCTTCTGTAGGCATCATTATATGGTGATGAATTCACTCAGCCATATAGTAGACGGACTGTAAGTCTACAGGGCTTTTGCTTTAGTTTTATGGAATAGCTTTTCTGTGAGAAGTAGCTGATGAAGCAAATTCTTACTTTTCCTTTTCAAATTATTTTAGCCTTCTGAATATAGCTATTCTTCTTCAAGAACAAGTTCAGCACGAAGTAGTCCAGTGGTGAGAAGTTTATTGCATGTCTTTCCTTCCTTTCTCCTGTTTAACCATGTGTGTGAATCACTGCTGATAAATGCATGGATTGTAGATTTTCAATTGGTTTCACTGAAAATGCAAAACATTAATTAGAAGTAAACTTCATTGGCAGTCATTCTGAGGATGTTTGTAGAAATGCATGTCTGTAAAATATATATTTTGAATGTAGGATATTAAACTTTGGAGAAAAAACTTGAACAGAAGTAGAAATTACCTCACAATGTAGGAAAATGTGAATAAATAGGTAGGTATAGTAAATAGATGCAGTGAAGGCATTGTTCTATTGGCTTTACATGGGGGATGTATGTCATTTATAGTAAGAAGATAGGACATTTCAGAACAGGTTGAGTATCCTTTATCTGGAATTCTGAAATACTATAGTCCAAAATCCAAAACTGTCTATGTGGATGGCTTAAATACTGACACTCTTACTTTCTGTAAGTGAAATATACACAGACTTTGTTTTATGGTGAAAATTATTATAAATATTGTGTGTAAAGTTCTGTTATGTGTATAGGGCGTATATGAAATATAAATGAATTTCGTGTTTAGATTTGGGTCACAAGATATCTTGTTATATATATTGCAAGTATTTTAACATTCAAATAAATCCAAAATACAGAACACTTCTGGTCCCAATCCTTTCTGATAAGGAATGCTCAACTTTCAAGCACTCTTATGTCTTACACACCATGTTTTAGATGGAATACATCTATGACAGGAACTGTCACAAATTCCATAATTACTCTTTTTATTGATATTCAGCATTCCCTTTTAGATACTGTGAGAGTGATCTTGTCCTGTCGAGTCAAGTTGGAGTATGATGTGTTCACCTCAGATTTGTACATCTTGCTTTATTCACCATTTTAAAAAAGCAGACTGCTTATACATGTTCAACTTAGCATTAAGCATTAATCTCTAGAATTTTTTGCATGCTAATCTACTTAATATGGAAGCTGTGAACATGATGCTTGATATAACCACACAGGTCTTGGAATATATTATTGTTCGGTGAAAGTACCATATACACATTGTTTTCTACAATGCTGAAAGGAAATGCTTGTATTAAAAGAAAAAGTATGAACTGGGTGTATACAGGTTGCATCTCTTCATTTGATGTGAATAGTGCAGGTGTGGCAGCCACACTCCTTCTCCAAACACAGAATGTTCTACTGTGTTACTCCCCCCAAAACATAATTTCAAAATGTCCTTTTCACACTCTGATGTGTTTTTTAGGGGAGGGTTAAACCGCTAAATTGCAGAACTTGCTGACTGGAAGGTCGGCAGTTCAAATTTTTGGGACAGGGTGAGCTCCTGTTGTTAGCCCCAGCTTCTGCCAACCTAGCAGTTCAAAAGCATGCAAGTGTGAATAGATCATTAGGTACCATTTCGGCTGAAAGGCAACAACGCTTCATGCAGTCATGCCAACCACATGACCTAGGAGGCTTCTACGGACAACGCCAGGTCTTCAGCTTAGAAATGGAGATAAGCACCACCCCTCAGAGTCGGACTTGACTAGACTAAATGTCAAGGGGAAACCTTTACCTTTCTCTTTACTATTTACTGTTCTTTTAAACTTTTGTTTTTCACCTTTTAAACTTGCCTAGTGTGGAGTGTTAGCCACCTTGAGTCTCAATGGGGAGTGTAAATAAAGATAATAATAATAACAACAGCATAGTGCTACTTTACAACATCTTCCCGATGTGGTTAATGAAAGAACTGTCTTTATCTGAAGTGAGCATTGCTAATACCATGTTTTTTTGAGCATGTTAGATGTTGCAGTCCAACATCTTCGGCTATAGGTTGTGAGGAAAAACTCTAACGTAATTAAGAAGCAAAATTCAGGATAGATAAGAACAGGTTCTTATCTTAATAACTGGGATCTTGGTGCTAAGGAATAGGTTAACGAATTGCGTGCCAAATGAATCCCTTTGCTTTTTGTTTCTCATTTAAGTGAATAATCACTGTTTAGTCCTCTAAATGAAGAAAGCATTACACCAAGTAGTCAGATCTGTAATACATCCTGACATTCTGTAGTTCAGCCCTGACTGCATCTGCATATGACCTGCTATTAATTGTTTCAATGCATACATGAAGTTTCTCTGTTTTGCTTTGAAAAATCCACATTCATATGGAGTCTTCCCTTCCTGACCATGGGTGTTTTGCTAGCAAGCAACAGTGTTATCAAAGGCATTGCAGAGCTATTATTTCTATTTGGTGCATTGATATGTGCGTGTGTGTTTTATACAAGTGAATGTATATCACAAAGCAAGCTATAATGATCGATCTTTGAATTTTATAGTTTACAGATGATGAATCAGGGAGCGTTGCATCCTCTAACCGTGCCGTTCGAGGGCGGAGGGATAGCGTGGTGAGCGTAGTTGCATGATTACCATGTTCTGATTTTTTCAACTGCAACACGTGAATTTCCACAAGCCTGGTTCTGAGTTTGATAGTCACAATTCACGTTGTGTGCACATAATAGTTTGAAGTAGTTTTGTCCTGTTTCAATCCTTAAATTTGGGTTGCATGATACCAGTAATTTGGACCTCAGAAATAAATGTACCTGTTGGGTGTCATATCCTAATGTAAAAGCAGTCCTTCTATATGTATTTTGGGAGGTTTTTTTCTCTAATATAATTTTAAATTAGTTTAAATAAAGAATAGAATCTACTTTTAAAGTAGAAAAACATCAAATTTATTCCATACATAGAATAAATTTAAATCAACACAGAATTTTTCAAATTCAGTTAACTTGGTGGTTTTCAACCTGTGGGTCTCCAGATGTTTTGGTCTTCAACTCCCAGACATCCTAACAGCTGGTAAACTGGCTGGGATTTCTGGAAGTTGTAGGCCAAAACACCTGGAAATCCACTGTTTGAGAACCACTGATTTAACCAGTCTTTTGGAAGTATGTCCTCCATTTACTTGTATTTGGAAGCATCTTCATTTCTAAGAATAGCAAGTCAGTTAACTAAAATACTATTGTGAAGTCATAGATCTCAGGTATTCTAAATATCTCAAGAGTGTCTTGGGGATGATAGAAGTAATATAATACAGATCTGAAAAACAGTTAAGTTTTAGTTTATATTGTCCAGCATCTACCCACAATAGCTGTCTCATGCCTCATTATTTTGAATGTTTTGGGCTATGCATAACCTTAAAATTATTTCCTCTAGGCTTAGAAAGTATCTCTGCATGCCAGAATTTTTTATTGACAGTAAGCAGTGTACTGTTAAAACACTGCCTTCTTGTTCCCATTTAGCTCCTTGGGGAAGTTGTTGAAATCACCAAAAACTTTCTGGGTTTAAATTGTTAGTTAAATTCAAAATCTGACTTGTTAATCCAGAGTTTGAAGCTATCTTATAGAACCAGACTTTTTTGAGAAACCACAAGTCAGGGTTCATATTTAGAAATCACGTTAAATTTAAGTGTAGAAGTGTAGATATATGAAAAAAGCACAGATAACTAACAGATTGTGGAACAATTTCTTTTAGAATGATAAATAATATATTTAAGGCAACGTATTCACATAGGTGTCCCAAAAGTATTTTTAAAAGATGTGTGTGCTCAATACTGGAGACAGATAAGAGACAATATATTTTTCTGTTTCACAAATGTTGACATTGTATTTTTATTGACTTCTCCAGCTGGCAAAACCAGTTTTGCCTTTCTTTCATAGCAGAATTGCCAAGTAGAAGAGACTTGAATCGGGTTTGTCTGAAACAGGCTAGTAGATTTTAGAGATAAATCATTTTTCTGACTGCAAGCTAGAGGTTTTTCCTAGTACAGTATTAATAGTATGGTACTCAAAGTATCAAAAAGATATATCCTGCAGTGTAGTGATCTCTGTCACAATTCTTCATATGTATGACATTACTCACAAATAATTTGGGATTATAGTCAGCCCTCCATATCACTGACTCTGTATCCACTGTTTTAGCCGTCCACAGTTAAAAATATTTTTTAATTAAAAAAGCAAATCTTTATAATGCCATTGTATGTAATGCAACTTGAATATCAACAGATAGTGGTATCTGTAATAACACCTGAAACCAAATCCCAGCAAATACCAAGAGCTCACTGTCTTGTTGGATGGCAATTTACTTTGTTCTGCTGTATCCCTGAAACACTTTTGATGCATGTTTTTCATAAGGAGCTTGAATTGTGAAATTAAGCCAAAGTATAACAAGTTATAGATTTCAACAAGTCCATTTGACCTTGATTTAATTTTCAAACTTTCTCTTTATGGAAATTGCTGGTTCAAATTAGTTATTTGGTAGGTGTTCTAAGACGAGATTTGTTTTTTTCAATGACAGATTTTCTTTCAGCAACTCTCATTGTTATATTCAGCTGCTTAGCAAAATTTGAATTATGCATATAAACATTTAATCTAAGGAGTAACCTTAGAATTGTGATTAAATCTTTATCTAAACATCTGCTTTAGGTCATCTTGATAAAAATTGATAGCTTAATATTCAGCAGCATTTTAAATGCAAATGAATGCGACCACCCAAGGTTCTGTGGCTTTCAGCTTATTGCTACAGAGCAGCCTTCCTGAGGTACAGTAGAACATCACTGAGAGAGGCATGACCTTCTGGATATCGCTGAACCATAACTATCACTGTCACTTAATATTGACAGTGTTGGTTAGTGATCCAACAATATCTGGATTCTGGATTTGCTATCACCTCTGCTGTAGACCTACACATATCTATATATATATATTATATTTACAAATGTTTACATTCTGCACTGTGACTCTTGGGTCAGCTTCCAGAGGAAGTTGATAATAGAATTGCACCTTGGTTGGAAGTTGACCATAGAGTCACACTGGAGGGCTTAAAAAATTCTTAAGAAGTGTCTTCTCGGGTAGAAAAATTGCAGGCCTATATTCATGTTTTTCCCCCACTTTGTGGAAGATTGAAGTATTGCTTTGTTTTTGTTTTTATCTATGAAGTGTGAGAGGGTAAGTTATGTAACTGACATAATGTGAATTGGGTGTGTAAGTAAAGGCAGTCCCCAAGTTACAAACAAGATAGGTTCTGTAGGTTTGTTCCTAAGTTGAATTTGTTTGTAAGTTAAAATGGGTACTTTTTAAAGTGTAACTCCAGACAAATATATGTATGTATGTATGTGTATGAGCTTTGGACAGCATTGGGAAGGGTTAACACTCTCTGTGCCCCTGTTCAGAAGATTCTATCTCACTTTCTGTCCCTGTGCTAAGTGGATTTTGAAAAAAAAAATGGCTTGTGAAAACAAGGATTGGCGATCAAGGTTCAGTGGAGACACCTTTTCTCCATGATAACTCTTCCAGGAGTGAATTTCCCTTTCTTGGTGCAGATTTCTCACTTCCTGTTGTCTTATCCCTGTTCTTAACTATGAGCCATTTGTACGTTGGGTGTTTGTAACTCAGGAACTGCCTGTACTGTAAATTTGATACCAAGGAAGGTGTATATTGATAAAATATGATTTAATCATACGTTTCTGACATCTTATATTCTGTCTGTCATTTTTCTCTCCATCTGTTTGTCTTTGTCATTCAAGTCATCTGACTTTTCTGATCAGAGTGAAACTGCAGCTGATTATTTTAGTCGCTCTAATCGTAGGGGAAGCATTGTATCTGACTTGGATGATGTCAGCATTCCAGACATGAATAGTGTGAGTGTGCTTGGTATTGTGCTGTTGTCATAGCTGTGTGTTTGATAGGGGCTATCTTTTTTCCTGGGAGTAGAATATTAGCATTCTAATAAAGGTTTCAGTAACACAAATAATTGTGTAATGCATTTTGTTCCTTGCAGTATTGAAAAGTTTTAAGAAATACAGAATCTAACTTGCATGTTGAATTTGAAATACAAGGTGTTTCAAAATAATGGACCCAGTTTCAAAGCACTATATTTCTCAGTGGCAACATGTTACAATTAAAAAGAAGTTACAAACGGTTCAATGGGTTATCAAGTTTTGGCAGATCAATGCTAAACTGCAGATAAAACACACACTGCTCCTCAGTTGTGTGTTCAGTCTTGCTGAATTGAGCCTTACATTGTGTGGTTGCCATCTAGTGGATTATTGAGGCTAGGGGCTGTTTGTGCATTGGGAGAAGTATCAAGTAATAATTATTTGAAACTCGATGTCCCATCTTTTTAACTGGTAAGAGTTCAATTCCTGGGTGGTTTACAGAGCTGTAGTGATTTCAAATTAAATCAATATTTCTGAAACACCCTGTATGTTACTCTTTAAAAATATGTTCCTTAAATATTGTGTATTAATCTTGTTATAAGATGCCTTCCCTCATATTAGGAAAAGGTGGCATATAAATTAAATAATATATATACATATACACATGAGTTTTGGATAGAGGGTTTTTCTTTTCATTGGATGATACTGCAGAATGTTCACCTTCTATCTAAATATTGAAATTTCCATTTAAAAACCTGATTGCAAGTTGCCATCTTTAGCTATATGTAAATAGCGCCCTCCACATTCGTGGTTTTAACATTCACAAATTTTATTATTTGCAATGTTGTAGCTGCTGTGTAACTAGGAACTTTGGGCTGGGCTGCTGGGAGGACAGGAGATGGAGAGGAGGAAGGGGAGAAGAAGAGGGGATACGTTCAACCATCAGTTGCTGCTAGAATTGACTTCAGTTTGCTAGGGAAGCGAGGAGCTTTAAAAATCTGACTGGTGCCAGAGTGGAAAAGGGAGCTACAAGGAGGAGAAGAGAAGCAAAGGCCAATCTGCCAGTCATGGCTGCTCAAAAATTCTGGCTGAGATGTTGTGGTGCCAAGCTGAGAAAGGGAGCTATGAGCAGGAGCTGTTGGTGGGAAAGGAGACTGGAGCATGACATGTAGGAGAGGCAGTTACTATATTCACATCACACACTCCCAGTTTCACAGGGATTCTGTGCCCCTTACTGCCACAAATGTGGATGGCCTTGAAGATTGCTTGTGTATGTCTGAATGCTATCAGTGCTATTAATCTCACTTATATCTAATACTTATAGCACTGTAAATGGTTGTACTACTTAAATGCATGTAGAGATCTTGACTGCAGTATACAAAATGCCTATGTTTCTTGTTGGAAAAAAATACCCTGGCTACTTCGCTCATTAAAGGTAATTTACCACTGTAAAGATTTTGAATACATTCAAATGTCTACTTTGTAAATATTCTTTGTGGAGGAGAGATCATCTTCATTGTAGTGTTAAAAATGACTAGTTTCTGACATGTTTCTAGTGGAGATACAGTACTCTCTCTATTACCCATAAGCTTCGTTGTGGTTTACTACTTCTAAACATAATATAAAGTTTCCTTAGTAGTGAATCCTGACTGGCATTAATCATGGTTGAGGTCTGTGTTGTAATCCTTTAATGATGGCTAAGCCAGGACTGATAGGTTTAATTTGCACAAGAGAAAGGAAGGGTCAGAAGGTAAGACAACACAACTTTTCTTATCCATCAAGCAGTCTGTTATTATGTTCTTGCCAGAAGATTGGTACAGACTGAGAAGCTCAGAGGAGGTCCTGCTAGGAATTATTTTCTCAAATAAAATTCAAAATCCCTTAAATTCATGTCTTGGAGTGATACAGCAGAAAACATTTAAATTATCCTATAACTAACTTGTGCTGCTGCACATAGACAATTGTAAAAACGAAGATCAAATGATACTTATGCTTAGTGAGTAAGCATACATTGTACTTATCCTCTGACATCAGATTGTAGCTTCTATACTTCATGAAATGCCACTTCAGGCCTTTAGTAAATATTAGAATTCTTTATGGAAGTGTGAGGATTAAATGTTTATGTTTGTGCATGGTTGTCCTGTGTTTATAAAATATTCAAGGTAGCTGCTACTTGCTGGTAGGATGATTCAGACACACTTGGATGGAAAGCTGAACAAAAACCTGTGATTTAGCTTGTACTTTAATTCTAGTATGTTGAATTAATAATTAGGGAATGAAGATACTGACATGCATGTGTGGAAGCTTTGTTTGATTCATAATCCATAGTGGTTGAAACGAACCTTGGAGATAATGCACTGGAATTGATAATCTGATTACTTGTGAGTAAAGAGTGATGTTCATGATGTAATGTAATGCTGGTGAAAAATAGAAATGACATATCAAGTAACTTTACTGATTCCTGCTAATACATGAGTAAATAAAGTGTGGACTGCTAGGGCTGGTTTTGTGGCCCCAAGGGGTTAAAATAAAACCTAAAAAAACCCCTTTTTGTTGTTGCTTCAGAATGCCCTCAAAATATATGCCCGCCTACTACATTTGGAAGGTTTCTGGGCTCCTAGGGGTCAAAAAACAAGTTTTGCACAATTTAAAAAATGTCACTAGGTATTCAAAAATGTCCACTGAGGGTATTGGGGGGGGGGCATTTCTATCATACTTTGTGGGGGCCTGGATTCATTTAGTTCCCAGACTTTTAACCCCTCCCCACCAACCCTCCCCCAAAAAACTAAATGTGATGAAAGTGCCCCACCCCCTTGGAGCCATTACATGCAATGATGTTATTTATTTATTTATTTTTCTTTGTGGGGTGGCAATTCAAGATATCCTAGGAGACTAATATAGGCTCCAGTCTTCCACAGTATCATTATGATTGGAAAATCATTTTCAAGAATGTCTACAGGGGAATATCTGGACATCTCCTGCTGTAACTTGAAGAAATGTGGAATGGTGAATGATGGAATGAGAGGAAGACAAGGACAAGGAGATGATCTAGCATTCCAAATGCTGTGCATTGCAAGGAAAATATGCAGATTATTTTAGTAATTGAGTCCTAATATGTGGACTAGTATACAAGCATATGCTTAAAGATTTCATGTCTTAGTAATAATACAATATTAAAGAAAATTTCTGATGCATTTAAAATATATTGACAACACTTTAACAAAATTTATTCCACAGGATTTAGCACCAAAATTAATAGTTTGTATAAACATGGGAAGAAAACCATTAACAATATTTTTATTGTTCTTTTAATCTTCGATGTATTCATACTCACATAATAAGGCCTTGAGGGGAAAAAACCACTTAATTCAATTTCTTTATATTTTCAGCTTGAGGAGAAGAGTGATAGGCCATACTCTGATTCATACGTTCGGGTGAGTTTTTTTAAAAAAATGGTTGGCCTCAGATTATGAGGAAAAAATTGCATTTCAAAAATACTTGTTGGACTGAAAGTGTTTAGCAGTGTCCCAACCTGTTTTTCTAACTTACATTGCATTTTCTGAATGTTGTTATAGCAGAATTTGTGTGGATCAGGAATGGGGGAAATGCAGTCTATAGTCAACTACAGCCCCAGTTCCTATATTGCAGGTCCCAGGTTTCCTGATGTCCCACATTTTAAAAAAATGAACAAAGAAAAAAATAATTTTGAGGGGGTTACCCACTTCTTCTTGTGGCTCAAGACAGGGTACAATTAAAATATATAGATAAAACAAAGAACCATAAAAACACATATACAGGATAGGATCTGTAGCTTCATTCTTAAGTTGAATTTGTTTGCAAGTCAGAACAGGTCCAGCAAAAATTGCACTCTTTGTAATTTGGCCAGAAGAGGTACACATTATAGTTCCTTTGTGAGCCAGGGCAATTAAAAGTGGTGTCAGACACAAAGGAAAGGAGAGGTGGTGAGATACAAGGAGACTGAGGGAGAGATCAATAGGAAGAAAAAGGAAAGGGGGGGGGGGGTTGGAGATATCAAAAGAAAGAAAGTGGGGGAGGGGATTGAAGAGATTGATAGGAAGAACAAGAAAATGGGGTTTAAAGAAAAGGGAAAAGAGGTTTGTAGAGATCTACAGGATGTAAAGGAAAAGAGAGTTTGGAGAGATCTATAGGAAGAAAGAGGGAAAAGAGGTTTGGAGAGATCAATAGGATGAACAGGGAAATGGGGTTTTGAGAGATCAATAGAAAGAAAAGGGAAAAGGGGTTTGGAGAGAGATCAGTAGGAAGAAAAAGGAAAGTGGGATGGAGAGATACAGACACTTTGGCTCAGCGCTAAGATTTCATGGCAGAGAAAGAAGGGAGAGGCCCATTTCTAACTATGATTTGTTTGTAAGTCAGATGTCCGTAACTCAGGGACTGCCTGTATTAAAAAAATTGAACAAAGATTAAAATGCTAATACTAATAAAATGTAAATATATAATTCATGGATTAAAATTGTCTGAGTGGTTGAAGTAAACACCCCCTGAAAGACCTAAGTGTCAGGGAAGGATTATATGGGAGAAGGCCATCCTTTAGGTAACCTGGACCCAAACCATATAAGACTTTAAAGGTCAAAATAAACTTTGCCTGGAAACTAATTGACAACCAGTGGAGAGACTTTATATAGCTGCAATATGCTCGCTCCTAGATGTATCCATAACATTTCTGACTGTCATGTTAAGAATGTACCCATAGTCGCCCTTGGGCTGAGAATTGCGGTATATAAGTAAAATAAATAAATAAAAACATGTCTAGGAAAAGACTACAAGCTGCTCTCTTCAGTAGAATTATGCTTTAAAACATCTCCTTGCAATAACCAAAAATTGTCAAAGGCCAACTAAAAATGCAGGAAGAACCTTTTTATTTCAATTCCTGAAATGGAAGGCAATCCTGTTACTATCTCCAGCTCTGTGTTCATTGACCATAGAGCCCTTGAAAACATGATAATATTGTGGAGCTGTTCAAGCAAGAAAGGGAATCCAAAGAGGATATCTGAGGGTTCTGCTAACTGAAAAGTTAGTGCCGGGATTTGGGGCGGGGGGGGGGGGGGGAGGGGGTAGAGTGAGAATAAGCAGATTTTTTCATAAACAAGAATTACCCAGTTAGTTGTTATAGGGAGAGTACTCTGGGTCTAGATACAAAATATTATGCACCTCCCAAGTAGCCTCCAGTTTAACTTCAGTTGGAAGAACTATGACAAGCCTACAGTTCATTCCCTATTGCTGTTGGAAAGACAGGTTTTAAATAGATCCAGCACATCTTACCTGGAACAGAGATGGATTAAAAGAGAAAAAATCATACAAGCACATGAATGTTGTGAAAACTTGAACAATGTACTTTTATGAGTAGAATAACAAATATCATTGTGAGCAGTTTTTTTTTAATGAAGTAGTGTTATTTGTATGTGGAAACATCAACTGCATGCTTTATTTGGGGGATTTTCTGTCATTTTAATACCATGGCGTTTTTTTCTTTAGCCAGCATCTCGCAATTCAGCAACACCTCTTAGTGGAAATTCATCTAGACGGGGAAGTGGAGATACCAGCAGTTTGGTGGATCCTGATACCTCCTTGAGTGAATTGCGGGTGAGCATCCACTGTTGACTAAAATTAAAAGGGTATCTTCATTTATTTCAAGAGGATGACATTTCTAAGATTGCAAGACCCACTATTAATTTTGGGTTTTCAAGATTAACTATGTAGAATGGGATGGATGTTCTATCTTTAGTACTCTCTTAGTCATGTGAACTAATTTTTTAAATAAAAGGATGTAAATCACATTGGCATCACTAGGTTAACTTCCAATTACTGTATATACTCAAGTATAAGCCTAGTATTTCAGCCTCCTTTTTAGGCTGAAAAAAAATCTCCTCGGCTTATACTCGAGTCAAGGTTATTTATTATTTTACTCTGCTATTAGTATTATTTTTATTACATTTATTATTTCACATTATTAATATTATTATATTTACATTATTTTACTCTATTATTACTTTTATTACATTTATTATTTTACTCTATTATTATTACATTTACATTATTTTACTGTGTTATTATATTTATTGCATTTATTATTTTACTCTGTTATTGTTACTATTACATTTATTATTTTATTATTATTAGTAGTATTAAATTTCCATTATTTACTCTATTATTATTTTTATTATATGTTATTACATTTATTATTTTATTCTATCATTATAGGTTATAGGTAAGCACACTTACATTGAAGGAGGTTAGAATAATGGTTGAATCAGTTGGGCAGTCTTATCTTAAATTACAGTTTTGTGTAAATACTCAAAAACATTTAACCTACTGATGATTACCAGTAGCAGCTATATTTCTCACCCTCGTCTTATACTCGAGTCAATATGTTTTTCCAGTTTTTTGTGGTAAAATTAGGTCCCTCGTCTTATATTCGAGTATATATGGTAAATGTTCATAGAATGTGCTTTTAGAATTGTAAAATTGTAATTTTATGTGAGATTGAATATTTATATAATTAAAAATGTTTTGTATTATCTGAATCAGTGGTGCAACTAGTGATGTCCACACAAAATGAGGAAATGTGTATGTTTAAAAGAAATGACAACAACATTATGAGAGTATTCTTTTCTCCTGAGGAGCTTTGTTATTTAGTTTTTAAAAACAGTTTAGAACTAAGATTATTTATATTGTTTTTAAAACAATTATTGATTTCATAGAATCATAGCATTACAGCATTGGAAGATATCATATATCTTAAGCATTTGGTTAAATTCTTTGTTATTTTCCACAAAATTACAGACTTTTAATTATGATTATCCTGTATTAGCCTTGAGAAAGAAGCAGAACAATAATTATGCTGCATTCTGCTAGTTTAGAATTAACTAGACTTGTGGAAAGGTTCTTGTTCACAAAAGTCAGTATCTATACATCAAGTAATGTTGACCATTGATTTATCTTTATTGCACTCATAGAATTAGAAACCTACATACTATAGTCAACTGCACAAAGAAGAAAAACAATCTAACTTTTCTCAAGTGAAGCACATGCAAGCTAAATTCCTCTTGAGTACGCGTAAAAACCGGATTTTCTGTGGTGTTCTTATGCAGTGGTTCATTCCTATGTCCTACAGGATATCTATGATCTTAAGGACCAGATACAAGATGTAGAGGGGAGATACATGCAGGGACTTAAAGAACTAAAGGTATCAGGGTTTATCCTCAGCATGCATTCAGTATGATAATACATGGTAATGGAGCTTTTGGCAGTGTCATTAACCCAGCTGTACTAACATATCGCTTCCTTTAAAAACAAAGCAAAAAGCATGTGCCTAACCTATTCACTGAATGGATCATAATGAATTTAGATATCTGCTAATGAACTTTCCATGATGCTTAGAAGTAATGGGTATGAAAGAGCACAATAAAATATGTTTTATTTTAGCACAAATGGTATAAACAATGTTGCTGATTTGCTGTAAATTGTAATTAAGGATGAATAGTAGCAACTGCATATTAATGAACAGAAATAGCAGAGTTTGGAATGATAGTAAACACAGGCCAAAAATCTGTTTATTTCAGGAAACATTTAGTTATTTAAAAGATCCTTGTAAGCACGTAAAAACACTAGTTTTTTAAAAAATACTGTGGCATTTATTATGTGAGTTTTTAGATGGCTCTGCTTTGTGCAATTTCTTTTCTCAAAGGTCAATTCTAAGCATCTTCATACCATATTATCAAGAATTTTTGAAAGTGGGTAGGTTTAAGTCAAATTACTTCTTTCCATTAGCTTCTGCAGAGCCAAGAATAAATTTTGCCTGACTCTGTGAAACTTATTTAGACAAGATAAAGATTGGATTTCCTTCTTATAGCAACCTGACCTTGGTTACCATGGTAAGGACTTATTTCTGTAACTTTAGATATTAGGAACTTCTTAGCCAGAGAATGGCAAAATAAGATATGGGCATTGATGGTGATGTGGAGAAACGATAGGTTTCAAGTTACCCAAATGATAGAATAGCCAAAAAAAAAAACCCCAAAAAAATCACTCCCCTTATATCTTATATAGAATAGTTACTACTCAGTGTGATGCTTCCATATAGCTATATAATGTCCACATATCAGCTCTTCACTTTAATCAGAAGAGGAAATAATCTCCATTTATCCCTCTATCTCTTTTGTACTTGTAGCTTCATTGATTAATCGTGCATAAGTAATTTCCTCTCAGTTCAGTAATTCTTTGCATGTTAACTCTTATTTAATTTTTACTTTCTTTTACTTTCTCTTTATGGTTACCGTGATGTGCTTTCTGACTGTTTATCACATTTATACTGTTTGTGCCTTGTAATCACAGTTAATGTCCAGTAACTCCCTTCTTAAAATAAAAAGACAAAGAACAACTAAGAAATATTCAGAATTGCTTCTGTTTTGTTCAGAATGTAGTCTGAATACCAATTTAACCGAAACTCTGACAAGTCCCTTCTGTTGGACTTCATTTTTAAATCAATCTACCTTCATACATTTTTTATTTGCCTTCCATTTGCATTTTTCTCTGTCATTTCTTAAGTAATCATGCATTAAATAGGACATCACTAATGTGGGTACACCCATTTCATAATTATAGTGCATAGTTCCTTGCAAAAGGAGCATTTTGAATGAATACAAGTTTGTAGCCATAATTGTTCATGCTGTTGCTTTATATCTCTCCTTTCCCACAGTATGCTCTTGTTTCTTGCAAAAATTTGCTTTGGGTAGGGCATGTCTTCTTCTTCTATCAAATTATGTTTGAAGCGAAGCTAAGACTTCAGCAGGCCACCATATAACTACACTAATGCTCTGTAGTTTTCAGGAACTAAATCATGTAAATATAATGTGCACTTTAAAAAATAAAGCCAGCCTTATGAAATTGACCTTTTTATTTATCAGCTCCAAAAATGTTGGCTAGTTTTGGTTTTTAGAAAATAAACTCATTTCTAATATATTTCTTGCGTATATTATAAGGCAACATGTCCCGTTCTTCCTAGAAGAAATAACAACAACAACAACAACTTTATTCTTATACCCTGCCACTATCTCCAAAGGGACTCAGGGCAGCCTACATATGGGACAGCGTGTCCTGAGACATAAAAGCAAAAACAGTCAGTTAAAACAAAAACACCATTAAAATAAAAGCATCATATTTTCAGAGCTTAAGCTAACCTGGAGCAGGGGACTTATATATAAATCAAGCCTCAAGGTATGGGGAAAAAGATAAAGGGCATCCTCTCAAGAGCCTTTTTCTCAATTATGCTATGTCGAGATTAATTTCACAATTCAGCAGCAGATCGGTTGCACAACTTCAGCGCTTTCCAGTAGCTTCTTCCTGCACAGTATTTTCAGTCAACTGCTCCCACAAACTGCAGTCACTCTGGAACTCTTTTACAGACACTTGAGCACATGCCTGGCCATTGTCAGTTTTACTATTGTTTTCCCCTCCAATCTAGATGACACTACAAACTTACCACAGCACACAGTTATATCTTGTCTTAGCAGACAGGTTCCTTTAATCAATTACATAGAGCCTTCGACAAACAACATCACAGCACAAGGAGAGAGAATACACTGTACATGACTTCCTTATATACAATTCAATTACACATAGCAATCACTGATTGGTTCCCAACTCATTGACTTAACTCAAACCCAGGATTGCATCATTCACAATCACCTGGACCAGGCCAGAATACATTCCCCAAATGATTCCCTATATACAATTAATGCATGACTCAGCATTTCCAATAGAAGCCTATTAACAGTGCACGACTCAGCTATATTACATTACAATACATTGTAAAACCTGACATGCTAATATTACTAGAAGGTTTCCAGGCCCAAACCAAGTAGGTTATAGAGATGGAGAGGATGTGATACTCAAGATCGATAAAGCCATACCTCCAGTTAAGTTCTTTAATACATGATATTTGTTACAAGTATTATAGTCAGATCATTAATCTTTTTAAAAAAATACAGATGTTAATTTTTTAATTGTTGAGAAAGAAGATTTGAAATTAATCTATTTTAAAATCATTGTAAGCTACCTCGAGGACCCCCCCCCCCTTTGCAGGAAAGATGTGGATAAACTAATAATAGACAAATGGCTTTTTCAGGTCACTTTCCCCTAATTTCTTTTCTCCCCTTTCTTTTTTCTTAAGGGCATTTTAACTGATACCCAAAAATTTGATCTCTTGAGTTGATAGACCCGAAAGCACAAGAGGGAGTAGGCTAGATTTGATGAAGACAGTTATCTATATGTACGGCCTATCAATGTGGTTGGAAATTAACTCACGCAAATGGGTTTATTTGCACCTATGCAGTTCATTGTCCAGAACCTTCTAGAGCTATTATGTAAGGGTTTTGGCAAGAATCTCACTTCCATTGATGTTTGTGACCAGCGCAATTTCCGCTCCATCACTCAGTGCCATTTTGTCTGCCTCAGCATGATCATCCAAGGAACTATTATTGAGTGTTACTCTGGTCCCTTAATTTACATGATCATTTTGTCCTCAGTTGAATGCCTGGATACAATCCATGTCAACTCTTATTCTTGTAATTCTTTGTGTGTGTGCCCATTCTTCTTCTTTTCTTTTTTCTTTTTGGCTCAGCATTTATTAACATTGTATAAGATTTCAATTTTTCTATCAGGTAAATTGAATGTCATTTTTTTAAAAATCGTCAACTTGTGCATTTGTGACAGGGCATAGCCAGTACTTTATTTTTTATGTAGCCCCGGTTTTGCTTCTAAACTAATGAACACTCAGCCACTTCAAATTTGTGTCAGGGGAAATATATTCCTATGAAGAAGACAAAAAACAGACAAAAACAGTGAACTTTTATAAAACAATCTGCTAAAGTTTAAATGTCTAATTTGTATTAGTTAATCAAGAAATGTATTACAGTGTTCGCACTGAAAGTTTGAAGCAAACCTTTCCACTTACTAGAGGAAACTTGTGTATCCTGTATGAAGTGGAAGAGGGGACCATACTTTCCTTTCGATTTCGGTCTATTAAACCTGGTTGTTGTTGTTATCGTCATTTATTTCCTCCCACCCACAATAATAGTTTTCAGGGTTTCTTACAATTTACTAACATCAGTACAGATTTGAATCTACAAAAATATCAGTATAAATGTTTAAAAGTTATTTTAAAAGAAATATGTGACCTGTATAATATTACAAAAAATAAAGGTAGTAAAAGACCATTTAAAAGTAAATAAAAACCTACAAAATAGCACAGCAGAGCACACCATTAAAAGCTTTTCACAGTCAATTTTTAAAGGTTAAATGGAATAGGAATGTTTTTACTTCCTAGCAGAGGAAAGCACAGAGAGCCATCCTAATTCCTTTAAGGCGGGAATTCCAAAATCTGGGAGATGCCATTGAGAAAGCCCTCTTTCTTGTTTCAAAAATGCTTGTTATAAAATATTTGTTAATTTTTTTTTAACAAATCTTTTTAGTTCTTGTTGCAAGAGACTAACATGACTCCTTCTCTGAAATTATTTCTCTTTGGGTTTTCTTCCGGAACTATGTTGCTTGGTTTGTTTAACAATAGAATAACATAGTATTAAATAAAATCTTGGAAATCACAAAGTTGGTGATGGTGAAAGTGACTATATTCATTTTAATTTTAAAATACATTTATTGTCATTTTAAAAAATCAGCTATCCGTGTCCATTTTGGCATGTTGTCATGTGTATTATTGTTAACTCTTTATTTGAGCAGTCTTAATGATACCAATATCAAATATGTATCTAGGAATCGCTTGCTGAAGTTGAAGAAAAATACAAGAAAGCAATGGTTTCTAATGCCCAGCTAGATAATGAGAAGAACAATTTGATCTATCAAGTAGATACTCTAAAGGATGTCATTGAAGAAAGAGAAGAACAGTTAGCAGAATACTACAGGGAAAATGAAGAAAAATCAAAGGTACCGAATTTTATGGTGATAAAGGTTATAATAATGAAAGCTAACTGTTCCCTGTGAATAGCTGGGCATAAAAATATCAGTGTATTTAGTTAAACAATATATTTAGTTAAACAATATACTTAATGAAAATGTTGTAGAAATGTTATGATTAGTAATAACAGTAATTCTTAGAACTGCTTAATCGTACCCCCGCCTCCACTAGGCCGATTTAGAGTAAGAAATATTTTAAATTCAGTAGTTTGCAGATCTAGAGGCATGTTTATACCTTCATTTGGTATCATGTAGATTATTCAATAGTAATCAAGATTGCCTATTTTGCTTTCACAGGCGAATAATTACATTACCTTTTCAATGTTTTTAACCATTTTCAATCTTGCTGGACTTCACTTCGGAATAATTTTGAGTTTAAATTATTGTTTTATATGCTTCTGGCTTTATTCTGTATTGTATTGTGTGTTCATTTTATGCGATGTTTTAGGCACATTGTGCCATATGTAAGCCGCCCCGAGTCCCTTCAGGGAGATGGAGGCGGGATACCAAAATAGTTATTATTATTATATTATAATTTATTAAATCGACTCATAGTAGTGTTGGCCTTTCTGTTTCACAGGGTTTAGGGGTGCAACCCCAGTGGAAAAAAAAAAGATAGTATCTCTGGGAACCTATCTCGGGGGCATCGAGTGAATAGTAGAGATGGCAGTGGTCATCGCCATACTATTGTTGTTTTTGTTATTACTATTATTAACTTTATTTCTACTTTGCCTTTCTCCCCATGGGGATCCAAGGCAGCTTACAATAACATGACACAACCCAATAAATTAAAAAAACATGGGAAATAAAACAAACAAAAACAATTACATATTTGCGTGATTTTAACTGATGTTTTAATAACTGATGTTTTTAACTGCTTGGATTTTAATGCATTTGTTTATTTTATAATATGTAAATGTATTAAATCGAATTGTTGCTTGCTGTAAGGTTGCTTTGAGTCCCCTTTGGGGTGAGAAGGGCAGGGTATAAATGTGGTGAATGAATGAATGGTGTCATTGATACAAGTTAAAATACAGTCAAGATACAATAAAAATACTTGTACAATTAAAATTACTTTTAAAATTAAATATCCTTCCCAACTCCCACTCACATCCTCCCCAATATTGTGCCCCTCATTCTCTCCCAAATGCCTGATGGCAAAGAAATGCTTTAACTTCTTGCAAAAGGCAGGCAGGGATGGGGCCATCCTGGTCTCTCTCGGGAGAGAATTCCAAAGTCTGGGAGCAGCCACCAGAAAAGCCCTCTCTCATACTCCCACCAAATGCTCTTGAGCAGTTGGTGTGACAGAGAGAAGACCCTCCCCAGTAGATCATAGATGTCTTCCAAGTTCACAAAAAGATACAGATAACCTGTATCCAAGCTATTGGTGTCACTGGTGTTGACTGAGTGAAATAGAGACACATGCAGCATGCAGTGTCCAGAGGAATAAAGTAGGAAAAGCAGGTCCTGCACACCTCTGCCACCTCAGCTGCCCTGCCAGCTCTTGGCCTGTGGGTTGTTTGTTCTTCCTCCTCATCTGGTGCTGCATGAGTCTTTTCACTGATGATACCACTAACCTGGCTGTGTTAGCTGGTGATGCTACATGGCACAGTCGCCATGGCCACCTTCCCTATCTCTTTCCCTTTGCTGTGCCCACAACTTCCACATGCTCCCTGATGATGGGAGAAAGAAGCAGAGGGTCGGAACGAGTGTGTGGAAAAATACACAAAGTAAGATGACGTCTGAGTGAGAAAAACACAGAGGATTATGATCAGGTGGGGATAGAAAGATGGGAAGCAAATAGACAGGTGGAGAAAAAGTCGGGAAATCCTTCAAAAGTTAAGTGATCTACATGCCTTTTGCAGAAACTGACAGGTATTTTTACATGCTTTAATGCCAAATACACCACAAAGAGACAGAATGTTTACAATAAAAATACAGCTGGCTTTGTCCTGAAATTGAACCGCTCCTGCAGAAATGAGCTGAGAGGTGGTGTTGGGAAGTGGCCAGAGCAGCTAAAACAAACTGATATTCATCTGAGCTAGTCTTATTTTGCTGAAGGCTAAGGGACACAAATTAAGAACCAAAAATATGGTGTTCATGCTGTCTTTGTTTTTAAATCTGATGTTTAGACTAAGTGTAATGTCAAAGTTAAGCTTGAACTGCTTCGTTGATATTTGTTTGATACAGGAATTGGAAAGACAAAAACACTCGTGCAATGTTCTGCAGCATAAAGTGGATGAACTTAAGGAGGGTATTCGCCAAAGAGATGAATTAATTGAGGTACATATTCATGTTTTTACAATAATTTGAATTAAAATATATTATTCTTGTTTAAAAATGAACATGCATGATATATGCTATATGATATATGCAGGCCTTCATATTACACGAGAGATCCATTCCAAGACCCTTTCTGTTACATGATTTCCATGTAATCCGGGACCCAATTTTTCTTACCTGAAATAAATGATGTCTTGTGCTTTCAGTCAAAACATACTGTAGAATCCCTTGAGTTTAATTCAGGCAGCAATCTCATGTGTTTTATGGGAGAAATCTCCCTGGATTGAATTCAGTAAAGGCAAAGTCTGTAGATTTCCTGTTATTAACAAAATGACCTTTTTTCATTCTAAGCAACATTATATATAAACACACTATGTCTATCTTCACGTATTTAAACTTTGAGGAGAACAAAAAGTAGTGAAATTCCTTTTTTCAGCATGGTAAGTCTCCATGTGTAGAGAGTTCTCAATGTAAACCTCAGTGAACCAGTTTCTATTTACGTTCTAAAGCAGCATCACCCTAGAAGGATTGTAGCAAATGCTACTTTTGGCACTTGAGTATTTGTTAAAAGAGTGTATGCTTTGTTCATTCTTCATCAATTCAATGTTGGAACCATGACGAGCAGAAATTCTCAACTCTCAGTCTTTCAATATCACTTTTCATTTTGTACACTTTTCTGTTAAGAAGGTGGTAGTGAATATGAAGCTGTAAGCTGATAAAGGGCATTGGTATTATTCCAGAAGTCATTTCAAAAATTGGTTACATAACTTTAACCATATGTATACACCTTCAAATTGCAATTTATGGAATCTAGTGCCATCGGAGAATCTAGGCACCTGTAACATTGACTATGATACAATTAGTGTTTGTTTCATAAACCTGAGTGGCAATAAACATGACTTACCAATGATAATTTTATAATTCACTGGAATGTGACTTCCCCTTTGCTATTCAGAGTATTTAAGGAAAGGGAAATAATCTCATATGACAAAGCATTTGTTCCTATACTTTCACCTTTTGTGTTCCTTTGACTTACCTGCTTGCTTTATTCTGTCTTTTTGCAGTTTTCTTTACCTGTCTTTCCCCTTCTTCTATTCTCTTCCCTGTGTTTACTGCAGGAGAACCAACGCTTGCAGCAGAAAATAGAATCTGTAACCAAAGAGGTGTTTGACCTCCAGGAGACAGTTAATTGGAAAGATAAAAAAATTGGGGTATGAGATTAATTCTGGAGGCGAAGAGTGACTTAAGCAATAGACTGCTATAAAAGTTAGGAGTCTTTGTAGTTTCAGGGTTAAATTGGGAATGGCAGACATAAATCTTAACATAACAAGTCAAACTTCCATCTGTTTCTTGACTGAATTTCTTTCTCAATGTTAGAGAGTGAGTAAATATGGCATTCAGTATGAATCATTCATAATAATATATATGAGCATTGAAATGACTGTTCCATTGATACAGATAGATACTAGCATTGATATTTTGAATTTGGTAATTAGTTTTTGCAAATAAGTTTTATTCACTAAGTAAAAATTAATTGATAATTTTAAAGGGGAATGTCACTTTTGTCTGTAGACTTAAGTACCAGTCTCAAAAGCATTTAGTGTCTATACTGTCAGTTCAGAAGAGACAAGTTTTGGCTCATTAAAATTAGTTGGATCAAACAATGATCACCAAATATTCATTGATTTCATGAGGCTGTGAGTCCTGTGAAGAAGCATCATTTGTAGGGGGAAAAACTGCAGTGCCCACTTAGACACATGTGAAGGACATGAATAATGACAGCCTCTCTTAATCTAGTTTCAGATATTTAAGAATGGTATAGTTTGCTAACTGTATAAACATTGGTTTGCAACAGAACACTACATTTTAGGGTATGTTCAAAATATTACATTTCTAGTAGTTTTTTTTTTCTCTCCAAAAGAGTGGAATCAAGGGTCAGGCATTTCCTGTGTAATAGACTGTTCAAAGCAAAATCCCATAAATATAATGGTTTAAATACACCTTAGCTTTGACTTTCCATGTCAGTGAAGATCATATCTTCAAGAAAATGAGGGTGTATATATAGAGAGAGGGTGGGAGGGGAGTGGTTCTCAAACTTTTTTTGACCAGGGACCACACTCCAACATTAGTACCAAAAAGGGTTACAACTCAGTTTTGGTCAACTTTAGATTCAGTTTGGTTATTTGGGGTGGTGATTCAGAAAATTGTATTGGATAGACCACATCAACTCTAGTTTCAGATACAGAACATATGCCATCCAGTAGTTGCTATCTGCTCGTCCATGGAAAACCATATTTAATCTAGAGCTGATGTGGTAGTAGTAATATTTCGTGGGTAGTCAGCCTCTCCCTTCCTGACATCCCCGTTGCCTTGGCACTATAAGAGGGCTTCGCGAGATCAGTCACTCTCGTTGCCGCATGGTTTCCAGGCAACAGTATACTAATGGTGAGGCCGCGAACCATATTTTCATTCTTGCAGACCACTGGTGTCCACGGACCACAGGTTGGGAAGCACTGATAGAGAGAGATAAACGGTGGGAAGATTTTTACCCCATTTCTCAGCCAAAAAGGCCTTACAAATGTTAATTTGCCCTCAGGCTTACAATGTATATAAGATCAAGAAATATTACATAAGACATGATGGTGCTATGTCTTGCTGGCTGCCTCCTTCCCATTCAGTGGCCACTGGGAATCTGTATATATAATTTGGCTCTACACTTTCAGAAATTAAAGGCACACAGCAATACATAATTTATGTAGCTTGTTAAACTAGATAGCAAGTTACTGAGACTTTTTATAAATGGCACTATCACTGATACTTCATTATATTGTTAGGCTCATTGATCTTTTTGGTGGGCAGAAAGACTGTCATTATTTTACAAATATTATACTATAATTGTATTCATAATTTAGAAAGCAATTTAATAAAGTGTGTGTGCTATCTAGTTGCCTGCAGACTTGTGGTAGCCCCATGAATGTCTTGAGGTTTCTTGTGCAAAGAGTAGAGGTGGTTTTACTAGTTCCTTCCTCTGAAATATAGCCTTTAGCACTTGGTTTTCTTGGCCATCTCCCACCCATATGCTAACTCTTCTTAGCTTCCAAGTATAGACGGTGTCTGGTGCCTTTAGGATATTTAGTTCCCCAAGTTTAATTAATTAGAGAGGCTGTATGTTTGCCTGATATATGGTAACTGTGGGTTGTTTGTGCCACACTTGAACTACTGTGGCTAACACAGGACTTTGTAAACCTTCAATTTTCATCTTTTAACTTCACTTTTTGCTCATTTGATTATCTTTCATTTGCAAAAAAAATCTTGCTTATCTATCATACGTTCTTTCTCTATGCTGTTTTCTTTGCGCATACCTGCCTGTATCCAGGCTCTAGAGAGGCAAAAAGAGTACTTTGACTGCATTAGGATTGAGCGAGATGAGCTCAGGGATGAGCTGGCTGACCTCAAGGAAACAATGAAGACAGGAGAGGTATGTTAGCAGCAATAGCCTATCACAATGGCAGATTGGAGGCATGAAGCTCTAGATGGTGTAATTGAGAGTGAAATATCATTTCTCTTCTTCTTCTTCTTTTAAAACCAAAACAGGTAATGTTTATCTTGTTTTTCTTTTTGCAGAAACATGGATTAGTTATAATCCCAGATGGCACTCCAAACGGTGATGTCAACCATGAACCACTAGTTGGGGCAATAACTGTAGTTTCACAGGAAGCTGCCCAAGTCTTGGAATCAGCAGGGGAAGGACCACTAGGTAAAACTTCTTTTCCAAAAAAGAGTATGTGTGAATTTGGATTTCAGCATGCATAGGTAAATATTAGTAACATGAGGCCTGAATACGAGCAGTTTTACTTATCTTTGGATGTACCATAGAGATTTGTTCTGTGTGACTAGTTGTGATAATCTCTGAATCTAACCTAAGTTAAAGTGCATTAAAATATTTTGCTGCATGGAGAGTTGATTCTATTTTTTATTTTTAAACAGATATTAGGCTAAGAAAACTTGCAGGAGAAAAGGAAGAATTGTTGTCACAGGTAAAGCATGTGTCCCTTCTTCAATAGTCTAATAAGGGATGATGAAGCCTATACTAGGGATCTTAACACAACAATAACAAACTTCTTAATTGGTTACAGTATAAAGCTAATGAAGGGCAAAAGGAAGAGGGGATGGCAGTTGGGCAGGAGATTAAGACCAGCAGATTCTAGTTACACTTGTACCTGTTCCAATTTGCATGCAAATTTAACTTAAGAACAAACCTACAGAACCCTATAGTGTTTGTAACTTGGGGACTGCCTATATAATGCACTGTTGATTGTAATGCACACCTAAATTTGTGCTTTATTAATAAAGGATTTGTTATCAAATGTTATGCGCCCTTGGAAAGGCTGACAGCCAAGGGGAAGCCTGAGGGAGGGGTGCGAATTCCCAACTGTCCTCCTTCATAAGACATTCAAACGCGAGGGTGAGGTTTTGAAGGCCTCATAAAGGAGGCCAGTTGGGAAGCCACCAGTCTGATGGACCCTCAGCCTGACAGGGGCAAGGTGCATCCTTCAACTGGCTTCCCTCACCAGGCATTCAAAACCTTCATGAATGAGAAGTGATCAACCTTGGTTTGACAGGGGGTAGCAGCTTTGGCCTGACAGGGTTACAGGTGGGTTTATATACCTGATTCTAATGTGCCATTGAATATAATGCACCCTTCAATTTTGCCTATGTAATTTAGCCAAAAAAATATGTCCACTAGACTCGAGTAAATATGGGCTCTATTCATTTAGATGTAGCACTGTCCTTCTTGCAAAGTTAATTAAAATTACATTTATTTCAGATTAAAAAATTGAAATTCCAATTGGAAGAGGAACAGCAGAAATCCTCTAGAAATGATGGCACAAGTACGGATTTGACGGGATTAGAAAACGGCTCTGATTTGCAGCTCATTGAAATGCAGAGTAAGTATACTTTCTGTCTGCAGTTATATTTGCAGGGTTTAGATTTTGAATTCAAATTACAGTTTTCATGGAAAATATATCTTTGTTGTAGTTTTGAAGATGCAAAGTATTTTTGTAATTATTTGTCAGGTTAATGCATTAGATTTATGAATTTAAAATAATGCTTCTCCAGCCAGAGAATGAAGAGTGAATGTTCGTATTTCAGTAGCAAGAGGAGCAATCCACCCCGGCTAAATGGGTGGCTGCAAAAACAAAAGTTACTGTTAAATGAGATGTTAATGTTGTAGGTTGATTAGGTAGAATGTTAGTGGTTTAGAATGGTAACAAGTAGTTTGCAGATGTATTATGTTCCATCTAATGCATTTATACCATAAGGCTTCATGTGGTAATGACTACAACACTGTATATTTGCCTTGGGTCAAAATACATGAGTGTTAGCTTCAGATATGACTGAGTGTAATTTTTGCCTGCTGTATCCATACAGTCCTGTGAAGTAGTCCTTAGAACCTAGTGAACTTGTATAGTACTGAAAAACGGCACTGCAAGTTTAATAAAATTCACTGTTGCAACCATTTGCATTTGAAAAATCAGTTTCAAAGAAACTTTATTTAGAAAACTTCTATTTATTTGACTTAATTTGAAACTCCAGACAGGGCATCTCTCTCTTACCTGAATCTATACTTTGTTCAAATAAGGGATAGATTTAAAATCGAAAGTGGCAGAAATAAATAAGGCCAGAAGACTAATCAGGAACAGTTGAATAAGCAGTTTGCTCTTTGACGGATAAGACATTTGCTTTCTGGTTTAAATCTTAATAACAAAAGGCTTCTTACCACCCACTCCCACCCCACCCCTATTTATTTCAGTTGCAACAACTTGGGCCAAATCTACCATCACGTCAAGTAATGTTTTGTTGTTGATTTAATAAACTTAATTGTGGGATTAAACTATGTGACTGAAATTTTGATGATCAAATCATCATTATTAAGATGAAAAGCTCATTATCCAGGGCTCATGTAGCTTGTGTGCCAGTCCCTCCATTGCCTTAAACTCCCGAACTCTTAATACCTCAGCTTTTAAAGACTTTAAAAAAAACAGTAAGTATTGTTCGCAGTTTAGTAAGAGGTGGCACCCAGCAGTGACTTAATTACTTTTATTACCCAGGACGCCTGGGATCAAAAAACATCTTGGCTTGGTGCTCCTAGGAGCTACCATAATATTATTTATTTTATTTATTTTGTACATTTGTATCTTGTCCTTCTCATTCCCAGGGAGGGGAGGGGCTTTCCCTGGCACGCCCAAAACAAGGTTCTGCAGTTCAGCTCCTTTCCTTTCAGGTGTAATTTTCTTAGCTTCCAACTAATCCATACTTTTTCCGTAAAACAGCCCAATAAGTGAGAAAGCCCTCTTCCCAATCCCAATTTACCAGTGGTTGTACTTTGTCTCAAGTTATCGTATTTCCTCGCATAATAGTCACCACCACATAATAGTTGCAGCCCCATTTCTGGGATCCCAAAATGATTTTTTTCTCCTTTCCCATGTAAAATCGCAGGTGTTTATAAAACTGAGAAACTACCTTCCCTCCCAGATAGTTTAAACAAGCACAGAGCTCTTCTCTCCTTCATTCCCCATCAAAGACAGTTTGAACACAGTGCTCTCTCTCCCTCTTCTTCGTCCCAGGGGTAAAATAGGGTTTTACAAACTAGAATCCAGCAAATAAAAGGCACCAATTCTTTTTCACCACATAATAGTCACCCACCCTTTTTTCCAACAAAATAAAGGGATAAAAAGTATGACTTGTATATGATGAAATATGGTATTCCACTTCATGGAATTCGGGTAAAGTCTACCAGAATCAGGCTTAAAAACTGGTTCTGGTAGATTGTCTTCATGGGCAATATTAGGAGTTAGCATATTGTTGGATGTCAACATCAAAAGAAACCTTTAAAGTCAATGTTTAGTGTTCTGTTCTTCACTTAGAAGGGGCAGTTTCCATGCTGAATATTTTCCCTCACTTGAGGGAAAAGAATTTTAGAATTTGTCTTTTTTGTTTCTTTGCTTTCATGGAAGGAAGGGGCTCCCAATATGTAATCTTCAGTGATATTTTGGTTTACATTTCAAAATTTCATTTGACAATCTTTATGTTTCTTTTGTTTTTTTGTCTCTAGGAGAGGCCAACAGACAAATTAGTGATTTCAGATTTAAACTTTCAAAAGCTGAACAAGATATTACGACTCTGGAACAAAATGTAGGTATCTTTAACATTTTGGTGTATGTCATATTTCAAATTCGTATAGTCTTCCTTGGCCCCCAACTTCATTGTAATTATTGCTTCTGTGGTGTCAGTGCAGAAATTCTTTCACTGCATAATCGGGTTGCAATTTCCATTTTTTAATGCTGAATATGGATGTCGCCCTTGAAGGGGAAAAAATGGTGAATGCATTCATGGGTTGGTGGACTTAGATGTCCAAGAAAAGGAACTACTCCCTAGTTGGATGGAAAAAGAGAAGACATCGTGAACTGAATGTTGACTTTCAGTGTTGAAAGTGAAAATGGCTTTTATTTACTTCTTATGAGATTGTAAGGCATAATTACCTCAGTACAAGTTTTAATGGGTTGGTTGTCTGAGAGAAACTGGAAGTAGGAGCTTCCAAGTTCCTTCCTTTAGTGTTAACAGATAAGATGGCTCTTCCTTTTATGTGATGATAAAGTGGATGTTTTAAATCTCTTCCTTTTCTAGGTGGTACGACTTGAAGGACAGGTAGTAAGATATAAAACTGCTGCAGAGAATGCAGAAAAAATAGAAGATGAACTAAAAGCAGAAAAGAGAAAACTTCAACGAGAGGTAGAGTGAATAAATTTGAAGAATATTTAAGTGCTAATAAATTCCTTCCTATATTTAAAGTCAGTTATGGGTTGTTTTTCTATTGGATGTCTTTGGCAACAGCGACTGAGGAACATAAAGACTGTGAACTTTTTATTTGGAGCCAGTTGAAATCTCCTGAGTAAAATATTCTGATGTGGTAACTCCTTTTCACTTGCTGCTTGTGAAAGAGTTTAACCTTAAATTACATAAATTTTGGCTACTTTTTGGATAGGGCAGGAAAATGGAATAATGCTGTAAACCAGTGGTTCTCAACCTGTGGGTCCCCAGATGTTTTGGCCTTCAACTCCCAGAAATCCTAACAGCTGGTAAACTGGCTGGGATTTCTGGAACCTTTAGATTTGAATTACCATTTCAAAATCTTTTTGCTCTCACAGAATTCTCCAAACGGTAAGAATTCATGCAAAGTAAGGCTTATTTATTTGAGTCTTATATCCATGGAGTGTACCTTCCTTAGAGGAAAGTGTCCTTAAGATGGATAACTCTACTTTATAAGTCAGATCAAACACTGCAGATGTTTAGAACCTGAGCTCACTGAGCTCAGACCATAACAGGGTTATTTAACCTTCTTGCTATTTTTGCTGTTAGACAGTTTTGATAATTCAGATTGGTGGTTCTTAATCTTTGGTCCTCCAGTTGTTTTGGACTTCAACACTCAGAAATTTTAGCAGACTTACCAGCTTTTAGGAATTGTGGGAGGCTGAAGTCCAAAACACCTCGAGGACCAAAGGTTGGAAACCACTGATTTGGATAAGATTATGGAATATCATTTCAAAATATTTTATATCTTATTCTTACATTATTTTTGTTGTTCTGTGCTTTCTGACTAACGGTGACCCCAAAGCAAACGTATTATGTGTTTTTTGTGGCAGAATTTATTCAGAGGGGATCTTTTAATTTCTTTCTTTGGGTTTATACTGAAGTGAGCATATTTTAGGGGAAAGTGATTGAGATGTTGCAGGGAAATAACGACATAAATAAGGGAAATTCTGCATTCACTTATAAATTCCATTTGTTGATGTTTGAAAACAGATACCCCCCCCCCCCTGCTCTTTTCGGGTTCTGTGGTATTGTTGAAAATCTGTGTCTAATATCACCAAAGTGGCAGGGCTGAAATATCTTGGAATTATACATATGGGTTTCATTTAAGAAGAGCAAAGAAACATCTTCTGGATTATGCTTGATATACGTGATATATGTGAACAAAGGCTGGATTAAGACATTGTGTTTTGCTTTTATAACATGTTAATCACTTTGACTTGCTTAAAAATATCTGTAAATCCTCCCCATGGTATTCAGTATATGTTTTGGTTCTTACTTTTTTAGTTAAGAACAGCGTTGGACAGGATAGAGGAAATGGAGATGACCAATAGCCACTTAGTGAAACGGCTGGAAAAAATGAAGGCAAACCGAACTGCACTTCTATCTCAACAGTAGCAAGGAAACCTAAAATAAATTATGCACTGCTCCTTGAAATAACTTGTCCCAGCTTGTTTTAATACAGACTTCATTTGGCACAAACTTTGAACACGGAACTGTTCCATGAATTCTAGTTCCCTAATTAAGTGGCAAATGTTTTGTAACTTGAGCAAATGAAAAAAATAGCTTGAATCTTTATGCAAATGAGTTTTAGCAGCTTAAATCTATAGTCTGCTGGAGCCCAAATCTGTATGATTGACTTCCTGCTACAAACTTTTTTCACAGTTGTGAAGTTAAGTTTATTCACTGAACTATTTTCAACCGCTTTAATAATGCTTGGTGCTTGGAGACGACCGCATGAATTCAAGAGGATGCTGCATTACAAACTAACCAATGACGTGCTGAAGACATCACCTGGCACAAGTGCCTTCTCTCTAGTGCAATGTAGACTTCGATGATTAGATTAAAATAACCTTTGGAATCAGATAACCTTTATTTTAAAATACCTTTGGGGTTGTGTTTGCTAAACTTTATACATTTTTGACAGAAAACACTTTTGTAAAATATTTAAATTTATAAAAAATAGAAATGACTGTATAAAATTTGCTTTATTGCATGGGTGACGCACACCTGAGTTTTAGACTTAAAAAAAAGCACTATCCCCAGCTACTCTTAGTGTAAGAGTAGTGTGTATAAGATGTTTTGTTGTACAGTGTAAAACCTGGTGTGTCAGGTGCTTAAGCGTGGAGTGAAACATGGGTGGGTGGGAGAGATGTGGCAGAAAAATCTATTAAATGGACACTTTACTTAGTATTGACTGTGTCTGTGTATATGTTTCTTACCTTGCTATTCACTGTAAACTACCTGTATTTCCTTGCATAATGGTCTTGGCCGCGTAATAGTCCAACTCCCATTTTATGGGTGGCAAAATTGGTATTTTTGTGTTTCTCACATAATAGTTGCAGGGCTGCTTGAGAGTGATGTCCCCTTCTTATTTGAAGGAAGGCAGTTTTAAAAACCTGAAATAGAGGTTTTTTGAAATCAGATCTTCCCTGCTGCTTCCTTTCTCCAAAAAGCTCTATTTCAAATTTTGTACACTGTCTTACCTTGGAGAAAGGAGTAAGGGAGGGTGAGTCTTCTTAATCATACTTAAGATATTTAAAGCCGTAATTATAGATCTGCGCTTTGGGGTTTGAATTGATTAATTCAGAAATTTATATTTTTGTAAGTTTCTGGAAACATGGAGAAGTCCCTGGATAATTTATGATGATTTCCATTTTCTATGTATATGACTAAAATGTTTAAAAATAGTTGTAGAAACATAATGAGGTGATATTCCCTAGATACAATGTTGGCAGTTGGTTGTCTCTCATTCTGTTCTGGGTTTTTGCATTTTAATATATTGTAGTTCATAGAATCAAAGAGTTGGAAGAGACCTCATGGGCCATCCAGTCCAACCCCCTGCAGTCCAAGAAGCAGGAATATTGCATTCAAATCACCCCTGACAGATGGCCATCCAGCCTCTGTTTAAAAGCTTCCAAAGAAGGAGCCTCCACCACACTCCGGGGCAGTGACCGGCTCTCACAGTCAGGAAGTTCTTCCTCATGTTCAGATGGAATCTTCTCTCTTGTAGTTTGAAGCCATTGTTCCACGTCCTAGTCTCCAGGGAAGCAGAAAACAAGCTTGCTCCCTCCTCCCTGTGGCTTCCTCTCACATATTTATACATCTGTTCTTTGAAATATGATATATTAATATAGATCTTTTCAATTTTATTAACATTTTGTAATGGCAAAACATTAGGGTCTTACACACAAATTACATGTGAAAAGTCTGTACAAGAATTTGATATTTAGCATCTTGGAAGACAGAAATTAACATTTCCACTTGTTTCTGACCTAAAGTGGTCACTTTTATACAGCAATGAATCTGACATTCATTTTTCAATACTAAGTTAATAAATATAAACAGTAATTCACATATATGTGTTCAGCACCTCTCAAATACTTTGTACAAATCTGGCAGATTTGCAAGCTGCAAAATGTTGCCATCTTCTGTGAAATGCTTAGGTGGCAAAAGATGTGTCCTTAAACCTTTGTAAAGTACATGTTCCACTGTCCACTTCCATGATTTGGTAGCTATTCCAGAGTCTTCAGCCTGCAATAATAGTTTTCAAAATGTTTAATTATGAATGAAACAGCTTTCAGTTATATTATGTATTAGCAATGCATTTCAGAGTGGGGAGAGGGATGGTGGGAGAGGTCAATCCCAACTGCTCCCCCCGCTCCACCCCCTGTGGAGGGCCCCGCTACCACCCCCTTGCTCCGGCTTTGGCTCCCACGGGCTTGAGGGCGGAGCCAGGACCAGGCTAGTGGCAGCAGGGACAGCCCACTACCACTGGCCAGTCTCCGTGGGAACGTGGCCTGCTGCTCCTCCTCCCCGCCCCTCCCTCCTCCTCCGGCTGTGCTGCTCGGGGATGCCGAGAGCAAGGGAACGATGAGGGCTACAACATCCTGGAGAACAGCTAGGTGCTGCCTGGGATCCAAGGCCAGGAGGGACTGTCGGCAGACTTGATTGATGGACTTATGAATGGTGATCTCTACCATGAGAGCAATGGTCCGACAGACTGTTATGCTGCTATACCCGGCATATAAGACGATCCCCCACTTTTTAGATGATTTTCCTGGGTTAAAAAGTCGTCTTATACACCGGAAAATATGGTATCTAGAAATAGATATAACATTTGAGTTGCCTAAATTTTTGAAATGGTCATATGACTGATCAAATAAATAATAATAATAATAATAATAATAATAATAATAATAATAATTATTATTATTATTATTAGTTGCCTAAATTTGTGTTGGCCAGTGTTCTAGTTCCAACTTTTTTTTCTTAGCAGAATTATGTCCCTTTTAATCACCAACATTTCGGTACTGCTGATAATTATGATCATGTAAGAATCAGCACCACCTCCATTTTATATACAAAAGCAATGCCTTAAAGCACAATACTTTTATTCATCTTTATCCTAGGGAGTGAAAGGCACTGTGATCCCAGAGTCCGGAACCTTTGCTTTACTGCATATATGACCACAATACATCTTGACAGTTAGCAGGTGTAGGCCACTGATGCAATGACATGCCCTTGTTCTAGGTATTCTATAACTCACTCCAAGCACACACACATGTAAATATATGCATCTCAGCTTGAACATAGAAAAATACAGTTCTGATACGATAAGGTAAACACAATATTTGGGGAAGTTAATGTTTATTAAGGAAAATATATGGAAACACAATACCTGAGGTGTAGCAAGGTCAGAGTCTTCCATAATATACTGTTTTCTAATAGAGTAGAACATGGCACATTCCCTACTAAGACTTTCAAAACATTCTTTTTCTTCATCCCAGTTTACCTGTTAAAATTAAAATAGTTTACATTAGGCTTTCCAAATGGATTTCTTTCTTTCCACCAAAAATTTGGTGGAAGGAAAGAAAAGGAAGGAAGAACTTAATATCAAATACAATCCAACAGTTTTAATTTCCCAATTAAGAGTATTACACTGTGTGACACTTAAGACAACTTTTGAAAACCACTTGAAAAATCAAAGCTAGTGCAAAATGTAGAGGCAAGACTGCTGTCATGAATAAAGTATCAACAAAATGTGCTTGAAAAGGGCTATACCAACTGTCGGGTAAAATCTGGTTAATGCTAGGTGCTGGTGACTATATTTAAAACCATATTTAATATTTAAAGGAACATCTGTCTCTATAGCACACATGGCAATACAAAGGAGGATATGGAAGAAGTCTTCTTGACCTCATAAGTGAATAAGTGACCATATTTATTGCATGCATAACCATTACTAAGAAATAGCAATTAAATAACATCACCATACCTCTGTGGCTAAACGAAGGACAAACATAGGTAAACCTTCCAATGGAGGGATGTAATTATCAATCAAAAGTGGCAGTCCTGTTAGGTTTCCTTCCTGTAAATAAGGTTTTTCATCATTATTTATTATGCTATGTACATCAGAGCTGCTTAGTACAAATGAGGCAAACTAGAGCAGGGCTTCTTAAACTTTTTCCACTCATGACCCCTTTCAGCCTGAGAGATTTCTACACAATCCCAGGTATATAGATATATAAAATAGGTACTTAATGAAAATAAACCAGCATTTGCAATGAAATTTGCTGATTCTTCTTTTTATGAAGTAAAACTGAAGCATTTTCTGCAGAGTTCACTGTAAACACTGCACATTGTTACTAACTGATTAGTGTAAAAAAGTGGTGTTCAAAAAGCTTTTGCTGTTGCCAGTTTTTTGTGACCTCAACACTGAGCTAAGGAGATCCCATTTGGGGTTCAGTTTAAGTAGCACTGAACTAGAACATTTGCAAAACAAACCGAGAATCTACTTGTGACAGAAAAATATCAGCCTAACTCACTAACATTCTAAACAGTATTATATTAAAGAATCAGACATATCAAAAACCTGCATCAAGACAATACTTTTCGTAGCATCAACTAAAATATCAACAAGCGGTTTTTACTTTGTTCTATTTGGATTCTGTTTAGTTGGTGTTAATAAAAGTATCTACTGTACTGTGGTTCCTGGATTTTCTTCTACTGAACCAAAATATCTGTCTATAATTTCTGTTTTTATGTTCCAACTTATTTGTCTGATTCCATACTCACTAAACAATTATGTTTAGAATTCTATAAGGGATTATTATTATTATTATTATTATTATTATTATTATTATTATTATTTTGTGGGGGGGGGAGGAAGGGAAGAGGAAGAGAAGGAAGGAGAGAATGAAAGAAAAAAAGGGAGGGAAGGAAGGAGAAAGAAAGGAGGAGAGGAAGAGGGAGGAAAAGTTGGCCACAGCAATGCGTGGCAGGTACCGCTAGTAATCTAATAAAAATGTAAAACAAAACAATTTTTTTAAAAAATCAAATAAATACCATTGTGTAGATAAAAGTTAAACTACAAGTACAATTAAAAATCCCTCCCACAGCCTTCCCAGCAGCATGTCCCTCCTCCTCTCCAAAATGCCTGTCAGCAAAGGAATGTCTTCAGCTGCTTGCAAAAGCCTTCATTTACAGCTTTTTGTTTTTATTCAACTTACTACTTCCTTCCCATCTCTCGGCAGATAATGGAAAATGCACTGTACAGTAGAGAGATTTTGAACAGAACATCTTTAGGAGAACTGTACACACCGCATCAATTTCAAGGCAGAAATAATCTTTCAGCATCTCGTTTTTCTTTGTTAGAAAGTCGACAATATATTCAGCAAGGCCTTCCTTTGGACCATCTTCTTCTGTCCAGCCACTTTCAACGTTCTCCAAGGCTAAGATGGCCAGATCATAGAGAGGAGCTGGTTCCTGAATTTAACGTAATTACTATTTACTGTTCATGCACTTTAAAAAAATGTTTGCAGTCTATCACACTGAGATTGATTCACTTTACAAGAAGAAATATTTGCCACTGGGTTGTTGTGGGTTTTTCCGGGCTATATGGCCATGTTCTAGAGGCATTTTCTCCTGACGTTTCGCCTGCATCTATGGCAAGCATCCTCAGAGTTAGTGAAGGCTTTAATGGCCGGATCTCTGAGGATGTTTGCCACAAATGCAGGCGAAATGTCAGGCAAGAATGCCTCTAGAACATGGCCATATAGCCCGAAAAAACCTACAACAACCCAGTGATTCCGGCGATGAAAGCCTTCGACAATACAATATTTGCCACAGTTTTGTCATTTTCTTTTTAAAAACTATTTAGCAAGTTATATAAACTCTATGAACTATCCTTCAACTGTACAGACAGAATGTCAATATAAAACTGTAGAACATATAGAAACAAATTCCATTGATGAATCTGAAGTGGTTTTACTGTTCCATCTGACAAGCAAGTAGTAGCTAACATTCGTTGGCAATTAGATGAAGGGCTAGAAGGCATGATCATCAAGTTTGCAGACGACACCAAATTGGGAGGGATAGCCAATACTCCAGAGGGCAGGAGCAGGATTCAAAATGATCTTGACAGATTAGAGAGATGGGCCAAAACTAACAAAATGAAGTTCAACAGGGACAAATGCAAGATACTACTTTGGCAGGAAAAACGAAATGCAAAGATACAGAATGGGGGACAATGCCTGGCTCAAGAGCAGTACGTGTGAAAAAGATCTTGGAGTCCTCGTGGACAACAAGTTAAACATGAGCCAACAATGTGATGTGGCGGCAAAAAAAGCCAATGGGATTTTGGCTTGCATCAATAGCATAGTGTCTAGATCTAGGGAAGTAATGCTTCCCCTCTATTCTGCTTTGATTAGACCACATCTGGAATATTGTGTCCAATTCTGGGCACCACAATTCAAGAGAGATATTGACAAGCTGGAATGTGTCCAGAGGAGGGTGACTAAAATGATCAAGGGTCTGGAGAACAAGCCCTATGAGGAGCGGCTTAAGGAGCTGGGCATGTTTAGCCTGAAGAAGAGAAGGCTGAGAGGAGATATGATAGCCATGTATAAATATGTGAGAGGAAGCCACAGGGAGGAGGGAGCAAGCTTGTTTTCTGCTTCCTTGGAGACTAGGACTCGGAACAATGGCTTCAAACTACAAGAGAGGAGATTTCATCTGAACATGAGGAAGAACTTCCTGACTGTGAGAGCCGTTCAGCAGTGGAACTCTCTGCCCCGGAGTGTGGTGGAGGCTCCTTCTTTGGAAGCTTTTAAACAGAGGCTGGATGGCCATCTGTCAGGGGTGATTTGAATGCAATATTCCTGCTTCTTGGCAGGGGGTTGGACTGGATGGCCCATGAGGTCTCTTTCAACTCTTTGATTCTATGATTCTATGAAAAGGACAAAATCACTGGCTTGGAAAGGGAAACAAAAAGGCACCATTTATTTTTAACCGAACTGCTTCACAACTATAATAAAATTGCACAATGCAAACAATAACAAGGTGTATGAAAAACAACAAACAGTAAAGTATGTTGATTGTTGTATTTTGTTGTAAACCGCGTTGAGTCGCCAGTTAGGCTGAGAAACAGCGGTATACAAGTACAGTAAATAAATAAATAAATATGCTTAGCAGTTGGAGTTTCAAGTAGTTACTTTGAAATATCTTTAGAATGATAAAAAAGAAGAATGTCCCATGCTCTAAAATAGCTGTTCATTAATTACTAAAATATCTAACTTAAGATCTTAAAATTGTATACTTACTGACAGTCTTAAAACTCCAAAGTTTCCAAAATCATAAATCAGGATCTGGTAAAACATTTCTTGACTTGAGAAAGAAGGAAAAATATGTTTTATGCCATCCTCTACTGTTTATTTGACATCTATGCAGTAGCAGTAGTTATCTTTATCATTTCTAACTGTGAATACGAAGAAATACTACAATGATGAAATACTTAGCATTAAATAAGCTTGTCTGAAGAAGATGAGAAGATTCCTAGTCTTCAAATTTATATATGCAATATTAATCAGAAGAAGAGGTACATAATTGCTATGTTTCTTGTGCGCTAAAGATGCATTATAATTACGAATATTAATTAATGAGAAATGTGGTTTTTAAAAAACTAAAGGCATTGGGAATGCTAATGTGATTATGGTACAAGTTGGAAAAGTTATTTTCTTACACTAATGTGTCTAATACAGTCTCAATCCGTTTACTAGATAAGTGAAAGCAAATTATTGGCTTGAAAAATTCTGAAAATTGATTCTAAATTGCTTCTCATTGAAGGTCTTAATAGTAATCAGAGGCTGAAATATATTAGCCTTTCCTATTCATAAACAAACTTAGAACGTGTGTTGTTGAAGGCTTTCATGGCCGGAATCATTGGGTTGCTGTGAGTCTTCCAGATTGTATGGCTATGTTCCAGAAGCATTCTCTCCTGATGTTTCACCCACATTTATAGCAGGCATCCTGAGATATTGTGAGGTCTGTTGGAAATTAGGCAAGTGGGATTTATGTATCTGTGGAATATCCAAGAACTCTTGTCTGCTTGAGGCAAGTGCAAATGTTGCAGTTGGCCAGCTTGATTAGCATTGAATGGTCTTTGGCAGAATCCTGTGTTGGGAGGTGTGTTAGCTGGCCCTGATTGTTATTGTCTGGAATCCCCGTTTCTGAGTGTCATTCTTTATTTGCTGTTCTAATTTTAGAACTGGTAGCCAGATTTAGTTCATTTTCATGGTTCCTTTCTGTTGAGATTGTCCACATGGTTGTGGATTTCAATGGCTCTTCTGTGTAGTCTGACATGGTGGTTCTTAGAGTGGTCCAGCATTTCTGTATTCTCAAATAATATGCTGTGGCCAGGTTGGTTCATTAGGTGCTCTACTATGGCTGACTTCTCTGGTTGAAGTGGTCTGCAGTGCCTTTCATGTTCCTTGATTCTTGTTTGAGCAATGCTGTGTTCGGTAGTCCCTATGTAGACTTGTCCACAGCTGGATGGTATACAGTAGACTCCTGCAGAGGTGAGAGGATCTCTCACCATTCACACTTGCCTCAAACAGACAAGAGTTCTTTCTCCCACCCTGGACATTCCACACATATATAAACCTCACTTACCTAGTTTCCAACAGTCCTCACAACCTGAAAAGATGCCTGCCACATATGTGGGTGAAACGTCAGGAGAGAATGCTTCTGGAATATGGCCATGCAGCCTGGAAAACTCACAACAACCTTGTACTGCATATTCTATGGATTCCATAGGATGCTCCCCAGTTTCCACTTCCATTTTATTTGATACCAGTATCTAGCGTATACTGGTATCAAATGGACAACAGACATAGATAGCACTTTGGACATAGAATTGGATATGGAATTGACTGGAATGATGATACGGCTATTAATACTGTTTTTTACTGTTTTAATGAATGTTTTATTTATTGTTTTAATTGTTATTATATTGCTCTGTTATATGTAGTGGCATCGAATTGCTGTCAAATGTAAGCCGTCCTGAGTACCCCTTGGGGGGTTGAGAAGGAATGGGATAGAAATACCGGAAATAAATAAATAAATAAATAAATAAATAAAAGGGAGCAAACATGTCCACAAAACTGCCCCCAACAAAAGATATGTCATTTGAACTTTTACAGCCTATGCATCTAGTAATTAAAAAAAAAACCATCATAAAGTAAATAAACTCAATTGCTAATTCTAACATTAGAATCACCTCCACAATTATAAATCCCCTTGTTGCAATGGATTTAAAAGTCTTTACATCTAGCAGTTAGAACTAATAATTGAAATTAATTTTTGTTTAAAATATATTTTTATTTTGTCATTTGTGCATGATATTCTTACTTATTTTGCCAAAAAAACCTAAAAAAATCCCCACTCAATAAGCTGAATGAAACAATCTTCAAAAACAGTTACTTTGACCCAACTCGGCTGTGAACTATTTTGTTTTTGCATCTTTCTGACTGATCTTCAAATTGGTTGACTAACAATATTTGTTCTTTACAAGATCAGCAAAATACATAAATAAGAAATGTAATCGGCTGAATAAAATTTGGTTGATTCAAGTAAAAATAGTAGTTCAAAATTCACCCTATAGTTTGAATCCAACTTAACCAGTGTATGCACCAGGTTGTTGTAGGTTTTTCGGGCTCTATGACCATGTTCTAGAAGCATTCTCTCCTGACATTTCGCCTGCATCTGTGGCAAGCATCCTCAGAAGTTTCATATCTCACAATCTCTGAAGATGCTTGCCACAGATGCAGGTGAAACGTCAGGAGAGAATGCTTCTAAAACATGGCCATACAGCCCGAAAAACCTACAACAACCCAGTGATTCCAGCCATGAAAGCCTTCAACAATACAGTGTATGCACCATCACTACCTTCCAGCAATGTAGGAATAGATTCCATTTGAATTAGCTGGTTACTCTTCTCTTTCATTCTTCTCCATCTTTATGCAAGTTGTCCTCTGGTTTTGGGTAGTAACAGCTGCCACAAAGCACTTAAAAACTATGCTACTAGACAAATGCTGGAAAAATAGTGTCTCTTCTGATTTTCCCTCCTACTGCAAGCTTCTAAATCTGGGAAGCCCCCATTTTGTTTTGATCATAATGACTGGACTATTACCTGAGTTTTGTGGTGTTGAGAAGGTAAAGTTTTGTCTGATACTGTGCCAATGCCCACTGAGGGTTAATACAGCCAACAAATGAATGATCACGCAGCATCTCTTGAAGACCTGAGAGAACAAAAATCACCCATATTGAATCATTCTACCCCTTTCTAAGAAGCCTAGAGTCATGATCCCCAATGCGATTTAGATTTCACCTGCTGCTGTATTTCAAATACCCAATTTGAGCCAACTCTGACAATTTCTTCTACGCAGAAAATATACATTTGGAAGAAGTTAAATGCTGCTCACACTCTCCTTCAACTGGTAGGTTCTTTCTGCCTGTGAAATATATTTTTAAAGCAATCCCACATGCTGCTCTCCTGTATTAATTTTCTAGGACTCCAAGCATAAGCCATAAGATTTTTATAAGACACACTATTTTTAACAGAACATAAGAAAAGCAATAGTTTATAGTTCAACTACTTTGCACACAAATCTCAGAAATACTAATACAATAATAATAATCTTTATTTATACCCTGCCACCATTTCACCATCTCATCATCTAAGATCTACAGAGACACTCACTGGAACACCTCAGCAAGCAAGAGTCCAAAAGTGGCAGGCTCAAACCCAGAACCTCAATCAATGGCTGATACCAAATGAGAGACTTCCCCCTGGGCACACAAAAAACTGGGCGACTTGGAAGGCGCTGAACAGACTGCGCTCTGGCACCACGAGATGCAGAGCCAACCTCAAGAAATGGGGCTACAAAGTGGAATCCACGACATGTGAGTGTGGAGAAGAGCAAACCACAGACCACCTGCTGCAATGCAACCTGAGCCCTGCTACATGCACAATGGAGGACCTTCTTATAGTAACACCAGAGGCACTCCAAGTGGCTAGCTACTGGTCAAAGGACATTTAATCAGCCACCAAGCTTGCAAACTTTGTGTTTTGTTTGTTTGTTTCTTTGTTTGTTAAAAATGCAATACAACTGTTTGGTTTGCTCCTGACACGATAACTAAATACCATCTCACCAAAGGGGACTCGGGGCGGCTAACATGAGGCCAAGCCCAAAAATACAATACAACAAAATAAAATACATGGCAATGAAAAATCACATCACAATAAAATAAAATACACACAGTAATAAAATAAACAGTTGCAAAATAATATAATGCAAAAAAAAAAAATAGAACACAATGGGCGGGCCAGATGCACAGGGTAAAAATGATAAAACCCTGGATGAGATAGTAGTGAAAAACTGTATTTGTGAGGGAGGAGCTCATAAGGGGCGAGCAGTGGGGTTAGGCCTCAAACCAAACAAACCTCAACTTTTCATCAACAAATGTAATTGGATCTATATAATTTTAATGCTATGATCAATGAACTCAAATTGTTTCATATTTCCAGCTCGCTCTTCAAATTTTAGAGCAAAAGGTTTAATTATTAATCATCAACTATTTAAAACCATACATACTTGATACATCAATTTTTGCTTTGTTGTGCAGTTTAGTCAAGGTTTAGCCATACTTTTAAACTGAACTAAAGTCAACAGCATTTTTATTGAGATGTGTTCAATCGAATGCCAGTCTGTTTTTCCACACTTAGCTGTCAGAACAGAAGTAACCAAGGGAATGTGGGCTACTTGGGAAACCAAGGGAAAATAATGAATCTCTAAAGCTTCCACATCTTAATGTAACTGTAGCAAGCACTTGAATACCAATCAGATTTCAGCTGCTTCTTATCTCAAGAACTTTGATTTGAAAAATATACATAGTTAGCTGATTGTGAGCCACTCAGACAAGGAATTTGGAATTTTCAAAATAAATATTTGCTGCTTGACTCCATTGTACAAGTGGTCATGAAGGATACACAAGTTCTCTTAAGGCCTACTATAGAGTTTCAGAACTAAAACCAGTACACCACTATAACTTCTAAACATTTGGATAAACTGACTTTTCCACAGATTGAGGTGTTCCTGAAACATCTTAATATCCAAGGCACTTCCAATATGCGATTACATATATTGGCATGCCTAATTCTGACTTGGATCTCCTTCCAAATACTACAAAGAAACTGAGCACATCAAGCAATCTTAACACAATGCTATGAGCCAATTTATACTCTGAAAGTATACAAATTTGACCATAAGAAATCAATCCTTTCCTTGCAGATGAAAAAACTTATCTTCAAAGGTCTAGGAAAACATATGAGCCACAGTGGACAGATAAAACAATAAGCTTGCCTGTATGGGCCTGGTTAGTAATTTCCTCTTGAAGGGTCAATACGCTGGTTAGGTTAATAATTCTCCTTCTTGGAGTGCAGGCAGCGGTCATTTCCTGTCCTGTATCTTCCTCCATTTCCACATCAGTGTCTGTTCGCTGTCTTTTTCTGCAGCATAAAATAAAAGGCAAAGCATTCTGTTCTATTATACGTGTATGCAAGCTAAAATGAGAGTGCAAAGGGTGCTACTAGATTCAGATACGCAGATGTCAAATGTGACCATGCATCAATGCGAATTTGGCATTGCCTGGCAACGAGGGTGTGTGTGTGTGGGGGGGGGGAGGTGTGGCCCCACATTCCACATTGCCCGTTTCATTTACCTCATCCTGGGGGGGGGGGGGGCAGACGGACGTCCACTGCCCAGCTTCCCAGGTGATTCAAACGCAGCACGGAAAGCCTCCCCATGTTACCGCCATGGTGGCATACACCGGATCTTTTATAGTTTTATGACAGAGACCCACTGGGAGTAGTTCAACATCATGGGATGGGAGCCAATGGGCTCAGTCATAAAACTATAGAATATCTGGTGCATGCTGCTGAAAGTAACTCCACTTGATGATGTCGTAGGAGGGCATTTGCTTTATTAAGGTTTGTGGGCCTTATTAGGCCCACCTTAATAGATCCACTAGCTTTGTTGGATCTATATATGGATCTAGATAATAAATAATAATAACAATAATAAACTTGCATTGTATCCCATCCCATCTCCCCTCTGGGGGCTCGGGATGGCTTGCAACATGGGAGGCAACCATTTAATGCCAAGACTATATAAAACAAAAAACAGATAAATTGATATAAAACAATTAAGCTAAACAATAACAATCAATAAAACACAATCATGTAAACAAATTCACAAATATTAAAAGCCAAGCAAATATGTGGGCACAGTAACAAATGTCTCAGCTATATCTTTGCTGGATTGTGCACTATATGGGACTCCCTTTGAAAAGTGCTTGAGAATGTTTTGCAGATGTGTGAAGCTAGAAACTGGGAGAAGATTCATCCAGAACAGAAATGAAGGACTATAGAAGAAGGTGGCTTCATCTGATCTATCTTTCTCTGCTACCCACTTTTATGGAACTTGCACTTCTCTCTTAAAAATATATCTAAAGATTGAGCATTCATTATCCAAACTTCTGCAACACAAAATACTCCAGAATTGTCCACAAAAGTGGCTGAGATAGTGACAACATTGCTTTCCGATGGTTCAATGTAGACAGACTTTGTTCCATGCATACAATTATTGAAAATACTGTATTAAATTACCTTCACTATATGTGTATAAGGTGTGTGTGAAACATTAATTAATGTCATGTTTAGACTTGAGTCTCATTTCCAAGATTTATTTATTTATTTATTTGCTTTATTTTTATACCGCATTTTTCAGCCTAATCGGCGACTCAATGCGGTTTACAATGCAATTTATATAACAATAACAATTAGTTAAAACACAACATACACGACAGACAATACAAGACAAACAACGTGGTCATCAACGCCTCAGTAAAAATCAGATTCCGTTCTCATAATCCTTCTACCATTCCTTTGTTCATTTATACCGTCTTCATGAGTTCAGTTGCCTTGTTGACCGAACGCCTGTTCATAGAGCCACGTCTTGACCTTCCTCCGGAACTCCAGCAACGAAGGGGCCTGCCTGATGTCTACGGGTAGGGCATTCCATAGCCGAGGGGCCACCACTGAGAAGGCCCTGTCTCTCGTCCCCGCCAGCCGCGCCTGCGAAGCAGGCGGGACCGAGAGCAGGGCCTCCCCAGACGATCTTAATGTTCTAGTCGGTTCATAGGTGGAGATGCGTTCGGAGAGGTAAGTGAGGGCCAGAACCGTTTAGGGCTTTATAGGCTAAAGCCAGCACCTTGAATTGTGCCCGGTAGCAGATTGGCAGCCAGTGGAGCTGGCTCAGCAGAGGAGTGGTGTGCTCCCTGAGTGCCGCTCCCGTTAGTAACCTGGCCGCCGAACGCTGGACCATCTGAAGCTTCCGGGCAGTCTTCAAGGGCAACCCCACGTAGAGCGCGTTGCAGTAATCAATCCGGGATGTAACCAGAGCGTGGACTACCGTGGCCAAATCCGACTTCCCAAGGTACGGGCGCAACTGGCGCACAAGATATCCCATTATGTACATATATGCAAATATAGGTAGTCCAAAAACTCAACTACACTTGGCCTCCTTTACAATTTGGAGCCATCACTGTAGAGGAGGGCTCTTTTTGGTCCTTCTGCTGAATCATACAAATCGCCCTGAGTCCCTTTGGGGAGAGAGGGCAGGTTATAAATAATGTTATTAGTATTACTATTACTATTACTATTATTATTATTATTATTATTATTATTCTGTTGCCCCTTTTAAAGAAGTGGTCTTACATGATTATTTCACTTTGCTGCTGTTTTTCACAAAAAAGGACACAGTTGACAGTATTGACCAGGAAGGAGGAAAATGAAAGGCCAACCTTATTTTCTCAACAGCATCTACAAATGTGCATAGCTCAGAAATATTCTGGGGAGATCATACTCACCTTGCAGGCACGTCTTTAAGAGGACTTGGTTGGTTTTTTTGTGGTTTTTCTAGTACTTCTTCAGCTTCTGCTGCTGAATTCAAGTCAGTGCATTCTTCCATCTCAAAATCTTGTAGTCGTGTGTCCTTACAACTTGTATTTTTGGAGTCATCTGGTTGAGGTGCTGCTGCAGCAAGTCCAGGAGATGTAGATTTATTAAGCGGCTGAAGAAAAGCATCCAGTTTTTGGTCTCGAGAATCAGTCCGAACCATCTGATGGGCATAAACTTTATCTCCCCCTTGACCAACTGATGAATTTGTTGTCTTGACTATATCAGCTGAAGAGACAGTGGCACCTGGTAGCAACGTCTTCATTGAAGACACATAGGAAAGAAGAGAGGAAGCAATTCAACATCACTGGGACCATATGAATCTCTCTCCAGCTCTTCTTGAACTAAGATTTATTGATGAGAAAAATTGTTGCAATTTTCAAATTAACATTATACAAGGTGCAGCAGCATAACTTCCTTTTTTCAAAACTTAATAAAACCACCGGACTGAAAGGGGTCATATGTGGGGAAAGTTTTAGAAGCCCTGATCTATGCCATGGCATTTTTGGTTTCTATGAATGGAAAGACTGCTTTACAGATTGACTGGTTTAATCAAGGAAGCAACAAGCCTATCTTAGCAAGACTTTAGCAGGACTATAATAAACAGGGTGTCTTGGAAATCTCCCAATCATAGGGTTGCCATGAATTGAAGCCAACTTGGCAGAAATTAACAACAAAATCCAATTTATGCTGAGAAGTCATGCTATAATTCTTTGCACATACAGAAGCAGCGTGTTTACCTCCATTAAAGACTTAAGGAAGTTTTCAACTAGACAATCTACTCACCTGTGTGAAATACATTCTAGATGAGTTAGAGCCCAACAGTTTGCTCTCTATGTGTTGCTGCACACGTTCTAAGATGCTGTCTTCATGAAGAAAATGAACTTCATGCTTTGTAGGATGAACATTTACATCTACATTTTGAGGAGTTATTTCAAGGCTACAAGATATTTTGAGAAGACCAGAGGATATTAATAAAATGAAAGCAATACTGAGGTCGGTCAGAGTGAGCATTATAGCTAGATATATAGTTGCTCTGAATGAGACAAAACAAAATACACTTTTTGCAGTCCTAATGAAGTTTTAAAACTAGACAAAAATTCATTTCACATCTTTCTTACAGAGGCAATACTGTGCTTGGCCATTCCCTGATTTTCCTAAGTTGCTCAAAACTCTCAACTTAAGATTATATCAAAGCATCACTGCAGCAGCTAAGATGATAGGGAGCCGCTTTCTAATTCTGTGCATCTGCATTACAGCTCTAGCACATCTAATTATGACAGAAAATGAGGTGAAATCTTCTGAACAGGGGCACACACAGCAAAAGAAACATTACAGAGGTGTTATCTCTTCCTTATGCTATCCAAAGATTGCTAGATAGATAGATAGCTGGAGATTGGAACCTATCTTGTTCATAACTTGGGAACTGCCTATATTCTTAACTGACCAAAGTTAATAAATGGTCCTGAAAGATAATTCCATGTAGACTATTTTGAAACAATAATGAGAGGTGACCATGGTATGGATACCAAGCCCAGATCTGAATGCTCCAGACAAATACATGACCAACATGTCATTTTTAGTTGTGCAAACACACCTCAGATCATATTTGAAATCTGAAAAAACCTTGTCTATAGCTCAGTCCAAGTGCTCACCCAACTGTAAACTTGCACCACTTCCTAAATTAGGTGTATTTAGTTTCAGTTTATTTGTTCCCATTCAGCCTCAATCTAGAATATTTACAGTTTTCTTGGGCTCATAAAGGAAAAGTTGAGTACCATTTTACTGTTCAATAATAAATAGCAGTTATGTTACCTTATGTACAAAAATGGATGTGTGTTTTTAGGTAAGTAAGCAGCATATACAGTTTCTATTGCTTTACGCAACGCACTTGAGTCAACCAACCGATCTAAAAAGGAAATATAAATAGCAGAAGAGACAAGTGAAGCAATTACTTTTCCTGTTATACTACTTTTAATCCCATCTCTCACAAAGTTTCAACTTTCACTGTATTTGTCATTTCAGTAACTGGCAAACATATAGCATAATGCATTATGATCAATAAATCTAAGAGCATGTCTATTAGACTATCACTATGTTTCCTAAGAATACATTTATTTTACAAATAAATAAAACTATCAACAATTGCTAATTTATCATGGCTATATATTAACTCTAAACCTAAAGACAGGGCCCTTCTCAATATCAGCTGTTGGGGAATCATGACTGAGACAGGAAACTTTTACAAATGCCCTCCTTATAGGCATCCCATAGTATCTGGCCAGTCATTATTGGAAGCAAAAGTACACAGTAAACAGGCATTTCATATGATCCAACACTACTCGGACCTCACAACCTCTGAGGATGCATGCCATAGATGCAGGCGAAACATCTTCTAGAACATGGCCATATAGCCCAAAAAACCACAACAACTCAGTGATTCCAGGCATGTAAGCCTTCGACAATACTACTCAAGTTCTTATAAGTTCACTGACTTTAACTAAGTGACACCTACTGGTAAATGTATTCTACCTTTTCTAGATTAAGAATTTGCACTTCAACTAACAACTTTGCGTAAAGATTATCAAATAAAAGTGTGAAAAACTGGTTAGCTTCCTCTTCATTTCAATCAAAGCAGAACATCTAGTTTATCAGGAGACACAACCGAAAACCTCAAGAAGTAGCGCATTGTAGCTAAAATGTATCTGAGGTAGATAGGGTCTATGGAAGGAGATTATCTTATTCCAGTTTCTTCGATGCAGTGATACATTAAACACAACTTTATTTCCCTTTTCCACAGAGACACTGGAAAAAAATTCTTAGTTTAACATCATATGACAATGTCTCTGGGTCCCCTAGCAGAGTGGTAAAGAGGAGATTATGAATATAATTTTTACCAAGTCAGAATCAAGCTATGGTTGTTCTTACTGTACATACTCATATACGTCTAGAAAATTTTGTTAAGAATCATTTTACAAATACAATTTCTAGATATCCTAGTCATCCATAAACCAAATCAATTGGGCCACACAGTTTACAGAAAACCTATGCACACAGATAGATACCTACATAAAAATTTCAACCATCATCCAGGTTAAAAAAGAAGCACAATAAAAGCCCCGATAGACTGTGCAAACAGGATCTGTCAACCCCAACTCCTCCAAGGTGAACTGAACCACCTAAACTGGGCTCAAGACGCTAATGGGTATTCTTATGATGGACATCAGAAGAGCTGCAAGACCAAGAACAAGGTCCTCTTGTTAAGGAAAAGGCCCTTGTTCAGAGTCTAGAAGTATTACATTCCATTAAGACTCCAACTTATAACACACTAAGAGAAACACTCAATTTTATACTTACGGTTTATGAAAAGCAAAAAGGTACATTTCTTCACCGAATAGTTTGCATTGGTCACATAACCCTTCATTTTAAAAGCCAGCGTTGCGTCTTCACAGCCCACTTCAATCAACTCTCTAGAGACATTAAAAAACGAATTAATTTCACCCTCCCTTCTCAGGAACTACTTCTCTAAGCAACTTCACACCCATATACCTTACGTATCCAACCAAGATTTAATGTTACAAAACCCTGAAATGCAAGAGAATCTACTTAAAGCTACTACAGATATTTCACAATGTGAACATACATTGTAAGGAACAGTTTCCAGAGTTTTTTTCAGAGGTCAGTTAGAGGGAATCAGTGCGTCTTTTAGATTATTCTGGGATGGATTAAACTTTTTTTTTCTTTTTTTTTTACAAAAGTCAAGTTACTGAATAAGTCGACTCGGTTTTTTGGGGGGCTTATTGTTTTTACTAAAATGTTTAGACATTTTCACTAAAATGTCTAAAATGTATATGGGATATGTTAGATTATGATTCTTGTTTAGGTCCCTCTCTATCCACTCCATGTGGTTCGTAACAAATATCATTCTTAATTTGAAACTTATAAATTTTAGTGGCAATTATTGCAACTAAATAATTGGTGGGGGCAAGGGGGGGGGAAGCAATTTTCATACAACACATCTAAGGACTACCAGGTGTCACAGCAGTATGTCCCAAGACATAGTTTGGAAAGCTCTGATATAGAAGATTGCATCAACATGTAAGAGGTTTTACAAAGGAAAAAGGGAGGAAGTTTTACAGCTTTCAAACATCACAGAATAGCTAAAACTTCTGCAAAAAAATCCCTATTCTGTACAGCTTCCACCAGACAAGTAATGCCCTCTGTTCAGCACTGCTTCTGCTAGTGCAGCACAAGCTTTGGCTGTTCAAGCCCTAAAGCTGTATCTGCAAATTCTAAATTTAGTAACATTTTCACACTGACCTTTATGGTAATGCTGGCAGTAGGAGAACAGACAGCAACCCATTACACTTGTTTTGTACTGTTTGTATAATAACAATTGCAGCTGAAAACCACACAGCATTGAGAAGGGAGGTCCTGGCGCTATATTTTCAATGGGCATGTCTTTAAACAGTTTTTAAAGAAACATTATTTACCCCAAACTCTTAAGACCCTTCCCATTTTTAGAATCATAATCAAACTAAATCATAATAATACCCGCCTCTCCTTGTGGATTGAAGCAGGGTACAACATCATTAAAGCAAAAAGATAAAATGCTATTAAAATACTTATAATAGAATACACATAGCTAAAAGGCAGCTTAAATTCATTGATGAAATGCAAAATTGACAAGTTAAAATTGACTGAGTAGGCCTTATGTACTATTCTACAACTCAGATTGTGAACTTATCAGAGTAGAGAACTCTATCTCTTTTTTGGTGGGGGGGGGCGAGTAACATTTTTATTAGCAGCAGCTTAAAGACTGGTAATCATATATGCATGTTAAGAAACCAGGCACAATTAGCAGTGGGCATTCAGTGGAGTCACTTAAAATTATTTTCAATTATGAAAGCAATTATGAGATTAACTATGGAAAAAATAGAAAGAACAGCCTCTCTGGAAACAAAATATCATATGAAATTTTTCTAGGTGTTTAAATATCATTTCCATTTATGGGACTGATTGTGACAAAACAAGGGTTCTAATTAGTGGAATTTTCCTGGCACTATTTCAGTCTTTGTAAGGTTGGCATTTAAGTTAAGTTTCATGATATGCATACCTGCTAACAGCATTTCCAAACACAGATCTAATGTTGTCAACAGTCGTCGCATTTGACAGTGTCCTGACATCGGCCACTGTTTCACCTTGCTAAAAACAGAAAACATTACCAAATCTGCTGATATGATATACCAAAATAAAGCAGTGGAAGAGCCAGGCTGAATGGAAATTTACTCAAGCACATTTATGAAATAAATTTTAAACAAACTAACAAACAAAAGGCTTTATCTTGAGCATGATACTATTGCCAGAGAGGAATATTCACAGACATTTTATCAGCATTTTGGCTCAATAGGGGACATTTTGTCTGGGAAGGTGAGCCTATAAATGAAGACACAATTCCTGCCAAGATATCTTATTAAAATGCATCAGGAAGTGTTTACTTGCTTGCCTTCTGCTCTCAGAGGAATCCCCAAATGCTTATTCTTAAACAAATACTGCACGACCTATTGAGTGGCAGTTAAAAGCCCTGAAATGCATTCTGAATGCATTGAAAACCCCTTTTCTGGAAGATGGGTGACCCGATGTTTTTTGTCTGTTAATAATTAGTGCTGTGCCGAAACATCAGGAGAGCCGCAATTACATATCTAGACCCCATATCTTGTTATGCAGAAACAAGGCAGTCACATTTCTTTTCTGTATCTGGAATTTGTCCTTCTCTAGGGCCACCCAAGTTCTTCTATATATCTTTGTAGTCAAAGGCAGAAGATCCATCAGAACCCCTGAGAAAAAAAGGTGTTGTAACAGTTCGTCACAGGTGTCTCATGTGAGTTTTGTGCTTCCATCTGGGTGTCTAAAAGTTTTCAACTTGTGACCCCTTTTTGCTCAAGAATTTTTTGCGTGACCCTGGAAATATAAGTATATAAAATAGGTATACGTGTCAAACCTTTTTTGAATACCAGATGGTTAAATATGTGGGTAAGGAAGACGAATTGTACCATGGCATAACAATTAGGGCATGCCTAACTTCCAAGTACATAAAAATCAAACCCTTTAAGTACAATACAGTAATCCTCGGTATCTGTAGGGGTTTGGTCTCAGCACAAGCAGTAGATACCAACACTCATGGATACCAAAACCCATGTGGAGTTGGGATCCACAGTTTAAGAGGCTCTGCTCTCGAACAGTGATTGCCAAACTCTGGTCCTCCAGATGTTTTGGACTTTCGTTCCCAGAATTTCTAATCATTAATCAAAGTGGGTGAGGTTATTGGGAATTCAAGTCCAAACACCCATAGGACCAGTTTGTGAATCACTGCTATAGAGGGTCCCTAAGCAGTTTCAGTGCTGCCTTTCCCCACATGATCTTGGGCACCGCAATAACCACAACTACTGTTTTAGCAATAGTAGTCTTACTTACTTTTTTAACAGAAAAACTGACGCCAGAGTTGTGAATGGCATACCTGGCAAGAAGGAAAGACATATAAAAAGCTCAGTATGTAAACTAATGAATGGCAGATTCCCAAGCACACAGTAAACAAATCATATAGAAACCGGCTGGATTCCTTAGCCTTTCATTTAAATCTGATTTTATATGAGGATGAAACTAGATGTGATGAAAGAAATGTGGCTGCCGTTAAAAATGACAACACATCAACCTTATTTCTCTGATTTCCTAATAATATGAATAAAACTAAGTGTATGCCATAATATTATTATGTTATGCGTTTATCTGTCTCCAAAAGCAACAATCTATGCAAGCCGGGGGGGGGGGGGGAGACTGTGGAAAGGTAAAAATCACATTAGTCTGCCAGGAAACCCTGCGAGCTGCACATCTGCTCCTGCAGTTCTGCCAACAGAAAATAATACTTAGGAGGCATGGATGCATTTTCACCATGTTAGGAGACTTTCCTGAACTATTGTAAACTTGAGAGAAGCCCTTATAACAACAGGAAGTAAGAAGAAGTTGTTTCCTGTTTACATTCTGTTTTGAACAAACAAAGGCCTCTCCTGGCCTACAATTGCCCTGTGAGCTGCAAAATGCGTTGCAAATGAGCCCCATGCCCTCAGAGAACACTGTACAGAAAAATAATTTCTTATTGATATTAGTTGGTCAGGCTTTCCATTATATTCCTTGACTGCTTTTGCTACATTTCTCATTATTAATACTGCTTCATTTCTTCTTAAACTTTTCATTGGACTATGATTTCTGGATTATGTGTTTTTAACTTCACGTTTTAGTTGTCTAAATGTTGTTATGTTTTTATGATCTAATTGATAGTTATATGTTATGGTTGTTCTATGTTAGGTTTTATATGTATGTAAGGCATTAAATTTTGCCATAAATATGTTGGAAGCCGCTTTGAGTCCTCCCCTGGGGTGAGAAAAGTGGTATACAAGTGAACTAAATAAATAAATAAAATTGTATGAGCAAAACAATGTTCTCATTAGCACCAAGAATTTCAAAGTTTATGTTTCCATTTCTTGTTTCACAATGTCTAGTGTGCCCTGATTTATGCTTCTCACATTCCATGTTTCTATAATATGTGTGATATAGCTCTGGACTTCCCTTTCACTTCTGAACAAATCAACTGCTGAATGTCCATTTGGCTTTCATCCAGTTGTACAATTAGCCACAGCACTACATGTGCTTGTCCTCTACTGTAATCACCATCAATCCATGTTATGATAGCCACTGAGGAGAAAGAATGGGATGTGGAATTCTAACAATCTCTGGAGAGTCACGAAAAATTCCATTCCAAACATAAAATTAAGCAATTGCCTGGGAAGTGTATAACCATTTACCATCTATGTGACTCACAAAAAAATAAATAATCTAAAGTGCATATTTTGATCTCAGCAACATTTTCTTGGGCTTTCCTTCTGTTGGATTTATAGTTTGGAACAGAACTTCATGATGCTGATGAGTACAAATTGAATAAACGCACTTCATTCAATTTTTATATAGACATTCATGGAGTTCTTTTCCAATTGAAAGTGAATGTTAGGTAAAAGAACTATGTGAATGTTCAACTGGCTTCAATGGAATGTTTCTCAAGTCTCAAACCATGATCCAGCTGTACTTGTGCCAGTATACTGACATCAGCATAAAGGCATATCTGTTTCTATATTAGGCTCCTCATTTGTCATAATGTCATTCTTGGCTAAACGTAAAAGAACATTCTAACATGAAACAAAAACATGCAGAGAGTTGAAAACAGTTACACTTTGCTCCATTAAAGAAGAATTCATTACCTGCTCACAACATCCAGTATTTTTGCATACTCTTCACTAGGGTTTTTTAAAGCTTTTCTCCTAGTGGTTACGTTGTAAAATAGATCCTCAACCTACATAAAGAAGCAAAGAGAGTTGTGAAGCACAGAAAGACCTTTAAAAAGTAACTTGGATTACTCTCAGAACTCTTCAATACTGCCAAAAAGAAAACTATATCCCATACATAGGATGTCATAATGATTTGTCTCCAAATTTAAATGATATTATTCATTATCTTGATATTAACTTACCATATATACTCATGTATACCCCAATCACATGTATAATTAGAGGGCAGGTTTGGGAGCCAAAATTATAGATTTTGATATGATCTGCGGTAAGTTTAGGGAAAACACCGATGTGGCCTCAAGGGACCAGCCACTCCTGGTCAGGATCATCATTTCCCTTCCCAGACATTCAAAAAGGCCAGAAGCAGCATCATAGTGAAGACAGTAGAAGGAATTGATGCTTCTTTTAGGTTCTCCTGGGATAGATTAAGCTTTTGCATTCTGCCAGTTTGCTCTGAGAAATGGATGATTTCATTTTTGATAAGAGTTTAGGTACAGTACTCCCTCTGACTCGTGCATAAGTTGACCCTAGATTTTTTAAAAATAAAATTTCTAGACTGATACATGAGTATATGGGATACAAATCAGATGGGTGAGGAAACTCCAGAGCATCTTCATTCTACAAATACTGCTTCCTGTTTCTGTTTATTCTAACTCCATTCCTTACAGGCAGATACAGAAATCACTTCATGGTAGATCATTACCTCAAATTAGAACATTTTAATAAGTTCTAATAACATTTTATTGTTATATAATAATTTTCAGCTCAAATGCCTCTTCCATTTGTCTAAGGCAGGGGTCCTCCAAGGTCATTTACCCGGCCCTCGCTCAGGGTCAACCTAAGTCTGAAATGACTTGAAAGCACACAACAACAACAACAACAACAACAACAACAACAACAATCCTATCATCAGCCAAAAGCAGGCCCATACATCCTATTGAAATACTAATAAGTTTATATTGGTTAAAATATTGGTTAAAATTGTTCTTCATTTTAGTTATTGTATTGTTTTAAGTGTTTTTTGCACTACAGACAAGATATGTGCAGTGTGCATAGGAATTCATTCATGCTTTTTTCAAATGATAATCCGGCCCTCCAACAGTTTGAGGGACTGTGACCTGGCCCTCTGTGTAAAAAGTTTGTGGATCCCTGGTCTAAGGTATATGAAAACTTCAAATTCATTTTTATTATTCCGTGACAATGTAATACAAGAAGTTAGATGTGTCACATTCAAATAGGTATTATGTAATTTCGATGGCTTGAATCTGGAATTAAAACATATTTAATTGGCATTGCTCTTTTGCAATAAGTTTCCAGGAAGTCTCTGCTATGTCATAAAAGATACCAAAATAATTGAGAATTTGTCAATGCCATTAAAGCAAGAGTTTTAAAAACAGGTCACTTACTGTGATCTGAGTTCCCTGGTTTCCAGCACAAGGTTTGGGGGCAGATTTCAATTTTCCATCAGAATAGTTTGCCCTAAGACCAAAACAAAATGAAAATTAGTTACTCAGATTACCCACAAGGATTATTTCATGTTAATAACACTTCATGAAAAGATGACAAATTCTTTATGAAGTCCAATGATCTTCTCCAGGGCTGTCAAACTCATTTTATGGAAGGCCACGTTAGCCTTATGGTTGCCTTCAATATGTTGTTAAATCCATGGATGGAGAATCCGTGAATACAACTATAACTTTTTTTACACAGTGGTCAGGGCTCTTTAGTTTTTACCCAATTCGGGTCTCCAGATGTTATTGAATAACTCCCCCCATCACTTTTAATTATCTGCTGGACTGGGGATAATGAGAATTGCAAACCAACAGCACTTGTGGCTCTGAGGCTGGGGAAAGGTAAAAGGACATTTTTAAGCCAGGTGTCATATCCACAAGCCTTGTATCAAAATCCAAACCCTATTATTCTGACTGAACAGAACAAACCGCAGTCTTCCAAATTTTACTGTATCATGATTTCCATCTGTTTTAGTCATGATGTCGAGTAATGAGCACTACAGGAGTTGTAGTCCAGCATTTGGAGAGCCACATAAAATGACATGGTGGGCCGCATTTGCCACATGTCATCTAGTCATAATCATCAAATCAACTGTGAATCAAGTAGTACTATAAGTGTACTTCGGCTGCTTTGTACCAAACTGTGCTAGGGAGCAAATCTCACTAACCAACATGGTGTTAAGTTCAGAAAATGCCTACATGGTATCAGATCACTCATTCATTTCTGCTTCATATTAGGGAATTTCTGTTTATGGAGTATCTATAGTTAAACAAGTAAGAGCTATTTTGGAAATATATTTAAATTCAAATAGTTTATTTCATTTATTTATTTATTCAATTTAATATCTGTCCTTTCTCCTATAGTGAGATCTAATATACTAGATATTAGGAAGTGTATTCTAATTCATTGTACAAACAGTAATAAAAAGTAATTCCTACCCTTTATTCAAACCCTTTTCTTTGCACTAACATTGCAATGACTGACCTCCTGTGGCTGTGTACGGTATTTGATGATGATGGAGAAAGGCAGATTACTCTCTTCTGGAAGCAGCTTGAAAACTGGGGAACCTCTCCAAGGGACATTTTTCTTAACATGCTAACTATCCTTATTAACATGTCTTATCCCTAGAAATGTTTCAGAACTACGAAATTATGCCAGTGTTTATATTGTTTGTCCTCACAAACATAAGTTGGTTGAAGTTAAAGAACAGCATAGGATATAGTATATTATTTTTACAAATGGGTCCAATGTACAATTTTTATCAAAAACCAGAATTTCCACTAAATAGAGCCTCACCCCAAAACCAGTTTTAAACACAATGAAGCAGGACTGAGAATATATAGAATCAGATTCTGAGAACATATAGAATCAGATTACTAATTCACCTCTGCTTTATAGAAAGTATGGAAGGTTTGATTAGCTTTAACTTTTTACCTATTTGGACTGTTTATTAGATACAACTACTGTATTTTTTCAATTTCAGACACACTTTTTTCTATATAAACATATCTAAAAATGGGGTGTATTTTAGAATCGCAGGTGTATTTTATCTATTTTGGTTGGTGTTGTTGGTGGTACCGATTAGGGTGCATCTTACAATTGAAGAAATACAGTGTGTGTGTGTGTGTGGAACCCAGCAATGCCCAAGACAGGCATTTGGTAAGGATAAACATTAGAAAAATTATTTTTGTTGGATTTTAGGAATTGCCCTTTTTAAAAATGCATAAGGATGTCAGTGAACTGTAACTCTCAAAATCGTGGCTCAATTCCCTCCAAACTGCGCCAGTATTCCAAGTTGTTCATGTTGGGTATTCATGCCCACCCTTCCAGCATTTTCTGTTGGTCATTGGGAAACTAGAGCTGATGTGGTCAATCCAATGCAATTTTCTGAATCAGCACCCCAAATAACTGAACCAAATCTAAAGTTGACTAAAAACTGATTAAAAAAAATAAGTATGTTTCACATTGAAAGACTTTGGTACTAATGCTGGAGAGTGGTCCTTGATCAAAGTGGTCCCTGGTCAAAAAAGGTTGGGAACCACTGATCTACACTGTAGAATCAATGCAGTTTGATGCCACTTTAACTGGCATGGCTGAATGCTAAGGAACGTTAGAAGTTGTAGTTTTACAAGGTCTTTGGCCTTCTGTATTAAAGGGTACTAGTGCCTCCCAGAGCTGCACATCCCATGATTCCAAAGCATTGCAGTGTGACAGATAAATGATGGAAAACTGCACTAATTCTACAATATAGAATCAGCCTAAGACAGCGATTCTTACCAATATACTCCATACTATCCAGTGAATGACCATTAAATGTCTCTATCTGTTTAAAATAACAATTAAGTATGCTTAGGAGTCTTTACTTTGCATCTTTTAAAAATTAGTTCCAACTGTGATCATAAATTGTAAACAGTAATCTATCACTGGCTTCAACTGGATCATGAAAGTTTTTTACATTTACAGACTGCATATGACATACCTGTAAGCACACTTTCCATCAGCAGTTTTAGATGTTATTGTTACATGAGCCACATGACTGATGCTAGCCAGTGCCTAGAAAAGAGAAATACAGTTTTATGAGCTAGCTAAGTCAACTAAGATGCTAAAGATGGAACTTACTAGTTGTTCTAAGTATGGAGGCCGTATATTTATGGATGTAATTAGTCATTAAAAATCTCTAATCAGAGCCAAGCATTAGATAAAACATTTTTTAAAAATTGATTCACTAAAAAAAGATTTTAAATGAGTCATTTTAAATTGACAAGTTTGTTGATGACAACAAATTATTTAACAGTTACCACAAAAAACAGATTTCAAAGAGATCTGCAACGCAAGTGGTCTATGGGTTTAGCATAAGGAGAATGCAATCGTCTTCCTTGAAGGCATACCCCGAGCAATGGCCATTTTCCTCCTAAGAAAGACCCCATATACCCCCCAGGAAGAATGTGAAGAATTCTCATTTTCTTTTCTCTTTTGTTTCACTAGACTGACTTAACCTCAGGGTGAGTTTTTTGTTTCAACCAGGAAAGAGGATGGAAAATAACTTCTGGTTTACTGGTCAGGGAAAAAAAAAAGATATTTCTTCTGGGATAAAACCTGGTATGCACTTGTTTGGCAAATTTATCTCATCTAGCTATTAGGAGATATTGTTTTTTTAAAAAATAGCAAATCATTCAATGTGCTGGAATTCTGTGAAGACATTAAAAACAACCTTGGGGGTTGCATGCACACCGCAGACTATTTTCTTATCCCCATTCCAGTAGAATTACTATTTTAAACAGGTATTACAAGAGTAAATGGCATTCACCAGAAGCAAGTGTAAGGTGATACACAGAGGGAAAAAAATTCCGAATGTTTGTGTCTATGTGTTTGTGTATACGCACGTGGACACAGAAAAGGAGAGAGAGAACTCCAAGAGAATGGCAAATGAAGTGTTTGGCAACTTGATATTAAGCCAGTATGTAGCTGTTTTTTTTTAAAGGTGAATTTCATATTCATCTGATAATAAAGGAATTGAAAAGCAGGTGGTTTGTGACATGCTTTTCTACAAATCCATGGTATAGGCCAGGGCATCTTAAACTTGGGTCCTGACCCTAAATGAGATCCCCATAGCTCAATGTTGGGGTCCCAAAACAGTTTCTGAATATCGCCTAGTAGTTGTTTTGGATATTTACACAAATTTATTCTGCTGGATTTACAATGAACTCTGTAGAAGATGCTTCAGCTATATTTCATAAAATGGAAAATCAGAATGTTTAGCAAGCCTTGAAAATGATTTATTGTCGGTAAATATTTGATTTGTATATCTGGGATCACATAAAACATTTCTTAGGCCAAAAAGGGTCTTGAGTGGAAAAGTTTAAGAAGCTCTGGTGTAGGGAACACATGTGAAATATATTTTGCTCCTACGTCTTAAAATGCATTTTAAAGAATTAGAAAAGACTCAAGAAATGGAAACCAAAATGATAAAGAGGTTGGGACAACTGTCTGAAGAAAGATCCCAGAGATTGGGGTTCTTCAACTTAAGGGGGGAAATGCAAGGAATCTGTCACCATATTAGAATATAGGATTATGCACTGAAGCAGCACAGTGAGAGACTCACTATAAATCAATGGTTCTCAACCTGTGGGTCCCCAGATATTTTGGCCTTCAACCCCCAGAAATCTTAATAGCTGATAAACTGGATTTCTGGGAGTTGTAGGCCAAAACATCTGGGACCCACAAGTTGAGAACCACTGCTATAGATGAAAAGATGCATTTCTTCAGACAAGCATTGATAAACTGGAATTTGCTCCACAAACTATAATTCCAACATGGATGACTTTGAAAAGAGGTTAGGCAAATTGCAAAATGGATGTTTAATGGTAAACATCTCAACAACTTACCTCACCTCTGAACCCATATGTAGAAATGCTAGACAGATCTTCAAAAGTCTGCAGTTTACTTGTAGTGAAGCGCTCACACACAATATCCAAGTCTTCCTTCTGTAGAAGAAAGACACAACTTTGGGTTTCCATAAATAACTGTAATAAAAAAATAACACCTACTAGATTCACTTACCCTAATTCCACAACCATTATCTTGGATCTGAATTAGTTTCAAGCCACCATCCTTAACTGTCACTTGAATGCTGGTAGCTTTGGCATCCAAACTGTAAGTACAAAAAGATGGTCTCACCCTACAAATGCTTAAAGTATTCTATTTCTATTCTTAACCATCCCAGCCTATGCATATATCTGTGCAAAAAGGAAGCACGTGTCTTTTCTTTCTTTTTATGCACTTACTCTCCTGCACCCCCCAAAACTTAAGGCAGCGTGCAGGAGAGTTTATTTCAATCAAAAGAAGTTACATTATCTTGAGGTTCCTGGTACCTGGAGAAAATAATGCGGATTTAAAAGACAAGTATATGATTTAGCTATCTGTCAGTGTAAAGGCTGGAGACCTACAATGTGCTCCTCCTAAAGATCTCTGGTGTGCTGAACTAGAGATCTTTAGCACCTCTGTATACTCCAAACTTCCATAACACAGAGCATGTGTGGAATGTTATTCCTGCATGTAGGATAAACTAGTGATATAGAGACAACTCTCTTGGTTGCCTCATTTCCCTCACAACATAGAGTGTGAGGAAAGAAAGTATACAAAGACATTGTCATATGCCCTCTTTCCAAGGGCAATCACTGGGAAAGGTGAGAGGGCTTCGGAAATCCTGAAGAACTTTACTGGTCTAACTTTACCCATCCCACCAACACCATTAAATAACAACAACAGATGGGTGAAGACAGAGGGAAGGATGCACTCTAATCCAAATGACACTACCTAACACCACTGGGATTGCAACCCAGCAGGATTTGTGAGAAAGACTGACCTTGGTACTACAGAAGTTACCCCACCTCCGGTATAATATAAGAAATGCTTTGTAATATAGCTAACTTAAATAAGTGTAACTTGAGACTGCTTTAGGGTGCATGTTTCAGGACCAACCTTCCGATTTTAAACAGACTCGCAAAGTTCCACTGAATAGAAAGGGATGTACATCTGAGTAACACTACTCTGGAATGCCAAACATCCATATGAGGCATACCTTAATTCAACAGTCTATCTGAAATGTAGTCTTATGAGCCTATCACAATCTTAAGATCTTCAGATGAAATCTCCTCTCAGTCCCATTACCTTCACAGGACTGTTGGGTGAGGACACAAGACCATGATGCCCTAGAGAATGTCCTTCTGCAGAAGCACAGACTGCCCCTCTCCCTGCTACCCTTTCACTGGTAGGGAAAGATCTTTCTATTTGAGTAGACTTTCAATACGCAAATAACTCGCAAGGAGGTTTTTTACTGCTGTGTTCAGTGTCATTTCTATAATTTTTTGATATTTTAATGTTTTTTTAACATTGCGTTCCCTTGTTAGTGTGATGGCCTTGGGTCCCATTCAGGAAGAAAAACAACATTTTACTATGTAATATTTGAAAAAAAGGTATGTTCCTAGTTTGAAAGTGTTATTTCCTGTTTAATTGTGCAAGTGAGAAACCAAAAGTGGCAAGCGAGAACCCGAAACCTCAATCAGTGGCTGACATGGGATGAGAAACTTCCTCTTGGGCACACAGGGTTCTGGTACAATGAGATGCAGAGCCGATTTTTAAGAAATGGGGCTACATAGTGGAGTCCACAACATACGAACATGGAGAAGAGCAAGCCACAGATCATTTACTATAATGCAGTCTGAGCCCTACTACATGCACAATTGAGTACCTTTTTAGAGAGACACCACAGAGGCACTCCAAGTGGCAAATTTCCTTCTGGTCAAAGGAAATGTAGTGTAATACCAAGTTTTGAACTTTGTTTGTGCTTTTTTATACCTTACAATTGTAGTCTCGATTCACTTCTGACATGATAAATTAAAAAAAAAACCAATGAAACAGGCAAATATTTATTACATAATATATAAATACCAGCCTACTTTCCAATACACTGTATATTATTATTATTATATTATTATAACTTTGTTTGTACCCCGCTAGCATCTCCCAAGGGATTCGATGCAGCTTACAATAGGCCGGAGCCCAACACAATACAACAACACAATACATAGCAAATAAAACAGTTAAAGCAGAAAAACAATAACAATAGCAATACAACAGGACATTCTTAAAAACTGAGCCGGCCGGAGTGGGGTACAGGGTTAAAAGTGCTGAAGTGTCGAGGGATATGGGATTAAAATATAAGTGCAGTGTGCGGTGAGGGTGATCTTGACTCTACTAAAGTGCTTCTGGGCTTTGGTAGTGGGGTTCTTAATCTGAGAAGGCACGTTGGAACAGCCAGGTTTTCAGGTTCTTTCTGAAAACCGCCAAAGTAGGGGCCTGTCTGAGATCTTTCGGGAGGGCATTCCAGAGGCGGGGGGCCACCACAGAGAAGGCCCTGTCCCGCGTCCCCACCAAACGCGCCTGCGACGCAGGCGGGATCACGAGCAGGGCCTCTCCTGATGACCGGAGTGAACGTGTGGGTTCGTAGGCTGTGATGCGGTCACGCAGGTAGGGTGGTCCCAAACTGTTCAGGGCTTTGTAGGTAAGCACCTGCACCTTAAATTGGGGTAAATAAACGGCAGCAATGGAGCTCCTTAAAGGAGGGTTGACCTCTCTCTGTAAGGAGCCCCAGTGAACATCCTGGCTGCTGCCCGTTGGACCAGTTGGAATTTCCGAGCCGTTTTCAAGGGCAGCCCCACGTAGAGCGCATTGCAGTAATCCAGTCTAGAGGTGACTAAGGCATGGACCACCCCGGCCAGATCAGCCTTAGCGAGGTACGGACGCAGCTGGCGCACAAGTCTCAGTTGTGCAAAAGCCCTCCCGGCCACCGCCGACGCCTGAGCCTCAAGCGTGAGCGATGAGTCCAGGAGGACTCCCAAGCTGCGGACCTGTGGCTTCAGGGGGAGTGTAACCCCGTCCAACACAGGTTGCCACCCTATACCCCAGTCTGGTTTACGATCGACCAGGAGGACCTCTGTCTTGTCGGGATTGATCTTCAGCTTGTTCGTCCTCATCCAGATGACACAGCGGCCAGGCACTCGTCTAGCACCCGAGAGGCCTCCTTGGAATTAGGTGGAAAAGAGTAGTAGAGTTGTGTGTCATCTGTGTAGAGATGGCACCCAACTCCAAAACTCCGGATGACCTCTCCCAGCGGTTTCATGTAGATGTTAAAAAGCATGGGAGATAAAATCGAGCCTTGCGGGACCCCACAGGTCAAAGGCCAGGGGTCCGAGCAGGCATCTCCCAGCTTCACCATCTGGGTTCGTCCCTTCAGGAAGGACCGGAGCCACGGCAGGACCGTGCCCCCAAGACCCATCCCAGAGAGCCGACTCAGAAGGATACCATGATCGATGGTATCGAAAGCCGCTGAGATTATTATTATTATTATTATTATTATTATTAACTTTATTTGTACCCCGCTAGCATCTCCCGAAGGACTCGATGCGGCTTACACGGGCCGAAGCCTCAAAACACAATACAATAGAAAACATAACACAACAATAAACAAAGCAAATCAAAACAATTAAGCAAAATAACAACAATGACAATACATCAATACATCAAGACACTATTAAAACTGGTTCGGCCGGCGCAATGGGGTACAGGGTTAAAAGTGCTGAGATGGCAGGAGGAACGTAGGATTAAAAGTGCGGTGTGCAGCAACATTGGTTGTGCTAAAGTGCTTCTAGGACTTGGGATGGGGATTCCTAATCTGCGATGAGATGTCCAAGAGGACCAGCAGGGTTACACTCCCCCTGTCCAGTCCTCTACGGAGGTCATCCACCAAGGCGACCAAGGCTGTCTCGGTGCCATGACCAGGCCTGAAACCAGACTGTGCCCGATCCAGGTAATTGATGTCATCCAGGAAGCCCTGGAGCTGGAGGGCGACCACCCGCTCCAGCACCTTACCCAAAAAAGGAAGGTTGGAGATCGGTCTGTAATTGTTCAGCACCGTAGAGTCAAGGGACGACTTTTTTAGGAGTGGACGAACCACAGCCTGTTTCAAGTTAGATGGAAAAATCCCTTGCTCCAACGATGCATTAATGATCAACACAAACCAATCAACCAACCCCTCCTTGGCAGATTTAATGAGCCAGGATGGGCAAGGGTCTAGAGCCGAAGTGGTCGCCCTCACAGCCCCAAGAACCTCCTCCACGGTCTCAGGAAGAACAAGCCGAAAAGAATCCCACAAAATTGGACAAGCAGATGCCTCAGTCACCTCCTCTGGCACTGCGATGAAATTGGAGTCGAGCTCAAGACGTATCTGGGCAACCTTGCCTGCAAAATGGTGTGCGAAATCGCAACACCGAGCTGCTGGGTCGTCAGAGATCTCGTCCACCACAGGTGGGTGAAGGAGCTCCCCGACAACCCGAAACAGCTCTGATGACCTATTTGCTGCAGACGCTATCCGGGCGGTCGTGAAAGATTCCCTGGCCGCCCGTATAGCCACAGAGTATGCCTTAAGAGAGGCCTTAGCCCGTGCTTGATCAGACACGTCCCGAGATTTCCTCCACTTGCGCTCTAGCCCCCTTCTCATGTGCTTCATCGCAGCCAACTCCTCGGTAAACCAAGGAGACGGCCTGTCATGACGCAACGAGACGGGGCGTTCGGGAGCGATCGTGTCTATCGCCCTGGACATCTCCCTATTGTAAAGATCGACCAAGGCGTCAACAGGATCGCCAGGTTCCATGGCAGGAAGAACCCCAAGATTCCTCAGGAATCCATCCGGATCCATCAGTCTCCTGATGGATGTTTGTGTATGTTTGTGTAAACCCTGCCTTGAATGAAGACAGTTTGACACCGCTTTAACTGCCATGGCTCCATGCTATGTAGAATCATAGAGTTGGAAGAGACCTCATGGGCCATCCAGTCCAACCCCCTGCCAAGAACCAAATTTGAATATTGGTGGGGTTTGTGCCACGGGTTGATTTTATCATTTATAGTTAACCTACAATCAAAGAGCATTCCGAACTCCACCAACGATGGAATTGAACCAAACTTGGACACAGAACTCCCATGATCAACAGAAAATACTGGAAGAGTTTGGTGGGCATTGACCTTGAGTTTTAGAGTTGTAGTTCACCTACATCCAGAGAGTACTGTGGACTCAAACAATGATAGATCTGGACCAAACTTGGCACAAATACTCAATATGCCCAAATGTGAACACTGGTGAAGCTTGGGGAAAATAGACCTTGATATTTGGGAGTTGTAGTTGCTGGGATTTATAGTTCACCTAGTCGAAGAGCATTCTGAATCCCACTAACAATAGAATTGAGCCAAACTACCCACACAGAACCCCCAACAGAAAATACTGTGTTTTCTGATGGTCTTTGGCGACCCCTCTAGGGGTCCCAACCCCCAGGTTGAGAAACACTGTTCTACATTATCTGTCTCCGGCCTGGGTGACATTAGCCAAGTCTCTCTTGCGCAAACTGCGCTCCCGAAGGAGCGACGCGGCATCTCCATAGGACCCGTCGCAAACTAGCCTCCTGCAGGAGGCAAACTGTGCCAGCACGTCCCTGACGTCATGAGACTCCGCCTCTCTCCCCGCCCCTTTCTCCGTGCCAGAGTGGTTTTTCCTTTGCTAGGGCAGCATTGCCAGCGTACTCTCGTTGAATTCTGTCAACGAGAGTGCTGGCAATGCTGCCCTAGCAAAGGAAAAACCACTCTGGCACGGAGAAAGAGGCGGAGAAAGGGGCAGGGAGAGAGGCGGAGTCTCATGACGTCAGGGACGTGCTGGCAGTTTGCTCCCGCAGGAGGCTAGTTTGCGGCGGCTCTAATGCTCGGAGCTTCCGGACCCAGCTATCATACTATTACTGCAGAGAGTTCCACTACTGAACAGCTCTTACAGTCAAGAAGTTCTTCCTAATGTTCAGATGGAATCTCCTTTCTTGTAGTTTGAAGCCATTGTTCCACGTCCTAGTCTTCAGGGCAGCAGAAAACTAGTTTTATAAGGCCTTCTCTGCTAAAGAGTGCTGGCGCCTCCCTCACCAAATTACAACTCATAAGACTGCATAGCATGGAGCCATGGAAGTTAAAGCGGTGCCAAACTGCATTCATTTACAGAGCAGATGCCCTCTTAAGCTGTCACAGCATAAGAAAGCAATGAGGGGGGTACAAAGGCCTTCGCACTTGTGCCTTATCCAAGAGGATCACCATGGAAACGGCAGCCCAGCCTCAGAGGAGGCGCCTCACCAGTTCTCCACCATTTCCTTAATGGCGTTGGCCGGTCTCTGGATGACTTCTCCGGCGGCAATGCGGTTCACCACCGTCTCGTCCAGGCGACGGATGACGCCGGACAGCAGAGCCATGGCAGCGTTGAGGGAGAGGCCTCTCGGCGGGGTCGTGAGAGGGAAAGAACTGCAGACACGCAACGGGAACGCCTGAAGAGACACAACCACAACTTGTCTTCCTCAGGAGACACTTCCGCACGGGCCCCTCTCGCGCTCCTCAGGACTGAAAGGGGCGGGGCCTGCCCCCGCGCGCCAAATATCGGGCCGCCAATTGGGCCGCGTTCTTTTGCCAATCACGCGGAGCCACGCCCAGCCTGTGACGACTTCCGTCGAAAGGGAAAGCGCGCACAGATGTCAACAAAGTCTTGCGCAGAGTGGGAGGGAGCTTCGACTGCTACAAAAACAATGTTATGTCTTTGTCACGGCAAAAGAAGGCCTCAGGTCAGCCCCGTGGCCCGTGTCCGCCCTGACATTGAAGCCAGGTTGAGTCACAGATTGCTTATCCAGTGTTTATTACTCAGTCTCCAGTCGTGTGTCTCTATACCAGGGAAAGGGAGGAAGCCATCGCTAAGGGCCCTCCCACACAGCCATATAGCCTAGAACAGTGGTTCTCAACCTGTGGTCCCCAGGTGTTTTGGCCTTCAATCCCAGAAATCCTAACAGCTGGTAAACTGGCTGGGAATTCTGGGAGTTGTAGGCCCAAACACCTGGGGATCCACAGATTGAGAACCACTGGCCTAGAATATCAAGAATATCTGCTTTGAACTGGGTTATCTAAGGGCCCTTCCACACAGCCATATAGCCCAGAATATCAAGGCATATAATCAATATCTACTTTGAACTGGGTTATCTAAGGGCCCTTCCACACAGCTCTATATCTCAGAATATCAAGGTATATAATCAATATCTGCTTTGCACTGGGTTATCTAAGGGCCCTTCCACACAGCCATATATCCCAGAATATCAAGGCAGAAAATCCCACAATATCTGCTTTGAATTGGGTTATCTGAGTCCATACTCAGATAATGTGGGAAATCCTGCCTTGATATTCTGGGATATAGGGATGTGTGGAAGGGCCCTTCCACACTGCCATATAACTTAGAATATCAAGGCAGAAAATCCCACATTATCCGCTTTGAACTGTATTATCTAAGGGTCCTTCCAGACAGGCCCTGTATCCCAGAAACTGATCCCAGATTTTCTGCTTTAACATGGACTATATGAGTCCCCACTGCGAGATAAACAGAAAACCTTGATGAAATCCTGGGATATAGGGCCTGTCTGGAATGCCCCTCATTCTTAACAAACCCCAGCCCAATGGGGACTCTTTATGTTTTGCATTCATGGGTGGATTTACACTTCAGAGTTTATTTATTTATTTATTTTATTTACAGTATTTATATTCCGCTCTTCTCACCCCGCAGGGGACTCAGGGCGGATTAGAATGTATATAAACATGGCAAACGTTTAATGCCATAGACACACAACATATATAGACACACACACACAGGCTATTTAACATTCCAGCTTTTTTCATTGGGGTATTTTGGCCACCAGGGGAGCTGTTGCTTCACTGTCCATTTGTGACACTAATTAAGTACTTCCTCATTCTTTGCATGCTTGCTGGAGATTTTTATGGCGTCGTAAATTAGCTTCCCATAAGCCGTACCTAAATTTCCTACTTGACAGATGCAACTATCTTTCGGGCTGCAAAGGTCGACAGCAAGCTACACAAATTGGTCGGAAGCTCACTCTGATCTGGGCTGGCTTCGAACTCATGACCTTTTGGTCAGTGGTGACCTTAATGCTGCTGATTCCAGCCAGCTGTGCCATAGCCCTTTATGTAGTTCGACACCACTTAGGGCCCTTTATCCCAGGATCTGATCCCAGACTATCTACTTTAAACTAGAATATATGTTTCTCCACTTCCAGATAGCCTGGGATAAACAGGTTCTGCTTTGAACTTGATCATATGACCGTGTGTACTCAGATAAACCAGATATTGTGGGATTTTATGCCTTGCCAATCTGAGTTATATAGCTGTGTGGAAGGGCCCTAGTTCACATTAAGCAATGGGGGGCGGTCCTGTGTTCCTAACCCCAGCAAATGAGGAGGGCTGGCTGTAATGTTATACAGTTCAAGGAGCAGTGGTGGCTGGTGCCTTTCATGCCAATGGGTTTGTGAATCCACTTCTTATTTTAATCTAGTATTTACAGGAGCCATCCGAAGTGTTGAACCTGCATCCTAAATCAGTGTAGCATCTCAGGGATCTCCTTTGAAGTTGTACAAAACTTGTTTGCTTTGTTATATGCTACTGCCAGAACAAGTTTCCTCTTTTGAGCTCTTGTAGTCATTTGGACCTACAGTATTATCTCTCCTTTTCTGTACTGAGGATATTTGTATCAATAAAATTATTGTTTCCATGACAGTTCCAAGTTTGTAACTCTTATCACTGTCTGAACATTGCTCAGTTTGACACACAGATTAACACCCCTTCACACATGTGATCTTTATATGGGGTTTAGAGGGACTATGCCTATCAGTTCCAAACCCCAGAGCTTCCTTACTCCAACATCGTCAGCCATGTATTGATGTCAGTGGGTGGACAGGGAGGGAATGTATATACTTTCTATGTGTAGTGGCAATTTGTGCTGGCAAATACCAATATTTTACTCAAAACAGAAAAGGGTTTCTTGGCTAGATACACACAAGATAATCTTATGAACAGCATATAGTGGAGTGGCTTCGGATGGACTGCAATTCCCATCATTCTTCTCAATTCACTATAATGCTGGGAAATGGAAGTCCAACATCTGAAGGGAGACATGATTTCTAACCTTGGTCAAAAGGAATGGGATTGAAAACAATCCTAGGAGCTATTATCTGAAATCATTTATATTTTAGTAAAAGAAAAGTTATGGCACAGAAAATGTATGCCAAGCAAGGAACATGTTGTAAAGCAATGTTCCCTCTACTTTGTCAGTTTTATACTTATTTATTAAATGCTTTTGACACAAAATAAATAAAACCAAGGAACATGAAAATATGCCATATGTGTCAATGTGTATACATGTGTTTACCCCACATTCACAGGAAGAAAATGAAGCAGTAGTTGGAACATTGAGTCCACTCATCTCAAAAATGTATAAGAAACACAATTTATAAACAGCTTTCAAAAGAAAAAGAAAGAAAAAGAAAAAAGAAAAGAAAAAGAAAGGAAAAGCAATCCTTTGCCACTTTGAGGACAGATGATTTTGGCCCCTTCTACACTGCCAAATAAAATCCAGATTATCTACTTTGAACTGGATTATATGGCAGTGTGTTGTTGTTGTTCATTCGTTCAGTCGTCTCCGACTCTTCGTGACCTCATGGACCAGCCCACGCCAGAGCTCCATGTCGGCCGTCACCACCCCCAGCTCCTTCAAGGTCAGTCCAGTCACTTCAAGGATGCCATCCATCCATCTTGCCCTTGGTCGGCCCCTCTTCCTTTTGCCTTCCACTTTCCCCAGCATAATTGTCTTCTCTAGGCTTTCCTGTCTCCTCATGATGTGGCCAAAGTACTTCAACTTTGTCTCTAGTATCCTTCCCTCCAGTGAGCAGTCGGGCTTCATTTCCTGGAGGATGGACTGGTTGGATCTTCTCGCAGTCCAAGGCACTCTCAGAACTTTCCTCCAACACCACAGCTCAAAAGCATCGATCTTCCTTCGCTCAGCCTTCCCTAAGGTCCAGCTCTCACATCCGTAGGTTACTACAGGGAATACCATGGCTTTGTCTAGGCGGATCTTTGTTGCCAGTCTGATGTCTCTACTCTTTACTATTTTATCGAGATTGGACATTGCTCTCCTCCCAAGAAGTAAGCGTCTTCTGATTTCCTGGCCACAGTCTGCATCTGCAGTAATCTTTGCACCTAGAAATACAAAGTCTCTCATGGCCTCCACGATTTCTCCCTCTATTTTCCAATTGTCAATCATTCTTGTTGCCATAATCTTGGTTTTTTTGATGTTTAGCTGCAACCCGGCTTTTGCGCTTTCTTCTTTCACCTTGATTAGAAGGCTCCTCAGCTCCTCCTCGCTTTTGGCCATCAGAGTGGTGTCATCTGCATATCTGAGGTTGTTAATGTTTCTTCCAGCAATTTTCACCCCAGCTTTGCATTCATCCAGCCTCGCACATCGCATGATGTGTTCTGCATACAAGTTAAAAAGGTTGGGTGAGAGGATGCAGCCTTGCCGTACGCCTTTCCCAATCTTGAACCAGTCTGTTGTTCCGTGGTCAGTTCTGACTGTTGCTACTTGGTTCCTTGTACAGATTCCTCAGGAGAGAGACAAGGTGCCTTGGTATGCCCATCCCACCAAGAACTTGCCACAATTTATTATGATCCACACAGTCAAAGGCTTTAGAATAGTCAATGAAGCAGAAGTAGATGTTTTTCTGAAACTTCCTGCCTTTCTCCATTATCCAGCGGATATTGGCAATTTGGTCTCTCGTTCCTCTGCCTTTTCTAAACCCAGCTTGAACATCTGGCAACTCTCGCTCCATGTATTGCTGGAGTCTTCCTTGCAGGATCTTGAGCATTACCTTACTGGCATGAGAAATAAGGGCCATTGTACGGAAGTTTGAGCAGTCTTTCGCATTTCCCTTTTTTGGTATGGGGATATAAGTTGATTTTTTCCAGTCTGATGGCCATTCTTGTGTTTTCCATATTTGCTGGCATATGGCATGCATCACCTTGACAGCATCATCTTTTAAGATTTTAAACAGTTCAGCTGGGATCCAGTCGTCTCCTGCTGCCTTGTTGTTAGCAATGCTTCTTAAGGCCCATTCAACCTCACTCCTCAGGATGTCTGGTTCTAATTCATTCACCACACCGTCATAACTATCCTCAATATTATTATCCTTCCTATACAGATCTCTGTATAGTCTCGCCACCTTCTCTTGATCTCTTCAGCTTCTGTTAGGTCCCTGCCATCTTTGTTTCTTATCATACCAATTTTTGCCTGAAATTTACCTCCAATGTTCTAATTTTCTGGAAGAGGTCTCTTGTCCTTCCTATTCTGTTGTCTTCTTCCAATTCCATGCATTGCTTATTTAAAAATAGTTCCTTATCTCTTCTGGCTAACCTCTGGAATTGCGCATTTAACTGGGCATATCTCCCCTTATCCTGTTTCCTTTTGCTTTCCTCCTTTCTTGGGCTACTTCCAGTGTCTCAGCAGACAACCATTTTGCCTTCTTGGTTTTCTTTTTCTTTGGGACGTACTTTGTTGCCGCCTCCTGAACAATGTCTCGGACTTCTGTCCATAGTTCTTCTGGGACTCTGTTTACTAAATCTAGTCCTTCAAATCTGTTCTTCACTTCCACTGTATATTCTCTCGGAATGTTAGTGAGATCATATCTAACTGGTCTGTGTATTTTCCCTGATCTCTTTAGTTTTATTCTAAATTGGCAATAAGAAGTTCGTGATCTGAGCTACAGTCAGCCCCAGGTCTTGTTTTCACCGACTGGATGGATGTCCGCCACCTTTGGCTGCAAAGGATGTAGTCAATCTGATTTCGGTGTTGACCATCTGGTGAGGTCCATGTGTAAAGCCGTCTTTTAGGTTGTTGGAAGAGAGTATTCATTATACACAGCGAGTTTTCCTGGCAAAATTCTATCAGCCTGTGTCCCGCTTCATTTTGTTCTCCCAGACCATGCTTGCCTGTGATCCCAGTTGTCATTTGACTTCCCACCTTGGCATTCCAGTCTCCTGTAATGAAAATAATGTCCCTTTTTGGTGTATTATCCAGTAGGTCTTGCAGATCCTCATAGAACTGATCTACTTCTGCTTCGGTTTCACAGAAACCGAACAAAGGGGAGAGGAGGCGGAGTAGCCTTATATGTAAAAAACTCTTATGCTGCAGAAGAGATTCAAGACAGCAATCTGGGAAACCAGCTTGAAATCATCTGGATAAGAATCAAGGGAACTGGGACTCAAAAAGATGTCGTTGTAGGCGTCTACTACAGACCCCCAAGCCAGGAGGAAGAACTTGATGAAGTCTTCTGCCAACAGTTGACCAAACAGGCACAGAGAAGAGATGTAGTAGTCATGGGCGATTTCAACTATCCCGATATTTGCTGGAAAACAAACTCGGCCAAGAGTACAAGGTCCAACAAATTCCTCACTTGTCTTGCAGACAATTTCATGGTCCAGAAGGTAGAAGAGGCAACAAGGGGATTGGCTACTCTTGATCTCATCCTAACAAATGCGGAGGACCTGATCGATGCGGTTGAAGTGGTAGGATCCTTAGGGGCAAGTGACCATGTGCTCCTGCAATTTGAGGTACAAAGGAAGGCCGAAACTAAGACAAGTCAAACCCGCATTCTGGACTTTAGGAGAGCTGATTTCCAAAAAATGAAGGAAACACTGAGCAGCATTCCATGGACACAGATACTAAAAGACAAGGGAGTTACGGATGGATGGGAATTTCTCAAGAGTGAAATACTCAAGACGCAATTGCAAACCGTGCCAACAAAGAGAAAAAATAGGACAAGTGCAAAGAAGCCAGAATGGATGTCCAAAGAACTTCTAACTGTGCTAAGACACAAAAGAGACATGCACAAGAAGTGGAAAAGGGGAGAAATCACCAAAGAAGAATTCAAACAAATAGCCAACACCTGTAGGGAAAAGGTCCGCAAGGCTAAAGCAAAAAACGAGCTCAGACTTGCCAGGGACATTAAAAACAATAAAAAGGGCTTCTATTCTTATGTCAGTAGAAAAAGGAAAAACAAGGAGGCGATAGGACCTCTTCGAGGAGAAGATGGGGCAATGCTGACAGGGGATAGGGAAAAGGCAGAACTACTTAATGCCTTCTTTGCCTCGGTCTTCTCACAAAAAGAGAGTCTTCAACCTCAGCAAGATGGAGTGGATGAGGGATTGGAGGACATCCAACCCCAAATTGGGAAAGAAGTCGTCCAGGAATACCTGGCCGCTCTTAATGAGTTAAAGTCCCCAGGGCCAGATCAACTACACCCCAGAGTATTGAAGGAACTAGCGGAAGTCATTTCGGAACCATTGGCAACCATCTTTGAGAGTTCTTGGAGAACGGGAGAAGTTCCAGCAGATTGGAGGAGGGCCAATGTGGTCCCAATCTTCAAGAAGGGAAAAAAAGGATGACCCAAACAACTACCGTCCGGTCAGCCTCACGTCGATACCGGGCAAGATTCTGGAAAAGATTGTTAAGGAAGCGGTCTGCAAACACTTAGAAACAAATGCAGTCATCGCTAATAGTCAACATGGATTTATCAAAAACAAGTCATGCCAGACTAATCTGATTTCTTTCTTCGATAGAGCTACAAGCTGGGTAGATGCGGGGAATGCCGTGGATGTAGCGTACCTGGATTTCAGTAAGGCCTTCGACAAGGTCCCCCATGACCTTCTGGCAAGGAAACTAGTCCAATGTGGGCTAGGCAAAACTACGGTGAGGTGGATCTGTAATTGGTTAAGTGGACGAACACAGAGAGTGCTCACTAATGCTTCCTCTTCATCTTGGAAAGAAGTGACAAGTGGAGTGCCTCAGGGTTCCGTCCTGGGCCGGTCCTGTTCAACATCTTTATTAATGACTTAGATGAAGGGCTAGAAGGCATGATCATCAAGTTTGCAGACGACACCAAATTGGGAGGGATAGCCAATAGTCCAGAGGACAGGAGCAGAATTCAAAATGATCTTGACAGATTAGAGAGATGGGCCAAAACTAACAAAATGAAGTTCAACAGTGACAAATGCAAGATACTCCACTTTGGCAGAAAAAATGAAATGCAAAGATACAGAATGGGGGACGCCTGGCTCGAGAGCAGTACGTGTGAAAAAGATCTTGGAGTCCTCGTGGACAACAAGTTAAACATGAGCCAACAATGTGATGTGGCGGCAAAAAAAGCCAATGGGATTTTGCCTGCATCAATAGGAGCATAGTGTCTAGATCTAGGGAAGTAATGCTACCCCTCTATTCTGCTTTGGTTAGACCACATCTGGAATACTGTGTCCAATTCTGGGCACCACAATTCAAGAGAGATATTGACAAGCTGGAATGTGTCCAGAGGAGGGCGACTAAAATGATCAAGGGTCTGGAGAACAAGCCCTATGAGGAGCGGCTTAGGGAACTGGGCATGTTTAGCCTGAAGAAGAGAAGGCTGAGAGGAGATATGATAGCCATGTATAAATATGTGAGAGGAAGCCACAGGGAGGAGGGAGCAAGCTTGTTTTCTGCTTCGCTGGAGACTAGGACGCGAAACAATGGCTTCAAACTACAAGAAGGAGATTCCATCTGAACATGAGGAAGAACTTCCTGACTGTGAGGGCCGTTCAGCAGTGGAACTCTCTGCCCCGGAGTGTGGTGGAGGCTCCTTCTTTGGAAGCTTTTAAACAGAGGCTGGATGGCCATCTGTCAGGGGTGATTTGAATGCAATATTCCTGCTTCTTGGCAGGGGGTTGGACTGGATGGCCCATGAGGTCTCTTCCAACTCTTTGATTCTATGATTCTATGATTCTTCAGCAGCTGTGGTTGGGGCATATATTTGGATCACTGTAATGTTGAAAGGCTTTCCTTGCACTCGAATTGAGATCATTCTGTCATTTTTTGGGTTGTATCCAAGCACTGCTTTAGCGAATTTCTTATTAATTATGAAGGCTACTCCATTTCTTCGATGTTCCTCTTGTCCGCAGTAGTAGATCTGGTGGTCATCTGATGTGAAGTGGCCCATTCCAGTCCATTTCAGTTCGCTGACCCCCAGAATGTCTATCTTTAGTCTTGACATCTCACCAATAACAACATCCAATTTGCCCTGGCTCATAGATCTTACATTCCAGGTTCCTATGGTGTGTTGATCTTTAGAGCATCGGATTCGTTGTTCACCTCCAGTACCGTCGGCCGCTAGCCTTCCTTTCGGCTTTGAGCTAGCTGCGTCATCACATCTGGGGCTAGTTGAACTTATCCTCTGCTCCTCCCCAGTAGCATTTTGGCCATCTTCCGACCTGGGAGTCCCATATTCCAATGGCATACCGACATATCTCTGGTTGTACTGGTCCATTTAGTTTTCTTGGCAAGGATACTGGAGTGGTTTGCCATTGCCTTCCCCAGGGATCACGCTTGGCAGTGTAGACTCATATAATCCAATTAAAAGCAGATGTGAATTATCTGTTTTAATAATCTGGATTATATGACAGTGTAGAAGGGGCCATGGTCTACCAAGATTTATGCTGATAAAAATGGGTTGTGCACCAGGAAAGCAGCTCAATCAAATGGCTAGGGTCATGAAAACACTCCAAATCTATGGAAGTAACGGAAAATCATATACCAGAAAAGACCCCTTCTAAACTGCCATATAAAATCCAGATTATCTACTTTGAACTGGATTACAAGGCAGTTTAGACTCATATAATCCAGTTCAATTCAGTTCAAATCAGATAATATGGATTATTTGCTTTGATAATTTGAATTATATGGTAGTGTAGATTCAGCCTAAATCTTCGTTAACTTGTTATGTGACATATGCTTTCATTAAGGCTTCTGCTACATTGCTATATAATCCAGATTATCTGCTTTGAACTGGATTATATGAGTCTACACTGTATATAATCAAGTTGTGTTTAAGTACAGGCCAAGGTCTTTAGGCACTGCACCCAGTGTGCACATCACCACTGGGACCACCTTTACTGGCTTGTGTTAGAGTCTTTACAGTTTGATCTTTAAATCCTCATATCGTATCGGCTTTTCCAGTTGTTTCTCTTCAATCCTGCTGTCGCCTGGCATTGCAACATCGACAATCCATACTTTGTTTATTAACACGACCATGAGGTGAGGTGTATTGTGCTCCAAAACTCTGTCTGAATTCAGAAGTCCCAGAGTAGTTTGACATGTTCATTTTCTGTAATTTTTTCCAGCTTGTGATCCCACCAGTTCTTTGTTGAATCATCTGAGCAACGGTGTTATGCCTCTGCTTGTAGTCTGTCTAAGTGATCTTCTTTCAGCAGCTGAGGATGTGATTTATTGTTTCATCTGCTTCCTTGCAGAGTCTACATTTGGGATCTGTCGTCAACTTTTCAATTCTGGATTTGATGGCATTTGTTCTAATGGCTTGTTCTTGGGCTGCCGGAGTCAGGCCCTCCGTCTCCTTTTCAAAGTTCCATTTGTGAGCCACAGCCATGTTTTTCTTTGCCACTTTGGCTCTCAATTTTTCCCTGGAACTGTCCATGGCCAATTTTGCCAATTTTTTCTTCTGCTCTGCATTGTGTTTTTATGGTATTCACTCTTTGTCTTTTGCACTTTAAGCAGTTTACTACTATTGATTTCCCTCAATGTTGGTTCTTGACTGCCTTTCACATAATCTGCCAGTGCGTGTTTCTCTTCTTCTACCGTTTGTTTCACTTGCAGTAGCTCTCTACCTCCTGATTTTCTGGGCAGGTTAAGTCTGTCGACATCACTACACAGGTATAATGAGTAGTGGATTGTCATTAGTTTTCTTGTTTTTCTGTTCAGATCATCCAGCTCTGCTTGTGTCCAGTTCACAATTCCAGGAGTGTATCTAATGACGGGGAAGGCCCAGATGTTGATAGCCTTGATCATATTTCCGCCATTTAATTAGCTCTTCAAAACCTTTCTGACTCTTTGGATATATTCTTTGCTGACCACATTTTTCACATACCCATGCTTGATATTGGCCAACTGTAGTATGCCCAGATATTTATAGGCTTCAGGCTATTTTCCCCCTCCCCCTCCTCCTCCTCCTCCTCCTCCTCCTCCTCCTTCAGGCTCTTCTTCTTCTTCTCCTTCTCCTTCTTCTTCTTCTTCATATATATATATATATATATATATATATATATATATATATATATATATATATAATAGGAAGAAAAGGGAAGTGAGCATTCCCATGGGAAAGCTATGGTTTTCTTGGGGTGGGGGGTGGAGCAGAGGGAGCGATGGTGTTTATTTACTTTCTAGCAAAGAGGCGTACTTAATTCCAAGATTAAAAGTATTTTAACAAGTAGTAAGGGCAGTTTATAAGAAGGTCTTCCTTCCTATACACAGTATAGGCTTTATTGTCTTTGGACATCTATTTCTGAAACTCTTAAACCTAGGACATTTGCTGAGAAACCCATGGGAATCAGTTAACTAAAGAAAAGGTATGGATACAGAGATGATGTTATACATCGAAAGTGGTTTTGGTCAGGTAGGTGTCAAATTTGTATGACTATTTCCTCCCAGTTCAAATCAGGGAGAGGAAGGAGTTGGAGGAGTGAAACTGAGTAAGACTTTCTAGCTTTGTTATGAAATTTAACATTAACAGATATTTATTTTCTTCCTGAGCGACATTTTTTAAAGTTTATTAATGATTGACTTAATGCATTAACTATTTTTGCTACCTTCTTATCTCTGCCCTTGACTAATGTTCAGGCAAGCTGTTCAGGCTAGTACACGTGAATTTCTTGCCAACAGCAGCAGAGGGATCCAAGAGCACAGTGACCTCACAGAAACTGTTGAGTCTTTAGTTTGACAAATGCATCTGCTAAAGGAAATGAAACCTATTTTTATTTGCACGGAGCAAAACTAAGATATTTACAAATATTTGCAAGGTATTTGCAAGTTCCTCCCATGGAAAGGGAAAGAAAAAACTGGCACTATCCTAAATTAAACAGCTGTTATTTACACTATTACTCAGATAATTCCTTGGTCTGCCTGACCTTTACTACTTATTTTGTTACAAACATTTTTTGCTTTCTTTTCTCTGTGCTGATGATGCACATACCTACTCATCAAACATCCCAGTATTGTACATCTGGTAAACAGTGACCGTCATAATAAGCAAAATTTTCGGAAGCTGTCCACCTCTTTCTGGTTTTGGATCTGCCAATAACATGTTTTAAAATTTATCTGTCTCAGAGGATCGGAATTTGAGGACAGGATGGCAGTCGAAGGAAAAATGAGATTCTTAAATTGCTGCATTCGGGAAAAACAACCTTGGAAACAGCTATGGCTCTTTCTACACTGCCATATAACCCAGATTATCAAAGTAGATAGTGCACATTATCTGCTTTGAACTGGATTATATGAGTCTACACTGCCATATAATCCAGTTCAAAGCATATAATCTAGATTTCATATGGCAGCGTAGAAGGGTCCTATGTCATAAGCTTCGGAACTGTTACTAATCTCATCTCAGGGAAACACCTCTGTTGATACGGTGTGGTTTCAAGTTCCTGACATATGACGAACTTTCACAGGGTTTTCTTAACAATATTTCTTCAGAGAGGGTTTGCCTTTGCCTTCATCTGAGGCTGAAAGAGTGTGACTTATTCAAGGTCATCAGTGGGTTTTTATGACTGAGCAAAAATTCCAATCTAGGGCTCTTGAATCACAATTCAACATTAAATCCACTACATGCTGGCTCAATGAAACATCTAGTGGCTGTAAAAAGGAGACCAATGTTTATTTGGAGATCAAGTCACTAGCACAAAGAATATGTCCAGAAGAATGTTACATAACTTCCTTTTTTGAGGTGCCACCATTATCCATTTGCCCTTGAAGCCAAGGCCATATCACACTAGGAAAATTTCTTTCTTGGACCCCACAGAAGTTAACAGAAAGCTTATAACTACATTGCTATCAAATAAGTAATTTTAGTTTAAGTGAAATTTAACTAAATTATAAGTATTGATAAAAACAATTCTATGTAATAAGGGCATGTGAAAATATTTTACTGCAGCTGAAGTGTAAAGAAAATTTCAGTTAATGCCACTAGAGCTAGTGAAAAAAAGCATTTTCGGCCAAATACAGAAGATCCAACGAGTCCATACCTCAGGAAATAAAGCCCGACTGTTCATTGGAGGGAAGGATAGTAGAGGCAAAGATGAAGTACTTTGGCCACATCATAAGAAGAAAGGAAAGCTTAGAGAAGACAATTATGCTGGGGGAAATGGAAGGAAAAAGGAAGAGGGGCCGACCAAGGGCAAGATGGATGGATGGTATCCTTGAAATGACTGGCTTGACTCTGAAGGAGCTGGGGGTGGTGACGGCTGTCAGGGAGCTCTGGCGTGGGCTGGTCCATGAGGTCACAAAAAGTCGGAAACGACTGAACGAATGAACAACAAGAACAAACTTGGAACACTACATTTATTGGTGCCATTGTACAAAGGGGGTTATAGCATGTTGCCAAACAATCCAAAGTAACAAAATCTGAAAGAAATGTTTTGGTCCTGGTTTGAAAGTGTTATGTCCTATTTAATTGTGCAGTACATACTTTTAAAGTAGTTGTTATACTCTGGAAACTTCGCTTTTGTGGCTGCCTCAAACTATGTCGAATTGGTTGAGATTCGATGAGATATTCATTGAAAAACTATAGCAAAATATGCTGCGAGGTGTTCCGCAAAAACAAAGTTTTTGCAGTTTAATAAACCTTTTTCTATGTTTTTATGATAGAACCAATTAAGAAATGACATTTATAGCCCAGGAACATATTGTAATTGGAGAAGAAACAGTTTGACATAGCCTTAATGCTTTATTTCAGATACCTGCTATTGAACCAGAAAATGAAGAAATTGAAAAGAAGAGTTTGCTAAGGAATGGGTTGGATTTAGGGCTGGTTGGCTCTATTTGCATCAATTGCATTATAACATTTTAGAGAGTGGTGTTTACATACTACATAGCAGGCAGCTAATTTGGGAAAACAATGTCCTTCAAATGACCGAGACTTGGGTAATATGGGATGGGGGTGGAAAGGATCTGTTTCTTGTAAGTCATTAAGTGCAGGCAATAGTTCACTAACTAAATGTGAATCAAAACTGAAACCATAGCACAAGACAACTGTCAATCAAAACTGAAACCAGAGCATAAGAGAACAGCAAAACTTGATACTGTCAATTCTGTGTCCATAGATTCTGTATCCACAAATTCAACCACCAATAGCTTGAATTTTTTAATTCTCCAAAGCAATCACTGACTTGGCATTTTGTATAAAGGGTACCATTTTACTACACCATTGTTTAGAAAGGGATATTAACATCCTTGAATATTGTTAATTACCGGGGTCCTGGAACAAACTCCCAGAGTATCAGTATTCTAGTCTACTGTATATTTAATGCAGTAGACTAGAATTCCATTTGATATGGTGCTTGGAGATAACTACATATTATGGGTAATGATATGGTGACAAACAGCATTCCATCATCTTCCCCCAAAACTTAGTGTATGTATGTGTGTGGTGACAAAATGGAGAATGGTCCATATGCTGCTGTTCTTGCTTCCAGCTGTATCCTATTGGGTAGTTCATTGGTTGAAACAGGAAGCTATTGATCATGCACCCCTCTAATGCTGCCTCAAGTCTGTAGAACACTTCAGAAGGCAGAAATGGCACATAAACATTTCTTGCATGACAGGGCAGGGCTGGATGGCTTGTGTGGTCTCTTCCAACTCTATGATTCTAAGATTCAATGATCCTTGGAAATCCTTCTAGTACTATTCATTAATTGTTCCAGCAATGATGGGTCTGGGCCAAACTAGGCACAAATATTCCATATACCCAAATATGAACACAGATGACATTTGGGAGTTGTAGTTGCTGAGATTTATAGTTCACCTACAATCACAGAGCATTCTGAATCTAACCAACGATAGAATTGGGCCAAACCTCCCATACAGAACCCCCATGTGGGCCACAGCAGCACGTGGCAGGGGACGGCTAGTCTATATGAATAAAAATGTAATGTTTGTTTGTGGAACTAACATAACTCAAAAACCACTGGACGAATTGCCGCCAAATTTGGCCACAAGAGACCTACTAACCCAAGAACTGACCATCACTCAAAAAATTGATTCTCAACATTTGGAAAATAGAATCTTGACATTTGGGAGTTGTAATTGCTGGGATTTGTAGTTCACCTGCAATCACAGAGCATTCTGAACCCCACCAATGATAGAATTGGGCCAAACCTCCCACACAGAACCCCCATGACCACCAGAGTGGGCCACAGCAACACGTGGCAGGGGCCGGCTAGTATATCTATATATATAAAAATGCTCTGTGCATAATGAATACCTTAAAAACAAAAGAACCAATGAACAAAATGACACCAAATTTGGCAACAAAACATCTCACAACACAAGGAGTGACCATCACTCAAAAAATTATGATTTTGTCATTTGGGAGTTGTAGTTACTGGGATTTATAGTTCACCTACAAAGAGCATTCTGAACCCCTCCAACAACGGAATTGGGGAAAACTTCCCACACGGAACCCCCATACTTAAGACCATCCATTCCAACAACCTTCACCTGGGCAAGAAAACGTAATCAAAGCCCTCCTGACAAAGAGCCATCCAGCCATAGATATAGATTGATAGATAGATATGGTTCACACACACACACACACACACACACACAGAGAGAGAGAGATAGTACTATAGATTTGAAAGGGACCCTTAAAGAAGGACAATTATAAATTGCATGTTCCAGGGTAGACAAACCAAATAATCTCCACATCAACACTGACAGAGAAACAGCAAGAAATACTCTTTACCCATAAGCATAAAGAAATTACAAATATTAGAAACCAATACTTTCTCGTTACTTTATTTTCCAGATCACCAGACTGGGCCACAGCAACGCCTGGCAGGGGACGGCTAGTCTATATAAATAAAAATGTAATGTTTGTTTGTGGGATTAACATAACTCAGAAACCATTGGGCAAATTGACACCAAATTTGGACACAAGACACCAAGCAACCCAATGTATGTCCTTCACTAAAAAAATGAGTTTGTCATTTAGGAGTTGTAGTTGCTGGGATTTATAGTTCACCTCCAATCAAAGAGCATTCTAAACTCCACCAATGATGGAATTGAACCAATCTTGGCACACAGAACTCCGATGACCAATCAAAAACACTAGAAGGGTTTGGTGGGCATTAACCTTGAGTTTGGGAGTTGTAGTTCACCTACATCCAGAGAGCACTGTGGACTCAAACGATGATGGATCTGGACCAAACTTGGCACAAGCACTCAATACGCCCAAATATGAACACAGATGGAGTTTGGAGGAAATAGACCTTGACATTTGGTAGTTGTAGTTGCTGGGATGTATCGTTCACCTACAATCAAAGAGCATTCTGAATCCAACCAATGATAGAATTGGGCCAAACCTCCCACACAGAACCCCTATGACCACCAGAGTGGGCCACAGCAACACGTGCGAGGGGATGGCTAGTCTATATAAATTAAAATGCAATGTTTGTTTGTGGGATTAACATAGCTCAAAAACCAGTCTGTGTATATGTGTCCTATTTTATTCTATTGCTGTTTTTTTTCTTTTTTTCTTTCCCTTCTTTCCCCACTACTTTCTTTTTTCTTTCTTTTACCTATATGCATATTTTAAGAAAACTTCAATAAAGATTTTTTTTTAAAAAAAAAACCCTCAAAAACCACTGGATGAATTGACACCAAATTTAGATACAATACTCCTATCAGGCTAACAAGTGACAATCACTCATAAAAACACTGAAAAACAGAAGAGACTTAAAAAGCCAAAAATTAAAAATCACAATGCATGCACAAAACCACATATATATATGCATACACATATACACAAATATATACACACACATATAGACACAAAACACATACACACAGACTGGGCCACAGCAACGCATAGCAGGGGACAGCTAGTCTATCTAAATAAAAATGTAATGTCGAAGGCTTTCATGCTGTTGTAATTTTAGAGTTTTTTAATACTGGTAGCCAGATTTTGTTCATTTTCATGGTCTCCTCCTTTCTGTTGAAATTGTCCACATGCTTGTGGATTTCAATGGCTTCTCTGTGTAGTCTGACATGGTGGTTGTTGGAGTGGTCCAGCATTTCTGTGTTCTCAAATAATATGCTGTGTCCAGGCTGGTTCAACAGGTGCTCTGCTATGGCTGACTTCTCTGGTTGAAGTAGTCTGCAGTGCCTTTCATGTTCCTTGATGCGTGTCTGGGCGCTGCGTTTGGTGGTCCCTATGTAGACTTGTCCACAGCTGCATGGTATGCGGTAGACTCCTGCAGAGGTGAGAGGATCCCTCTTGTCCTTTGCTGAACGTAGCATTTGTTGGATTTTCTTGGTGGGTTTGTAGATTGTTTGTATGTTGTGTTTCCTCATCAGCTTCCCTATGCGGTCAGTGGTTCCCTTGATGTATGGCAAGAACACTTTTCCTCTGGGTGGATCTTCATCTTTACTCTTGTGGCTTGTTCTTGGTCTTGCAGCTCTTCTGATGTCTGAGGTGGAGTATCCATTGGCCTGTAGAGCCCAGTTTAGGTAGTTCAGTTCATCTTGGAGGAGAATTCTTTTTGCACGGTCTGCCAAAGCTTTAATGGTGCTTCTTTTTTGACTTGGGTGATGGTTGGAGTTTTTATGTAGATATCTATCTGTGTGTGTGGGTTTTCTGTAGACGGTGTGACCCAATTGTTGATCTGGTTTGCGGATGACTAGGACATCTAGAAAAGGCAGTCTTCCTTCATTTTCTTTTTCCATGGTGAACTGGATGTTTGGGTGGATGCTGTTGAGATGGTCCAGGAACCTGTTGAGTTCTTCTTCTCCATGGCTCCAAATGGTGAAGGTGTCATCCACATCTGAACCATATCGTGGGCTTTTTGGTTGCTGTCTCCAGGGCTTGTTCTTCAAAGTGTTCCATGTAGAAGTTAGCTATGACCGGGCTGAGAGGGCTCCCCATAGCTACTCCATCTTTCTGTTCGTAGAATTCATTGTCCCACTGAAAGTAACTGGTGGTGAGGCAATGGTGAAACAGAGCCGTGATGTCTTCTGGGAACCTCTGGTTGGTGAGTGCCATGGTGTCTGCTACCGGGAGCATGGTAAATAGAGATACCACATCAAAGCTGATCAGTTTGTTGTTGGTATTTAGCTTGAGATTGCTGATTTTTTCTATGAAGTGGGCTGAGTCCTTGATGTAGTGTGTAGTGAGCCCAATATGGCTTTGTAACTGTGCAGCAAGAAATTTTGCTAGGTCGTATGTGGGGGATCCAATGGCACTCATGATGGGTCTGAGTGGGGTGGAGTCCTTATGGATTTTTGGGAGTCCATAAAGCCTGGGTGGAAGGGCTTCCGATTTACATAGCTGCTGTCGTATGTCAAAGTTGATTGAGGAGTTCTTAATCAGAGTGTTGGTTTTCCTGGTTATTTTGGAAGTTGGGTCTTGCTTGAGTTTTTTGTATATAGTAGGGTCCAGGAGTTTTCTGAAAACTCAAGCAAAATAACCAGGAAAACCAACACTGGTTTCAATCAACTACTAACCCAAGGACTGACCATCACTCAAAAAATTGATTCTTGACATTGGGAAAATAGAATCTTGACATTTGGGAGTTGTAATTGCTGGGATTTGTAGTTCACCTACAATCACAGAGCATTCTGAACCCCACCAACAATAGAATTGGGCCAAACCTCCCACACAGAACCATCAGAGTGGGCCACAGCAACGAGTGGCAGGGGATGGCTAGTATATGTGTGTGTGTGTGTATATATATATATATATATTGAAAGGACAGATTGAAATAGAAGGATCCAATGTTGAAGAGCATCAAAGAGATCAACAGGTCCTCACTGAGCTGCATTTCCCCAGAACTTGCAGAAACAATAAGGAAAAGGAAAGTGCGCGTCGGTTTCGTTTTGCCCTGCCTTCCCGCCAAGCAGGACAGAGGCGAAGAGGGTCAGCCTGTTTCCCCGAAATGACGTCACTGTGGCCACGCCCCCTGGAGCGGGAGGGGCGGGGCTTAGCGTGCAGCTGGGAGCGCTCTCAGGAGGCTGGGCGCGAGGCATTGAGACCCAGAGCAGCTGCTGCTCGGGGCTTCCTCTGCGGCCTCGCCGTCCAGGTAGGTCCTTTGGGCGAAGGCCTCAGGAGAGATGCCATCCCTTGTGGGGGAGGGGGGTGGTCAAAATCCTTCAGGAGATGCTCTTGGGGATGGTTGGGTATGCTGGGGGGCGTCTACACTGGAGGAGCAACGCAGTTTAATAACTACCCTGGGGTTCCTGGGAATTGTGGCTTTGCAAAATCGTCAGCAATCTCTGCCATACTGCATATAGCTTAGGGTTCTATTAGCCATTAAGGTGTCAAGCTATATTCATTCTACAGCAGGCATGGGCCAACTTGGGCCCTCCAGGTGTTTTGGACTTCAACTCCCACAATTCCTAGCCCTACAGGCTGCTAGGAATTGTGGGAGTTGAAGTCCAAAACACCTGGAGGGCCCAAGTTTGCTCATGCCTATTCCACAGTGCATATTTTAAATAATTAAGAACTACCAAAAGGCAAGAACTGTTGATGCAACCAGAGGTTTGTTCCCCTATCTCAGCCCCCTTCCACACAGCTGTATAATAATAATAATAATAATTATTATTATTATTTATTTATCATGTCATCAGCAACCATACTATTGTATTACATTTCTAACAGAACAAAAAAAACAGATTAAAAAAAAACACAGATTTTGCAAGCTTGGTAGTTGATTAAATGTCCTTTGACCAGTATCTGGCCACTTGGAGTGCCTCTGGTGTTGCCGCAAGAAGGTCCTCCATCATGCATGTGGCAGGGCTCAGGGTGCATTGCAGCAGGTGGTCAGTGGTTTGCTCCTCTCCGCACTCGCATGTCGAGGATTCCACTTTGTAGCCCCATTTCTGAAGGTTGGCTCTGCATCTCGTGGTGCCAGAGCACAGTCTGTTCAGCGCCTTCCAAGTCGCCCAGTCTTCTGTGTGCCCGGGGGGAGTCTCTCATTTGGTATCACGCACGGATTGAGGTGCTGGGTTTGGGCCTGCCACTTTTGGACTCTCGCTTGCTGAGTTGTTCCAGCGAGTGTCTCTGTAGATCTAAGAAAACTATGTCTTGATTTAAGTCGTTGACGTGCTGGCTGATACCCAAACAGGGGATGAGCTGGAGATGTCTCTGCCTTGGTCCCTTTCACTATTGGCTGCTACTTCCCCGGCGGATGTCAGGTGGTGCGATACCGGCTAAGCAGTGTAATTTCTCCAGTGGTGTAGGGCGCAGGCACCCCGTGATAATGCAGCATGTCTCATTAAGAGCCACATCTACTGTTTTAGTGTGGTGAGATGTGTTCCATACAGGGCATGTGTGATGTATAATAATAATAATAATAATAATAGTAATAATAATAATAATAATAATAATAATAATACATCACACAGTCCTAGATGCTTGGGAAGTGTTCGACTTGTGATTTTGTGATACGAAATCCAGATATAGATCTCGTTTGCTGTGACATACTGTGCTTTTGTGTCAATAATAATAATAACTTGCAAAGACTCTGGCACAAACCAGTAAAGGTGGTCCCAGTGGTCATCAGCAGACTGGGTGCAGTGCCTAAAGACCTTGGCCTGCACTTAAACACAATCGACGCTGGCAAAATTACCATTGGGATCTGCACACATTATCCGCCAATACATCACACAGTCCTAGACACTTGGGAAGTGTCCGACGTGTGATCCAATACAACAGCCAGCAGAGTGTCTGCTGTGGACTCATCTTGTTGTGTTTCAAATAATAATAATAATAATAATAATAATAATAATAATAATCTGAAAATAATAATAATCTGAAAAAAAGAAGAGAAAGGAAATTTTCTTTGTTTACAATGGACCCATCTTGTTGTGTTTCAAATAATAATAATAATTTTATTTTTATACCCCACCAACCATCTCCCCAAGGGGATTTCAGGCGGCTTACGAGGGACTAGTCCAAAAATTACAATAAAACACAACAGATTAAAACACCAAACATGAAAATATAAAAACAGTCACAATTGTAAACAAAGATCAAGCAATATGGCTGAGATAAAGAACATAGGTACAGGCTCACTGAGTACAATACATTCTGAAGGGAGCGCATGGAAAGTAGGGCTTATCCACACTGAACTGCGTTCTGTGGCAGTGTGGACTCAGATAATCCAGTTCAAAGCAGATATTGTGGATTAACTGCTTTGATATTCTGGGTTTGTGACAGTGTGGAAGGGCCTCTAGTCCCCATCTACACTGCCATATAAAATCCAGATTTTCTGCTTTGAACTGGGTTGTATGGCAGTGTGTATTTATATAATCCAGGGCCCTTCCACACAGCCATATAACCCAGAATATTAAGGCAGGAAAACCCATAATATCTGCTTTAACTGGGTTATCTAAGGACCCTTAATATTCTGGGTTTTATGGCTGTGTGGAACAACCCATTGCCCCCATCTACACTCATATAAAATCCAGATTTTCTGCTTTGTACTGGGTTGTATGGCAGTGTAGACTCATTGTATGGCAGTGTAGACTCATTGTATGGCAGTGTAGACTCATTGTATGGCAGTGTAGACTCCAGGGCCCTTCCACACAGCCATATAACCCAGAATATCAAGGCAGAATTATCCAGAATATCTCCTTTGAACTGGGTTATCTAAGGACCCTTCCAGACAGACCCTATATCCCAGGATCCGATCTCAGGATTTTTACTTTAAACTGGATTATATGAGTCTGCATTGCCAGATAATCTGTGATAAACAGACAACCTGGGATCAGATCCAGGGATATAGGGGCTGTCTGGAAGGGCCCCCAGAATATCAAGGCAGAAAGCCCACAATATCTGCTTTGAACTGGGGCCCCTTCCACACAACTGAATAAAATCCCACGTTATCTGCTTTGAACTGGAATATATGGCAGTGTGGACTCAGATAACCCAGTTCAAAGCAGATATTATGGGATTTTCTGCCTTGGTATTCTGGGTTATATGGCTGTGTGGAAGGACCATGGGTTATCTGAGTCCACACTGCCATATAAATCCAGTTCAAAGCAGATAATGTGGATTATCGGCTGTGATAATGTAGATCAGTGGTTCTCAACCTTCCCAATGCCGCGACTCCTTAATATGATTCCTCATGTTGTGGTGACCCCCAACCATGACATTATTTTCGTTGCTGCATCATAACTGTTGTTTTGCTCCTGTTATGAATAGTAATGTAAATATCTGATATGAAGTATGTATTTTCTCTCCCTGGAACTAAGTTCACTGATATGCCCAAATTTGAATACTGGTGCGGTTGGGGTGAGGTGGGGAGGTTGATTTTGTCATTTGGGAGTTGCAGTTCCTGGGATTTATAGCTCACCTACAATCAAAGAGCATTCTGGACTCTACCAGCGATGGAATTCAACCAAACCTGGCACACAGAACGCCCATGACCAACAGAAAATACTGGAAGGGTTTGGTGGGCATTGACCTTGAGTTTTGGAGTTGTAGTTCACCTACATCCAGAGAACACTGTGGACTCAAACAATGATGGATCTGGACCAAACTTGGCACAAATACTCAATATGCCCAAATGTGAACACAGGTGGAGTTTGGGGAAAATAAATCTTGACATTTGGGTGTTGTAGTTGCTGGGATTTATAGTTTATCTACAATCAAAGAGCATAGTGAACCTCACCAACAATAGAATTGGGCCACACTTCCTATAGGGAACCTCAATGACCAATAGAAAATACTGTGTTTTCTCATGGTCTTTGGTGACCCCTTTGACACCCCCTCACAATCCCCCCCAGGGATCCCAACCCCCAGGTTGAGAAACACTGATCTAGATTATATGGCCATGTAGAAGGGGCCCCAGTGTTTACAGTCTGGTTTCAATTCCCATACACCAGCTACACTTTCAATTCTCAAAACATCCGCCAGATGCCCTTATCTATTTAACATTTCCCAACTTCTTCTCAACCTCCCCCTCAGTCAATTTGTCCTTCATGGTAGGATGAATACAGCAGCCCTTCCCACAGCTGTTACGGGCATCCAGACAGGTTATCTGAGTCCACACTGCCATGTAATCCAGTTCAATGTAGATTTTATACAGCTGTGAGGAAGGGACCTAAAAGTTCTGGTGCCTCACTAACCTGCCAAGCCCAGGATTCCATAGCGATGAGCTATGACAAAGTAGTGCCAAAGTGTATTAATTCAATAGTGTGGATGCACCCTTAATGCCCCATCAAAGAGAAGAGCTGTAGGATCAGAAGCTGCCTTGAGTCCAGTGCAAACCTCAGCACCAGTTTGAGATCATCCACACTGGGGAGTTATAGTGGTTTGGCACCATTGCCCTGTCTCCATCCTCTGGAATCTTGGGATTTGTAGTTTTGTTGAGGCACAAGCGTCCTCTGATGAATTTCTCATAAAGTTGTGAATCCCGGAATTCCATAGTTCGGAACCCTGGCAGCGAATGTGATGTCAATCTGCTGTGATTTTGCAGTGTAGATTCAGACTCAGTGGTGTCTCACCAACAGGGTCATGGTGCAAATGAGAGAAAGGGAGAGGGAGAGAGAGAGAGAGAAAGTCCACTTTGTGAGTTGATATGGTGCCAAGTTGATGACCTTGTGCAAGTGGCCTTTCCACACAGCCATATAACCCAGAACATCAAGGAAGAAAATCCCACAATGTCTACTTTGAACTGGATTATCTGAGTCCACACTGCAACATATCCCAGCTCAAAGCAGATAATGTCGGATTCTTCTCAGCTGTGTGGAAGGAGCCTCAGACAGGATCTACACTATGCTATCATATAATCCAGATTATTTGCTTTGAATTGGGTTATATGAGTCAACACTTCCACGTAATCCAGTTCAAAGAAGATATTCTGGATTTTGTATGGCAGTGTAGATAAGGCCTCAGAGGAAGGCAGCGGCTAGCCCACTGGGATCTAAGGTTGCCAGAAGTTGGAAAGGACTTGAAGACACAACAACAACAATGAAGCCAATAATTAAAGAAATCTGGAAAGAGACTTATTTGCGTTGGCTACTACTGCGGCAAAGGAATGTTTGCAAAACACTCTTTCCTTCCAAAAGTTATTGAGCAACAGTTGTGGTGAAGGCAGTGAGGACCTGCTACCAGAACCACAACTTTGTGCAACTTTGTCCTGAATCCTAGTTTAGAAGTTTGCCTTGATCCGATTAGAAGAGAGATGTACACAGTAGTGTTTGGAGCACCCTTGGAAGAGCTGACATGCCCCTAGTCTTGGTGTCCTGCCTATTCTCTAGACCAGAGTTTTCCAAACTATGTTGTGACATGTTGGTGTGTCAGCTGCCGGGGGCAGGTTTGTTGTGCAAATGTAAGGAAAAACCTCTAATCTATGTTGGCAACACATTTTTAAAACATGCATCATTTAGTGACACAGTAATTCAGTTTTACTAGCAAGCTGGAAATTAAACCAACCTCTTATAAGAGATATGGAAAATGCATATATTGTAATAATAAAATGTTTGGGGACTGCAATATATCTCATGAAAACCTTTCATTTATATTTGTAAAAATACATGATTTATTGCTTATAGTGCACCACTCTATTTCCCTTGGACAACTTATTTATTTACTAACTATATTTATACACCGCCCTTCTCGCCCACAGGCGACTCAAGGCAGTTTAAAGGGGCAAAAATTCAATTCCCAACGACACCATTAAAACATTTTAAAACATTAACATATACTATAAAACCATAACAAGATCAATAAAACAGAAATCATTTGCGTCTCCTAGTTAAAGCGTTGTCCAATCTCATCATCCAGCCGTTTCATATTCCTGTGTCTGTTACACTGTATTTTCAAACTCTTGCTCGAACAGCCAAGTCTTGACTTTTTTCCGGAATGTTAAAAGAGAGGGGGCCAATCTAATGTCCCTAGGAAGGGCCTTCCGCAGCCAAGGGGCCACCACTGAGAAGGCCATGTCTCTCGTCCACGCCAAACGTATTTGTGATGCAGGCGGGATCGAGGGCAGGGCCTCCCCAGACGATCTTAACGTTCTAGATAGGGAGATGCGTTGGGCCAGAACCGTTTAGGTAAGTTGGGCCAGAACCGTTTAGGTCTGTGTAGGCTAAAACCAGAACTTTGAATTGTGCAAACTGGCAGCCAGTGGAACTGGCACAACAGCGGAGTTGTATGCTTCCTGAGTGCCACTCATGTTAGTAATCTGACTGCCTTCCGTTGGACCATTTGAAGCTTCCGGACAGTCTTCAAAGGCAACCCCATGTAGAGCGCGCTGCAGTAGTCTATATGAGATGTAACCAGAGCATGGCCTACCGTGGCTAAGTCAGACTTCCCAAGGTACGGGCGCAGCTGGTGCACAATTTTGGAAATGTATGTATGTTACTATTTTACAAATCATATATTTAAAAAATATCAATGAAAACTTTTCCTGGGAGATGTTGTGTCCCCATACATGTCATTATTGCAATTTATGTACATGTCTATACCTCTTATAAGGGGTTGGGTTAGCCTCCAGTTTACTAGTGAAACTGAATGACTGTGTTGCACAATGATGCATGTCTAAAAAGTGCCGCTGCAATATGAAATGTTTGGAAAGCTCTGCTTTAGACCCAGTTTTGTCAGGAAAACCAAAGAAATTATGCTATCTGGCCCTGGTGGAACGTACCCACTAAGACTTGTCTTGTAGAATACAGAGGGCAACTCTTGGCAATGCTGGCAATCTGGCAGAAACTTTGTTATTTCTAATGGCTTCAAATTATGAGACCCAGCATGGTATAGTGGACTTGTTTGTTGGACTACGATTCTGTAGACCCAAGGTTTGATTCTCATTGAAAGCCACTGGTTTATTTTGGGTGAGTCACACAATTTCAGCTGTAGAAAACTCCGTGATAGTCTTCACCTTGGAAATTGCTTGTCGGCACGGCAACAATGAATGGTCTCAAGTTGCCATTGGTTTTTGCTGATGTGCGAGAGACCTCCAAAACACCCTGTTATTAATAATTACTATATTTCTTCAATTATAAGACAACATCGATTGTGAAATCCACCCTTCTTTCAATACCTTCACCACCAACAGAAATATATGAGGTATACCTGCGGTCCTAAGACGCACCCTATTTTTTGGAAATGTTTATATAGGAAAAAAAGTGTGTCTTAGAATTATATAGAAAAAAAAGTGTGCCTTCTGTTAAATTGAGACTTCTGTTAAATCTGTAATGCTGTCTTCCTCATCCTACTACTTTCCACTTTGTTAAGCATTCTCATTTTTGGGTTGCTGTGAGTTTTCTGGGCAGTATGGCTTGTTCCAGAAGCATTCTCTCCTGACATTTCACCCACATCTATGGCAGGCATCCTCAGAGGTTGTGAGGTTTGTTGGAAACTAGGCAAGTGAGGTTTATATATCTGTGGAATAATATCCAGGGTGGGAGAAAGAACTCTTGTCTGCTTGAAGCAAGTGTGAATGTTGCAGTTGGTCAGCTTGATTATCATTGAATGGCCTTGCAGCTTCAAAGCCTGGCTGCTTCCTGCCAGTGCTCCGAGTCCTAGTTTCCAAGGCAGCAGAAAACAAGTTTTCTCCCTCCTTCTTATGGCAACCTTTCACATATTTATACACGACTAGCTGTGCCCTGCCACGCGTTGCTGTGGCCTATAGTAAAACTTATCAAAGTTGAGGTAGATATCTGGGCTATTATGAAAGAGAGGTCCCTACCTATTCCTTCCCCCTTTTCCTCCCCCTTTCTCTCCTTTCTTCCTTCTCTACCTCTTTCTTTCTTTCACTACTTGGTTTCATCCTTCTCTCTTTCCTTCATTCCCTCCCCCTTTCTTCCTTTGCCTTTCTTCCCTCCCTGTTTGCTTCCTTCTTTCACTTTTTATTTCCTTTTATTTTACCACCATCATAACAATAACAATAATGCAATGCATTGCCTCTGGGACCTGACACCTCTCCCATTCCCCCTAAAAGGGTCTCATAGGAATAATAATAGCATCATAATAATAATAGAAATAACAACCTTTACCCGCCACGTGTTGCTGTGGCCAATCTTCCCTCTTTCTCTCCTTCTTTCCCTCCTTCCTTCCTTCCTTCCCTCCCATCTTTCCTTCTCCTCTTCTTTCTCTATCTCTTTCCTTCCTTCCCCCTTTTTCTTTCTTTTCTGCTGTCTCTCTTTCTTTCCTTCCATCTTTCCTTTTCTTTCCTTTTCTTCTTCCTTCTTTCTCTAACTTTCCTTCCTTCCCCCTTTTTCTTTACCTCCCTTTCTCTTTCTTCCTTCTTCCTTCCTTCCTGTCTTTCCTAGATTTTGACAGGGCGGGAAGGGGCGGGGTGGGGTTTGGAGGGGGCGTGAAGTAAAAGGAGGTAAGATTGGGGTAGGGGAGTGATGGAGCGTGGGGTTGTGTGTGTGTGTGCGGCGGCGGGGGGAGTGATGGAGCGTGGGGTTGCGTGTGTGTGTGCGGCGCGGGGGGGAGTGATGGAGCGTGGGGTTGTGTGTGTGTGTGCGGCGGCGGGGGGAGTGGGGTTGCGTGTGTGCGTGCGGCGGCGGGGGGAGTGATGGAGCGTGGGGTTGCGTGTGTGTGTGCGGCGGCGGGGGGAGTGGGGGTGCGTGTGTGCGTGCGGCAGCGGGGGGAGTGATGGAGTGTGGGGTTGCGTGTGTGTGTGCGGCGGCGGGGGGAGTGGGGTTGCGTGTGTGTGTGCGGCGGCGGGGGGAGTGATGGAGTGTGGGGTTGTGTGTGTATGTGCGGCAGGGTGTGTGTGTGTGCGGGAAGCGGCGCGGCGGGGCTTGGAGTGGGCATGGTTTCCGCAGAGGGAACCTTGGCCGGAAGGCCATGTGCGCGCGCCAGGGAACTTGCGGCTGGGCGCCAATGCGCATGCTCAGTTGTTTTGCCGTTTTGTGAGTGTGTGTGTTGTGTTGTTTTTCATTTTGAGTAGATATGTTTGTACCTTGTGGGTTGTGTTATGGGCATGGGAATTGTGGTTAAGTTTCGTTGGGGTTTTTTTGAGTTTTGTTCTTTTGCCGTTTTGTGAGTGTGTTGTTGTGTTGTTTTTCATTTTGAGTAATATGTTTGTACCTTGTGGGTTGTGTTATGAGCATGGAATTTTGGTTAAGTTTCGTTGGTTTTTTTAGAGTTTTATCCTTTTGCCGTTTTGTGAGTGTGTTGTTGTGTTGTTTTTCATTTTGAGTAGATATGTTTGTACCTTGTGGGTTGTGTTATGGGCATGGGAATTTTGGTTAAGTTTCGTTGGGGGATTTTTGAGTTTTGTTGTTTTGCCGTTTTGTGAGTGTGTTGTTGTGTTGTTTTTCATTTTGAGTAGATATGTTTGTACCTTGTGGGTTGTGTTATGGGCATGGGAATTTTGGTTAAGTTTCGTTGGGAGGTTTTTGAGTTTTGTTTCCTCGTTGGATGCCCCTAACAAATTTATATATATAGACTAGCATGTTTCCTCTCTACCTCCTCTTCTGCTGGCAAAATATACCCAGCTATTTAAGAGTGACATAACCTCAAAGGGATTCCTGGTCTCCAGATCTTTTGTCATTTTGGTGTTAGCTGGCCCTGATTGTTTCCTGTCTGGAATTCCCCTGGGTTTTTTTTAGTGTTGCTTTTTTATTTACTGTCCTGATTGTAGAGTTTTTTTAAATACTGGTAGCCAAGCCAGATTTTGTTCAATTTCATGGCTTCCTCCCAGGCAGGAAGCAGCCAGGTTTTGAAGCCAATTGCAACATTCACACTTCTGAAACAGACAAGAATTCTTTCTCCCACCCTGGACATTCCACAGATATATAAATCCCATTTTCCTAGTTTCCAACAGACCTCACAACCTCTGAGGATGCCTGCCATTGATGTGTGCGAAACGTCAGAGAGAATATTTCTGGAACATGGCCATACAGTCCATTTAATTCTGACCATGAAAGCCTTCGACAACACATTCTCATTTTTTCTTATGAGTCATATCATGTCGCACTGTGCCCAAACAATAAGTTACTCATTTTGACTTTCTGGTTCAATTTATTTTCCTTCCGTTTAGTCATATTTTTAAAAATTCAATGTTATTGTGTTATTGGTAGAATTTTCTGTAGCACCACATTAAATATAAAGTTTAGATTCATATGGTCTTGTTTCTAAAAATTGTATCCTTTGGGTTTTGCTGGTTATTGCTTCAGAGTAGCCTCCGCAGATGATTTTTGGGAGGACTTTTGCCATTTGTGGAAAGGATATTAACAAACTGAAAAACCAGAAAGAGCCTTTTCTGGGGGAAGGTTCATCACACTAAAATGTGACAATATCCACAAAGGAGGGATACTTTTTGGCCAACCAAAATGCACAAAACACACTATGAAAGCTTCCAAAGCTCCACTGGGATTTTACATTAGGCAAAAGACTTTTTTAAAAACCGTAGAGGAAAAAATAAAAAGGAAGAAAATTACGGTGTGGGAGATTGTATCATGTAGTCTTCATTGGAGTGGATTTTACGATGTACTTGGAATTATCATTTGTATTTTCATAGCTTTGCTAAAAATCTTAGGTAACCAATTGAAAAAGAGGAAATGCGTGTTAGAAGGGTTTGTTTTTTTATTTCCAGTTGCAGTTAGTGTTTAGGCATTTTATTGTAGAAGTCACTAGGAAATTCAAGGTATTATTGTGAAACATAGTTATTGTGTCTGAAAAAAACAGACACTGAGAGAAACAGTCTGTGGAACCTGAATGTTGTTAACTATTATAACAACCTGTATGTTGTTAGCTTAGGACACACAGGAAAAATAATAAGAGGAGAAAGAAACTGGGACATTTTAAAAGAAGTTGAAACAGTTGCACAGCAGAGGATTCATCATCACTATGTTGCTGTTGATTTTATTTTATTTTATTGTGTCTGTTTTAATCTGTATTTTCAGGCTTGTCCCCTGGTAATACACCCCGAGTCCCTTCGGGGAGATGGAGCTGGGATATAAAAATAAAGTTGTTGTTGTTATTATTATTTTTAACTATCCACCAGATCCTCAAGGGTTTGAATAGCACTGAAATATTTGCATGGTAGCCCCAAACTGCACAGTTCGGTTTCTATGCATTATGTGCAAATAAACATGTCATGGCAACAGCAGGGACATTTTAGAAAACGATGCTTCAGTTCATTACTTCAATTTTGAGCTCAGCTGCTGTGACGTGCAGAGGCATTTGATCAAGCCGATCCATTATTTCCTTATACTAAGCAATACTACGAATATGTTCTGTTGTAATATTAAGGATGAGTAAATGAACACTGCTGTTTTGAGTAGGCGAGGGCTGATTAGGTTTATTTGTTTCCAGCGATGACTAATACCAGATGAGATATTTTTAGAGCATTTCCTTTGAGCCATCAGTTTCTTTTCTTCAAGCCTTATTCCTGTTGCTGCTTTATCAAAACCTGTTGTCAAATTTGGCACAGCTTTTGCAGTTTTTAAATGTGCCACACGTTTTATTTATTTACATTTTTAAATGTTCTCACCCAAGTTCCAGGTTGAATTGGTTTTGCAAAGGAGAGAGCTTGAAAAAAACAAAAACCTTTTTTGTACAACAGCTTGCAGCATTATTTGTACTGCAAAATATTCTAAACTCCGCCCAGTGGATTCTGAGGGCCCTTCCACACAGCCCTATATCCCAGAATATCAAAGCAAAAAATTCCATATTATCTGCTTTGAACTGGAATATATGGCAGTGTGGACTCAGATAACCCAGTTCAAAGCAGGTATTGTGGGATTTTCTGCCTTGATATTTCAGTATATAGGGCTGTGTGGAAGTTCCCTGAGAGTGTGCTCTACAAAAAAGCATTTCCATGCACTAGTATAGGATATCCGTGCTATCCATTGGATTGATCCCCCATATCACTTTTTAAAACCCCCATGCCTAGACATACCCTACTCTGTACATGCCCAGGGTTTTTAACATTTTAATCTACATCTGGCCCTGCCATAATGTTTTTAAATCTTTTTTGTGTTATTGCTTATATGTTCAACTGTATTATTTATATTGTTTTATTGCTTGTTGATGTATTGTTGTATTTGTATTTGACGGGCTTGGCTTCATGTAAGCTGCCCTGACTCCCTTTGGGGAGATGATGGCGGGGTATAAATAAAGTTATTATTATTATTATTATTATTATTATTATTATTATTATTATTACTATATAGCATACAGCTTCCCAGTTATTTCTACAACGCCCCCTTGCTGCCCCTATATCCTATGATCTGATCCGATATTATCTGTTTATCTCAGATTATCCGGCAGTGGAAACTCATATAATCCAGTTAAAATCAGATAATCTGGGATCAGGTCCTGGGATATACCATATATGCTTGAGTATAAGCCATCCTGAATATAAGCCGAGACACCTAATTTTACCACAAAAAACTGGGAGAACTTATTGACTCAAATATAAGCTGAGGGTGATAAATGCAGCAGATACCAGATTAATTTCAAAATAAAAATAGATACTAATAAAGTTACATTAATTGAGGCATCAGGAGGTTAAATGTTTTTGAGTATTTACTGTATTTCAAAGAAAAACAGTAAACTAGCTCTGTAAGTGGAAAAGTAGGGTCAACAAAAACAATATGGCATCAATGACAACTTAATAATAATAATTATACAATTTTATTTGTATCCTGCCCTATCTCGGGCCGGCTTCCAACATAGTAACAGGCAAATGTTCAGTGTCTATATAAACAATGCAAAGCTAGGTATAGATCTATAATTATATATACTAATCTCTCATATGCATTTTCCCCTGAAACATTTGCAAATCTGCTCTCTCTATATGTGCGTTTCCCTCCTACAATATTTGCAATCCCTATATATCTATGTTTATATCTATCTAGACATCTCTCCCCTCTTCTCTCTCTGTGCATTTCCCCTGCAATATTTGCAAGCCCTATATATCTATATTCATGCCTTTCTAGGCATGACTATATTTGTGTGTGCATTTCCCCCTGTAATATTTGCAAGCCTTATATATCTATATTCATATATATCTATCTGGACATCTCTCTATATATAGATAATTATATCTATATAGGATTTGCTGAGACTTGCAAACATGTGAGGGGAAAATTCATATAAAATAAAGTATACATATAGATACAGGTATACAGGTACATGGAAATCTCTAGATATATCTATATGTATACAGTATTTGCAAGGACCAGCAAACATATGAAGGGAAAACTTCCAAGGGAACAAAAATGCACGTATAAAGTTAATACATTTAGATACACACAGAAAATGCTTTATCTGCCCAATTATTGTTTTATTTTGGCGTTTACAGTCATGGTATAAGCCAATATACTATTGTTCTTGCAGTGTGGACTGGAGAATACCACTGTAATCTAACTAAAAGGTTTTTGTGTATATTTCTTCGGTTCTAAGGTGCCATCGATTGCAATTTAATTTCAGTACCACCACAACCAAAACAAAAAATACAATAGACGCATCTTGCTTTTCGAGATGTTTATTTAGAGGGGGGGTGGATGTATCTTGGAATTGAATTGTGTGTGTATGCCATATATCTTCCATATAGCTCCCATATATCTCTCCTTTTGTCAGGATGAATCCCCTCGACTTTGCAGACCCTCTTGATTATGCAGACTTCTTGAAAACTGAAGGAAATGAACACTTCAAAAATGGGAGATATTCTGTGGCAATCAAAAAATATGACGAGGCAATAAATATAAGAACGTACTTTTATCAAACACAAAGGTAAAGTGTTGTTATTTTTTTTAAGCTGAGACAAAATGAAAGAATGTGATTTTGGGGTGTGGTGTAGTTTTTCAATGTATTTTAAACTGTATTTCAATATTGTTAGGCTCCATGGCACAAATTATTATACTCACATTTTAATGTATTTGCTCTGTTTTTAATTGTATTGTGTCATGTTTGCATTTAGCCGCCAGGAGCCCCTGTATTAAAAGAAAGGTGGAATAGAAATAAAGTGAACCAATATATAAACTATTTGGTGCTAAGTTCTAAATTTGGTTCTCCTCTTGGGCTGGTTTGCATTTATTTGAGTATTTACTTTAAAAAAAACACACAATTGATTGATAGAAACTGACAGCATAGCAATGGCTATATGACCATCTTCGAAGGGAAGGAAAATACAGGACTATTTTACCGTAGACTAGGGAAGAATCTTTCATGACAGTTAACAAAAGGAATTGTGATTGGTCTACGCGCCCAGCCTTTGTAGGAGCTTATCAAAATGATATAATTAATGCAGTTTCACACCACTTTAACTGCTATTGCTCAGTGCTATGGAATCATGGACGTTGTCATGTTGTAAGGTATTTAACCTTCTCTGCCAAACGGTTTGTGTACCTCACCAAATTCTAACTCCCAGGATTTCATAGTATTGAACCATGGCTATTAAAGTGGCGTCAGACTGCATTAATTCTATACTGTACATGCACCCTTAGGGCCTTTCCAGACAGATCCCCAGGATCTGATCCCAGGTTTTCTGTTTATCCCAGATTATCCGACAGCGGAGACTCATATAATCTAATTTAAAGGAGAAACCTGAGATCAGATCCTGGGATATTGAGCCTATCTGGAAGGGTCCTTAGTCAGCCACCTTCTACACTGCCATATAAAATCTGGATTATCTGCTTTGAACTGGATTATATGGCAGTGTAGACTCATATTATTCAGTTCAAAGCAGATAATGCAGATTATCTGCTTTTTATAATCTGGATTATATGGCACTATAGAAAAGGCCAATATAGAGGGTATTGGGGCAAAAGAAATTCTGGGGACAGATGTGGCAGAGGATGCATCTCTCTATGAAATGACTATTGTTTTATTTATTTATTTAAACATTTATATTCCGCCTTTCTCACCCCAAAGGGGACTCAGGGCGGAGCACAGCATATATACGGCAAACATTCAATGCTGGGACACAAATTCATACACACATACATAAACATTAAAAACATTTATCTCAATATTAAAATACACCATTTAAAACCGTCCTAGTAACCAGCGTCAAATCTAATTGGCCTGGTAATATTTCCTATTGCTGCTTTATTGCCCTGTCCCAAAAGCTTGGTCCCACAGCCAAGTTTTTACCATCCTTCTAAAGGACAGGAGAGAGGGGGCCGACCTGATCTCACCAGGAAGGGAGTTCCATAGCCGGGGAGCAATCACAGAGAAGACCCTGTCTCTTGTCCCCACCAATCATGCCTGTGACAATGGCGGGACGGAAAGCAGGGCCTCCCCGGAGGATCTTAATCTCCGCAATGGTTCATAGGAAGAGATTCTTCTTTAACAGGGATGGTCAAGTGTAGAGTGTCAATCTAAGTGTCCTCTGTAAGGTGTTGACATGCAGAGTACTCGATAGTATGAAAGCAAGGTTCATTGATGTATTGAAAATGAAAAGGACATTTGATTTCAAGAATAAGTTCAGGAACATTTGAAATTTTGCAGAGAAGCTGTAGTTCAGGGATACAGAACACATTTTGCATCAGAAGTCATAGATTTTTTTTAAAGACTCCAGCAAACTTGGACTAACAAACACTGTAGGGTTCCTTTTGTCATTTGTTCTAAAGCTTACATTGAAAAGATACACACAATTATAGAAAAAAATTGTCAGGAAGTTTGATGTCCTTCGTCTCCTTCAACACCATTCCATGTATCCCAAAACTGGAAGCTGTTCTGAAGAGATGCTTCTTTTAGATTCTCTCAGTCCTCCAACGTAATTCTATGCTCAACTTCCACTGAAGGTGCCTTGGATATTTCTAGAGAGGTGTTCCTTTTGATTAAAAAAAAATACTGTTTTAAAATTTTGTTCTATTTCCCTCTTTTATGGGAACTCAGCATGCCTTACCCTGTGAAAGTAGATCAACTGTAACTTTTTTCTTTTGAAATGCTTATGTCAAAAGAAGAGAAGATCAGTGCCCACCATTTCTGTGTATTTAGTTGTGTAAAACCTATGATACCAAACTTCCTTTTGATTCTCATTTTGTAGGATATCTTGCCACCGTGAAATAGCGGTGTTGATGTGCAATCGATCAAATGCCTTCTACAATTTAAATAAATGGAGTGAAGCCTGTTACTCCGCAGAACTGAGCCTCCAATGGGATCCAACCTATGTTAAGGTATATGTTTCATGTGCTTATTTGTTTATAAGTTGATGTTCTTTCATCTGTATAAAGTGCAAGTTATCACCTATAAAGCCCTAAACAGCTGGGGTCCTGCCTATCTTCGTGACCGCATCTCCCCCCCCCCCCCATGAACTATAGTGGGCTCTAAGATCTGCAGGGGAGGCCCTCCTATTGGTCCCACCACTGTCACAAGAGAGGGCTTTCTCAGTGGTAGCCCCACGGCTTTGGAACTCCCTTCCCAGGGAGATTAGACAGGCCCCTACACTGTCCTCCTTTCGTAGGGACTTGGAAGACGTGGATCAAGCCTTTGAAAATGTTTGGACCCTAGTTGTCCTGCGTAGTAGTCGCACCTTCTGCACTTTATCCCATGCCCTCTCTCTCCAATACTGCAGCTGGCACTTATTTTATTCCTACAGTTTGTCCTTGTTTACAGCAATTTACCACCATGGTTAGAAGGCCGCTGTTTGATTGAGTCTGAGCTGATGTTTTTATATGTGCATGTGTTTTATTTTATTGTATTTTATATTATACTTATGGTTTGTTTTTAGGCACTTTGCGCCGTCTGTAAGCCACCCAAGTCCCTTCAGGGAGATGGTGGCAGGATATAACAATAAAGTTGTTGTTGTTGTTGTTGTTGTTGTTATTATCATCATCATCATCATCATTATCATTATTAAAGGAATATTTCATCAGTGTGTGTTGGAGTTCTTGACTCTTTCCAATGCGGCATTTAGATGCTACTGATTATGTTATTTTTAAAAAAATCTTGGGGTTTCTACGTTTCAAGTTTTCTATTCTATACATTCCCACTGAGTTAAAAAGGGATGCACAAGAACTGTTCTTTTTCATAGTAAGCACACTAGTTGTCAGTGCTAATTCACTCATGAGGTTGCCAGTCATCATGTGTAAGAATTTATAAATAAAGCAGTGATGGACAACTGCCAGGGGATTATGGGTGCACAGTGTGTCCCCCAGATGTGTTGGATACAATTTTACATTTTTTGGAAATAACTTTTAACTGAAAAAAAACCTCCCATATTTCTTAGGAAGCATAAGAGTTTTGGAAAATGGCATTCATAACATTTTGGGAAAAAACACCTTTTGGAGATCATAACTTTTTAGAAAACCATGAGCTTTCAGAGAAGAGCCAAAAAAACCTTTAAAGTAGAATCTTCTCTTGTGGTATACAACCAGATATAATTATGCTAGGCAATAGTTTCAGTTATTAGACTGAATAACCTGTTATCTTTGATCTGTTAACAAAACAGAGATTTTGCCAGTACTTAAAAATAACAGCAGTGTTTCAGAAGTGTTTTTAATTGTCCAAAATATACACACTCTCCCATAAAACAACTTTTTTTATATCATGCCCTCAAGAGATAAAAATGAAGTAGACTTTGATAATAAAAAAAACATATTTGGTTTACTCACAACCTTCATGTGTTCAGCATACACAGGTACAAAATTTATCAGTCCAGTTTCAGATATGTTTGAGATAATTTTCTGCGCAATCTGTCCAAAACATCTCTTACAGCAAAACAGCAAGTAAGTGTGTGATTTGAAGTCTGAAGTAGTGCGTAGTCTGCTGTCTGTGGTAGTCTGTGGTCTGAAGTAGTCATGTGGTCGGCAGCCCCTTTTATAACTTCTCAGGAACCATAGAGTAAAGGAAGCTGTATACGAGAACATACATACAGGAAATAGCAACAGAAAAATAGATAAACATTAATCGAAAATGCTTGAAGAAGGTTGTCATTTCCAACAAAGGGTAATTATGCTGTTTTAAGCACTGGATAGCACAGGAAATTAAAAGGGAATTTTAATTTGAGGATAATTTGGTGAGGTTATATCTAAGGTTGGTTTACTTGATAGGATAATCTGGAGGAGGATGGGAACAGAAATGTTTAGAAATTTAAATAAGAATACCTTGTTCGAGTACATTAGTGTTTTACATCTCAGTTCTTTTAAAGTCAGTTTACTTTGAGAGTTCACCATTCTTAGTTAGGAAGACATGCTATTACTTTGTTGAAGTCCCTTTTTTCTTTGTTGGCTCTTCTGGTCTGCCTGTGTGTTGCTTCAATGGAGTAATGATTCCCCTGAGACTCACCTCCTTCCTACTTTCCATTCTAGGGATACTACAGAGCTGGTTACTCTATGATGAAAATGTCACATCCTCTCGATGCAGCCAGAATATTTTCTCAAGGTTTGAAACTCCTTCATGGTTCATCAGATGTGGGCGAGATATCTGATTTTATAGTTGGAGTCTTTTCAAGTGCTAACAGTAAGTGACATGAGAAACAATGGATGGAATTTACAATTTCAGTTACAAATGTGTAAACCTAGAGTTAAGAATTCAATAGTGTAGGGAATTTATAGGTATTGTGAAAGCCCCCCAATCCTGATTTCCAAGATACCAGCTGCTGCAAGCAACAGTGCTCCATTTTTCTGTCAGCTGGGAAATAGCAGAATGAAACACTGCCTTCCCCCATGAATGGTTCTGTTGTGACAGTGAGAAGCAGGAGCCCCGTTGCAATTTCTCGTCACATCAGAGATCACTCAGAGGAGCAGAGTGGAAAAACCAGTCTGCTGCATCCTGATAAACCAGAGAAACAGACCCTCATCACTTGCAGAAGCTGCAGGAAAGTGGGTACAATGGACAGCGGATAGATGGTTGGGCTGGGATCCTGCAAGGTAACACTCTATCGGGAATGTAGTTAGTAGGCATGGCTAAGTCGGAACTTTCATTATTCGGAATAAAGTCGGAAAGATTTCCTTTTTGAAGCAATTTTGAAGTTTTTAAGAAAACCCGGAAGTCCTTTGCCATTTCGAAGCTTTGTCGCCATTTTTTTAACAACTCATGAAGTGAATTGGAAATGATTCAGTGATTCAGCTTCCCCCTTATAACTCACTTCTGTGACTTTAAAACTGGCTGCCTTTAATGCTTGAGGAAGAAGTGGAGCAAATCCATGCTTCTCTCTTATAACTTGCGTCTGTGACTTTAAAACTGGCTGCCTTTAACGGCTTGAGGAAGAAGCGGAGCAAATCCATGCTTCTCCCTTGTAACTTGCTTCTGTGACTTTAAGACCGGCTGCCTTTAATGGCTTGAGGAAGAAGCGGAGCAAATCCATGCTTCAAGCGAGTTATAAGGGAGAACCCACTCCTGGAGGAAAACAACTACTTTCAAAGTAGGAACCATGCTATGAAACAGGAAATAACACTTTCAAACTATTAAAGATTTGGAAGTCTCGGAAGGTTCAAAAAGTTTAGAACCTTTTTTCTGTGAAAATAGGAATTGACTTTAGAATCGAACCACAGGCAGAATTCAACAGTGAGAGTACGCTCGCATCACTGCCCTAGCAAAGGGAAAACCACGCGGCCGCGGAGAAAGAGGCGGAGTCTTCGACGTCATCGGTCGTGCTGGCACAGTTTGCTCTCCCAAGACGCGAGTTTGCGGCGGCTCTAATTTGTTTTTTTTAACAACTGCTTCACTGGGAGCTGTGTTTCCCCCTTGCAGGGTGCATGTGCCCTGCTTTGTGCTGGTCAGTGACCATAATAAAGTTTTGTATTGTATTGTATTGGAAACAGTTTAAGAAGCCCTGGTTTATACAATCAGTGAAATGAGGAGGTAGTTTCCACCTTCTTCCTCCTTACTCCTGTTCCATTGTCTAATCTCATCTCATTTGCGGTGTGTAAATTATCAAATGTCTTGCTCCTGTCCCAGCTTAAAATGTCATCCCTCATAAACACTCCCCCCCCCCCGCCTATTTCCACCCACTTAGCACACTCCTGCCCTAGTTTAAAATATCATCCCTGGCTTGCAAATGTACTCACCCTCCCTTTCTATCCATTCCTGCCCTAGATTAAAACTTCATCTTCACAAATGTGCCCATCCCTTCTTTCCATCCACTTCACTTACTCCTGGATTAAAGTTTTATCCTGGCAAACACTCCCATCCCCTTTCCTCAACCAGTTCCATCTTAAAATCTCATTCTTATCTTGCAAGTGCTTTCTCTTGCATCTTCCATTCAACGTACCTCAACTTCTCAAACACATACAGCTTATGAACGGAATACAGACAGGCCCCAGTTTGCAAAAAGTGCACTCATTGTAATTTGGCCAAAAAAAGGCAGACCTTACTTCTTTAAATACCAAAGAATTCCTTCTTTAAACACCAGAGTGTTAGAACACTAAAACTTACAGTAATGGAAAGGACAAGGAGTGCCTCCTGTTTATCCTGCCTCGGCTTCCTTTGGGTGCATCTATGCTGTGGAATGAATGCAGCTTGACAAGACTTTAACTGCCCTTGTTCAGTGCTATGGAATTTTAGCAGCTGTAGTTTTACACTGTCTTTAGCCATCTCTGCTACAGAATGCTGCTGCTTCAGCAAACTACAAATCCTAGGATTGCATAGCATTGAGCTGTGGCAAACATGAAGGAAAGAAGGGGAGGAGTGGAGAGATACATGGAGGATGAAGGAGATGTCAGCAGGAAGAAAGAGGAAATGTGGGATTGGAAAGATATCGATAGAAGGAAGAAAGAAAAGGGGCTGGAGAGATATCGATAGGAAGAAAAAAGGAAAGGGGCCTGGAGAGATCGATAGGAAGAAAAATAAAAGACGGGTGAAGAGATAGAGACACGCTTTGGCTCAGCGCTAAGATTTCATGGCAGGGAGGATGTGGAGAGGCCCATTTGTAAGGAGTTGTAAGTAGGTTGGATATTTGTAATTCGCGATAAGGGAGATTAGGGTGCTATTTGACAGCTGAGATGTAGAAAGTGCACCGGGACTGTGGTGCAGCTGGCTGGGAGTCAGCTGCATCAAGATCACTACTGACCGAAAGGTCATGAGTTCGAAGCCAGCCCGGGTCGGAGTGAGCTTCAGACCAAATTTGTGTAGCTTGTTGTTGATCTTTGCAGCCCAAAAGACAGTTGCATCTGTCAAGTAGGAAATATAGGTACCACTTTGTGGGGAGGCTAATTTAATTAATTTACGAGGCCATAAAGATCAGCGAGCATGCGGGGGAATGAGGAAGTACTTCATCAGTGTCGCAGATGGACGGTGAAGCGACAACTCCCCTGGTGGCCAGAAAAAGTTGGAATGTTAAATAGCCTCTGACTGACTGTCTATATGTGTTGTGTGTCTAAGGCATTGAATTTTTCCTGTATATGTACATTGTAATCCGTCCTGAGTCCCCTGCGGGGTGAGAAAGGCAGAATATAAATACTGTAAACAAATAAATTATTGCCAATTAAGAGTAGTATTCCTGTACTACTGTATATACTCAAGTATAAGCAGAGTTTTTCAGCCCTTTTTTAGCCTGAAAAAGCCCCCCTCTGCTTATATTCGAGTCAATGTTATTTATTATTTTACTCTATTATTATTATTATTATTACATTTAATAATAATAATAATAATAATAATAATAATAATAATAATAATAAACGACTTTATTTTATATACCACTCTATCTCCCTGAGGGGACTCAGAGCGGTTTCCAAATAACATCATCATAAGGTTAACAAAACAATATAAGCATAAAAATTGTCGCCGTAACATATATATTAAAAAGTAATCGTGCCTGTTCAAGGCAATTTAAAAGGCTGGACCAAGCTTAGTGCAAGCTCAAAAATTCTAGGGGGCCCAGGAATTAAGTGCAGTGCTATAGCAGGCAACAACAATAATAGGTATGGGTCTGTGGCTGTTCATTTCCGGGGCCTATTAGAGGAAGTGACTTGGGTAATTGGTAGGAAAAATAAGGCTATATTCAACAGTGTCTATTATTTTAGTTTGTTATTATTATTTTACTGACACAAAAGCACAGTATGTCATAGCAAATGAGATATATATGCTGAATTTAATATCACAGAATCACAAGTCGAACACTTCCCAAGCGTCTAGGACTGTGATGTATTTTCAAATGATGCGCGCAGATCCAAATAAGGTGGCCTTTTGCAGTTGACAGATTGTGATTTTTTCGATGTTTATTGTTTCCAAATGCCGGCTGAGTTCTTTTGGCACGGCACCCAGTGCGCCAATGACCACCGGGACCACCTGTACTGGTTTATGCCAGAGCCTTTGCAGAGTCAGAGATTGTGCTTAGTCTGCTGTTGTTATTATTATTATTATTATTATTATTATTATTATTATTATTATTATTATTACATTTACATTCTTTTATTCTATTGACTACTTTTACATTGACTTTACTTTATTCTTACTGTTATTACATTTATTATTTCACTATTTGTTATTGTTATTATTAGATTTCCATTATTTTACTCTCTTTATTATTATTAGAAGGATATATAAGCACATTTACATTGAAGATGGTTAGAATATTGGTTTAATCAGAGTTGGACAGTCTTATTTTAAATTACAGTTTCATGTAAATATTCAAAAACATTTAACCTACCGATGCTTCCATCAATGTAATTTTATTTGTAGCTGTTGCATTTCCCACCCTTAGCTTATACTCAAGTCAATGCGTTTTCCCCAGTTTTCTTTGGTAAAATTAGGTGCCTCAGCTTATATTCGAGTCGGCTTGTACTCGCGTAAATACGGTAACTAATCTTTTTATTGCCAATCCACATGACAAATAACAAGCATTATAACAGAATGTACTGTATAAAAGGTCTATTTTATTTTGCATTCTCTGCAGATGAAAGGATCGTTACTCTGGACTTTTTATCCATTTGTAGAAAGATTGTGAATGGTCACTACAGTCCCAGTGTTTGGCAACAAGTGGTTGAAAAGCTGGCAAGGAAAGGATTGTGGCAGGTACGTCTCTCACCATTGTAAATGTTGGTAGTCTCCTTCTCCTAAACTTAGGGTTATTTAAAAATGGAGCAGAAGTTTAGAAAAATGATTAGAAGTTCTGGAAGCTGTTTGCTTCAAGGTTTTGGATCTCACAGCTATGAAGTCTCTGTTTAATATTGGATAAACTGACACAGGTTTCTTCTGAATGTGTATGCTCAACACATTCATTATATATCACTAGCCGTCCCCTGCAATGCGTTGCTATGGCCCACATGGGAGTTCTGTGTGGGAGGTTTGGCCCAATTCTATTGTTGGTGGAGTTCAGAATGCTCTGTGATTGTAGGTGAACTATAAATTCCAGCAACTACAACTCCTAAATGTCAAGGTTTGTTTTCCCCAAACTCCACCAGTGTTCACATTTGGGCATATTGAGTATTTGTGCTAAGTTTGGTCCAAATCCATCATTCTTTGAGTCCACAGTGCTCTCTGGATGTAGGTGAACTATTTATTATTTATTATTATTATTTATTATTTATTATTTGCACTTGTTAACCGCCACTCTCAGCCCAGGGGCGACTCGTGGCGGTGTACAGAACATAGAAAAGACAACAATTTACAATAGAACAGGACCATAACACAACATATAAAAATCCGCTTCGTCTAGTTTGGGGTCATAGTCAAACTCATAGTCATAGTCCATTCCGGTGGTCATTCCAAAGGACCTGGCACTAGCTGAAGGCCTTTTCGAAGAGCCAGGTTTTCAGGCCCTTGCGGAAGGCCATGAGGGAAGGCGCCTGTCTGATTTCAGCGGGGAGGGAGTTCCACAGCCGGGGGGCCACCACCGAGAAGGCCCGCTCTCTCGTCCCCGCCAGGCGTGCCTGTGAGGCAGGCGGGACCGAGAGAAGGGCCTCCCCAGATGATCTCAAGGTCTTCGTGGGCTCGTAGGCCGAGATGCGGTTTTCAAGGTATTTTGGGCCGGAACCGTTTAGGGCTTTGTAGGATAACACCAGCACCTTAAATTGGGCCCGGTAGCAAATCGGCAGCCAGTGGAGCTGGGACAGCAAGGGCGTTGTATGCTCCCTGCGTCAACTCCAAAACCAAAGGACACTGCCCACCAAACCCTTCCAGTATTTTCTGTTGGTCATGGGAGAACTGTGTGCCAAGTTTGGTTCAATTCTTTTGTTGGTGGGGTTCAGAATGCTCTTTGATTGTAGGTGAACTATAAATCCCAGCAACTACAACTCCCAAATGACAAAATCAGTGTTTTTGAGTGAAGGACGTACATTGGCCTGATATGTGTATTGTGTCCAAATTTGGTGCCGATTCGTCCAGTGGTTTTTGAGTTCTGTTAATCCCACAAACGAACATTACATTTTTATTTATATAGAAGGATGACACCACGCCTCATAGAGATCTGAAAAAGACATGAAATCTAAACATATTTGTAAGTTAATATTTAGAGAACATATGCTCACCCCTAAAATGTATGTTTTTCCTCCTAGTCTTGTCTGTTGTTGGCTGCTGAGAAAGACAAGTTGCCAAGGCATCTGCAAGTCACCAATGTATCACTCAGGGATCTGTTTGAGGTTAGTCCTGAACTTTCAGTCGAAATCATTTACTAGGCTTAATTGAATGCATAGACTCAACAGGTGGATTCTATCAAAAAGTACACTGATAAGAAGGTGTTTTTGGTAAATAATATCTCCTTTAAGACAGAGGGTAAACCTAGAAAGGTCTGCAGAATCGCTCTTAGCAGCTTATTGCAGCAATTGTTGAATTTCCCAGGACTGAAGGTTGGTGGTAATTTGGCTACTAATCTAATTTTTTAAAATTAATAATATTTATTGAGTTTTACAAAGTGGATTTATAAAATTGAGGATTTTATACCCTGAACACGCCTGGTCTTGTCTGATCTGGGCTACTAATCTAAATTTGAAGCTGTGTGGACCTCACCTTACATATACGTGTCTGAGGTCTGCAGAAGGTGGGCTACAGTATACAGTGTGGAAGTATATGGAAGAGGACATTCTTTTCTCTGGCACCCTGATTGGCACCAACAGAAAACATTACTTTTTTATTAAAGCCTTTGCAACCTAAGTGGTGTTACCTAAATCTTCAGATACGTTGCAGTTGTAATTATTTCAGATTAGTTTAACTGATTTCAGTAGTCTTGTTTTAACCTGTCACATTGTTTGATTATACAATATATTCTGTTTTAATATTGTTTAAATTAGTGAAACTGAATTTCTGGTACATTGACCTACTTTCAGGTAATATAGGGGTTTTTTTTCATGTCAGTCGCTTCTGCTGTGAAAGAATTGGCTGTCTGAAAGGACACCAGGGGACACTAGGATGTGGTAGGCCTCTCTCATGTCTCTGCGTGGGGAGCTGACAGACGGGAACTCACCCCACTCCCTGCACTCGAACCATCGACCTTTTGGTCAGCAGTCCTGCCGGCACAGGGTTTAACCCATTGCACCACCACAGGCTCCTAATATAGGGTGGGAACCAAATATTTGAATGAAAAATCAAAAAATTATTTGGATCATAGCCTTTTTGTTTATATTATTCTTCTGGGTTATGTTGGTAGCAAAGGATGGCAATTCAATGTGCCCCAAGTATAACCCAATACTATGCATTTTCTGTTTTCTTTCAACCAGAAATATGTTGTTTTTGGTCAATATGAGAAGATGGAAAGAATGCCTGTACTAGTGAAATGGCTAATTTCCATGGGAGCAAATATACAGAGTATTGGAACCTATCCCCTTCATGCTGTCATGAAGCTTTGTATCAAAGCAAGTAAGTGAATCTTATATAAAGCCTTCTGAAATGGATGATAGCCTGGATTCCGATATCAATTTGAAGAGGAATTTTACATCAATAGCTTTTAGTTTGTCACTGAATTAACAAAGCCTGTTTCATTGTCTGGGCTGAGGCCACTAGAAGGTGCTAGAGAGAGAAGGATAGTCCATTGTATGAGGGAAAACCATTCCCCCTGTTTTTGCTGGTTGTTCCCCCTCCTTACTTCCCATATCATAAATGAGGGTTGTTTCCATGAATAAGGACATGGGGGGGGGGGGGGAGAGGAACAACAAGAAAACACGGGGAAATAGTTTTCCTCCTTCAACTCACCCTCTCTCTAGAGCCCCCTAATGGCCTCTGCCCAGATAATGGAACAGTACCCAGAATTCTTATCTATTATAATCTTATTATTTATTTATTTCTAGCATTTCTACCCATCCTTCTCAACCCCTGAAGGAGGACTCAGGATGGCTTACACTTGGCAACAATTTGATGCCATTACATCTAACAAACACAATAAAACAACAATTAAAGCAATAAATAGAGCATTAATTAAAACCATAAAAACAGTAATGTCAGCCGTATCCCCATTCCAGTTGAATTCCATATCCAAAGTGCTATTATGCCTGCTATCCAAAAGCCTGGTCCCAGAACCACAATTTTAATTTCTTCCTAAAAGACAGGCGGGATGAGGCTGATCTTATCTCATTGGGAAGCGAGTTCCACAGGCGGGGGGCCACAGCCGGGAAGGCCCTGTCTCTCGTCCCCACCGGATACATTTGCGATGCTGGTGGGAGTAAAAGTAGGGCTTCCCCAGATGATCTTAAACTGTGAGGCGGGATGTAGACGGAGATGCGTTCGGACAAGTAAGCTGGGCCAGAATTGTATAGGGCTTTATAGGTCAAAACCAGCACTTTGAATTGAGTTTGGAAGTGGACCGGCAGCCAATGGAGCTGACACAGCAGCGGGGTGGTATGCTCCCTGTATGTCGCTCCAGTTAGTAATCTAGTTGGACTAATCTTGTAATGACCTTTAAATTTAAATGAAAAATCATGTTGTATTTTCTTAAATTATTCAGAAGGAAATCAGCTTTTCCGATGGTTACTGAGATATAAGCCTGAACTGATAAATCTTATCAACCAGCAAGATGAAGATGGATTTACTGTTCTCCATGTTGTAGCATCCATATCCAGTGGATATCCTTTGAACAGTAAGTGGAATACAAAAGTCGGCACTGTCTTTGATTCCCCCCCTTTTCCAGTTAAGGATTCAAATAAGGTTATTTTTATTTAAGGAAGAAGTTGTTAAAATAATTGAATATGCATCAAAGATGTCTTAAATTACTGTTCCTTCTAAGGATGCTTGGTCTGTCATGAGCAGGAGGAATGTTGCCCAAATAGTTTTCTTTTGGAAGAGAATCTGGTTTTGCTATCCTTCTGGCAGAAGGTTGTGCAAACCTGGGAGGCAGAACCCAAGCATTCACCAAAAGCTAAAGCAATTTTGGCTGATCACTGTGATCAAAATAAAATGTCCTTTTTCTTTGAAGCAGATGAGGAAATTACATGGTTATCAAATGGAGGAGAAAGTTAGAAAGTGACCATAGGTCTAAATTATGTATAGACATGTTAAAGAAACAGTACACTTAAACGTAGTGAATGTTGTAAGTTCCTAATGATTTCCAAATTAAGTTGAACTTGTGCAAAATATTCTGGACTATGTTCTAAAACATCTTCTGCTGTTATGATAAGAACGAGAACAGTGGAGTGAGTTACAAAGAATAAACAGAATGAACACAGTTTGGAAAGAATGCTGGTTCCTGAATGATGATTATGTATGTCATAGTATGTAGTTGTTCATTTGCCGCCACTTCATGTTTTTGTAAGGATTCTATATAACAGTATAGCAAGTTAATTTGCATCTTCTGGGTAGAACTCTTCAAGTTCAATATACTATCAGAACCCATTCATGAACATTAGAGTTCAAAAAATCCTCTTTATAACCCAAGGACGGAAATGAAGAATTTGTGGCCTCCTAAGATGTTGTTGAATAGCAATTCTAGTCACTTTTAGTCTGCAGAACACGTTTTAGGGATAATGGGAGTTGCAATCCTATGATATTTGGGGAGACCCATGTGAGCCTAAGCACATCACACAGCCCCCTTTCTGAACCTGGCTTCAATCTGGTCTCCTGCCTTGTCTATCATGATGAAGGTAGGATGAAAATGAAGCATTAGTATAGTGGCTTGCATCTATTGTAGCTTATACTCTAATTTACTCTCTCAATTTGATGTTATTTAATTTTGACAATTTCTACAGAAATCCTAGATGGTACTAGGTTTTCAGTGTACTTACCATTGTTTTTGTAACAACTTGAAGTGACTTTTGTTTTGGCATGACTCCCTTATCTACCAGTTTGCTTTTGTCGTTTCACTTACCCACACTCGCAAAACTATTCTTCCCATCGGTGTTAGTGAACTTCTCTAGGTCCTCCATGCAGTTCAGCTCATACATATGGGCAGTCCCTGAGTTACAAACATCCTTCTTACAAATGACTCATAGTTAGAACGGGGGTGAGACAACAGGAAGTGAGAGAAATCTACCCCTAGGAAGAGAAATCATGGAGAACAGGTCTCAACTGAAGCTTGGCCACCAATCCTTGTTTCCTCAACAAGTCAATTTTTTCAAAATGCAATTATCACAGAAAGTGAAGTCAAACCTTCTGAACAGGGGCACAAATAGCAAAACAAAATACCACAAGGGTGTTAATTTTTCCCTATCCCAGAGGTCCTCAAACTTTTTAAACAGAGGGCTAGGTCACAGTCCCTCAAACTGTTGGAGGGCCGGATTATAATTTGAAAAAAAATACGGATGAATTCCTATGCACACTGCACATATCTCCTTTGTAGTGCAAAAAAACTTAAAAACAATGCAATAATTAAAATTAAGAACAATTTTAACAAATATAAACTTATTAGTATTTCAATGGGAAGTGTGGGCCTGATTTGGCTGATGAGATAGGATTGTTGTTGTTGTGTGCTTTCAAGTAGTTTCAGACTTAGGTTGATCATGAGCAAAGGCCGGGTAAATTACCTTGGAGGGCCGTATCTGGCCCCTGGGCCTTAGTTTGAGGACTCCTGCCCTATGCTATTCAATGCGTATACACACACACACACACACACACACACATATGGAGTTACACTTAAAAATGTACCTGTTCCGACTTACATACAAATTCAACTTAAGAACACACCTATGGAACCTATATTGTTCATAGCTTGTGGACTGCCTGTAGTCAAAATATAGGATTCACTCTTATCCACGGCTTATCCTATTTAATAACATCCAGAACCTGTGGATAATAACGAATATGAATAAGTGTATGAGAGTGTCTCCTGTGGATACAGGAGTCATTATTATTCTCAACTAAGTACTCATGAAGGCATTAAGGCCCCTTCTACACTGACAATTTAATGCAGTTTCAACTTTGAAGAAAGTGGGGGTTTTGTGCAGATGATTACATAGGAAATTCTGGAACAAGTTCAAAGCCCTGATGTTGATTACACAAATTACAGAACACTGATACACTTTAAGGACTTTCTTTTTATGCACTCTTGCAGGAGTTTGACTGGCCACTGCAGTTTGAAGCTAGCTTTGAATTGCATTAAATAATCACTATAGATGCGGTCCTTGTATTTTCTTTTTAGTTGCGTGGATGTTTCCTTTTTTTGGGCACTTTGCAAAGGACAGTTGAGGAAACAGAAACTTATAGTGTGGAAAAGAAACCTAGAGCTTATGGGAAATAGAAACTTAACCATACTCACTTTCTGGGAGTGTGGATGCAATAAAGAAATGAGAAAGTCAAGATCTATATAAATAAAAATGTAATGTTCATTTCTGGGATTAACATAAGTCAAAAACCACAGGGCGAATTGACACCGAATTTGGATACAATAGACCCATCAGGCCAATGAGTGACCATAACTCATAAAACACTGAAAAACAATGCAGAAGAGACTTAAAAAGGCAAAAAACAAAAAATACATTACAATGGATGCGCAAAACCACACACACACATATATACACAAACACACATATATATACATACACATACATATATACAGACACAAAACACATATACACAGACTGGGCCACAGCAACGTGTGGCAGGGGATAGCTAGTAGTACATATAAGTGAAGTAGGCAAGAACAGAGTTGGTGTAGGGTTTTTGATCCGTTCATGGAGAGTTCACATCTAAAAAAGAAAAGAGCGAGAAATCAGAAGAAGCTAGGAAGTGGGGTTCTGGAAAAGAACTCAGAGAAGACACGATGAAAGCAAGAACACTGGAAGTTGCATTACCAGAGGACTAGAATGAACTAGAATTGCTTTAGAGATACACCATAAAGTAAGAAAATAATCCAGACTTTACTTAGGTGTGTATTTCCACCCCTTTCCATTATCTACTTGTTCTTTTGCTTTATTGATACCATTGTTTAGAATGCCTTTTTTGTAGAAATATTTTTACAATAATTTCTTGAAATGGATACTTTTTGGAACTACAGTCAACCCTCATTTGCATTTTTTAACTTTTGTGGATGTAATTATTTACAGATTTGATTAAAACAGTGGTTCCCAACCTGTGGTCCGTGGACCTCTAGTGGTCCACAAGTACTAAAATGTGGTCCGTGACCTCACTGTTACTACACCATTGCAACAAAAGTGACTGCTCCCACAAAACCAGTGCCGAGGCTTTTAAAATCTGGTTTTCTGTGGACAAGCAGATGGTGACTACTGGAAGGCATATGTTCTGTATCAGAAACTAGAGCTGATGTGGTCTATCCAATGCAATTTTGAACTGCTCCGAGTCGCCTCAGGGGTGAGAGGGGCGGTATATAAATGTGGTAAATAAATAAATAAATTTTCTGAATCTGTATCCCAAATAACCAAAACGAATCTTAAGTTGACTAAAATTGATTAATAACCCTTTTGGTACTAATGTTGAAGAGTGGTCCCTAATCAAAGTAAGTTTGGGATCCACTGGATTAAAACATTCTCTCTGTGAATCTCTGCATCTTCCAATGCAATTCTATGCTGTTTCCATATAAAAAGCAGTATGCATATGTGTATGTATATATGTATGTATGTATGTATATATATACATACACATACACACACATACAGGAAGTACACACACACACACAGATAGATAGATAGATAGATAGATAGATAGATAGAGATATTTAAGTAATACCAACAGACAAGAAACACAATAAAAATACCATTTATTAAAATGTGGTTTTTCACTTTCATTGGGGTCCTGGACCCCTAACCTACTATGTAAGAGTTGGTATCCCAAAGCTTGTTTGGCTTTTGTGCTGAAGCGCCTTTCTAAATATTTTCTCACAAAAATAGAGCTGTGTGTCGTGTTTTTATTTTTAAATTGGATGCTTTATTTCATCTGTTGGTTGGCAGCGAGGAAGTATGTATCTGTTTCCAGCAAGAAAGTAGCATTTTAATTCACTTTAAGTCATTCATGGACCTCTTTTTTGTTTGTTTGTTTATACATGGGACTTGGACCATTAATTTAGTTGGTTGTCATAATATTTCTTTTACTTCCCACTTGAGTGGTAATGAGTAAAACATGAAACCAAAAGGAACTAAAAGGCTGAATAAATGTTCAGATGTTGCTGAAAGAGAACAAAAAATGGAAAAGCCATAGTCCTAACATCTGTTGCCTGTACTATGTATGTTTAACTTAATTGATAACACAACTTTAAAAATTTCTAGTTTAGTGATTACTATTTAATGGATTAGCCATGGTTATTTGCTAACAGATGCATGTAATACACTCCATTAACTTGCAGTGAGGCAGTCATAATTTTGTGCTCCTTCTCTTTTTGACACAACAGTCTATATTACTTAGCATTAATTTTGGTTAGGAACAAATGAGAAACAGGAGTGTCTTGGTGAATTAACGTGAATAAGTTTGCTGGAATTTCCTGGACGACCAAACCCAGATGGTGGTGCTGGGTGACTCCTGTTCGACCCCTGGCCTTTGGTCTGTGGGGTTCCTCAGGAATCCATTCTGTCACCCATGCTATTTAATATCTACATGAAACCGCTGAGAGAGATCATCCAGAGTTTTGGAGTTTGGTGTCATATTTATGCAGACGACACCCAACTCCATTACTTCTTTCCATCAAAAGCCAAGGATCCCATTCTGTTCCTTAACCGGTGCCTATTAGCTGTAATGGACTGAATGAAAGCGAATAGATTGAAATTAAATCCCGACAAGACAGAGGTGCTCCTGTTATTTATTCGTTCAGTCACTTCCAACTCTTCATGACCTCATGGACCAGCCCATGCCAGAGCTTCCTGTTGACCATGGCCACCCCCAGCTCCTTCAAAGTCAAGCCAGCCACTTCAAGGATATCATCCATCCATCTTTCCATTGGTCTGCCCCTTTTTCTTTTTCCTTCCATTTTCTCCAGCATTGTCTTCTCCAAACGTTCTTGTCTTCTCATTATGTGGCCAAGGTACTCCATCTTGCTCCTGTTCCGTCACAAGGCAGATCAGGGTATAGGGACACCACCTGTGCTGGATGGGGACACACTCCCCCTTAAGACACAGGTTCATAGTTTGGGGGTGATCCTGGACTCATCACTGACCCTGGAGCCACAGGTGTCGGTGGTGGCCAGGGGCGCCTTTGCACAATTAAAACTTGTGCTCCAGTTACACCTGTATCTCGAGACGCCAGACTTGGCTGTGGTATTGCATGCCCTAGTTACATCTCAACTGGACTACGGCAACGCACCCTATGTGGAACTGCCTTTGAGAGAGCTTGGAAGCTTCAACTGGTGCAAAGGTCAACTGTCAGGTTACTAACCAGATGTTGGGGCTCAGCAGCAAGATGCTGGGGATATTGGGGATTCTGAATTACAGGATGAGATTTTCACTGTGTATATGTCTGTTCCTCAGGTTGAACCACAGTCAGAAATGTAGGCCATAGAGCACATTGACAGGCCAGGGCCAACAATTGCAGAAAAAACAGGGATGTTTCTCTTGAGAATCAGTTTTTCGGGCCTTCTCAGCCTTCAGAAGATGGGGAGTTACTTTGTGATAAGAGATTAGGGCTCCTCACGGAAAGAGCTAAGGAAAGGTTAATGAGAAGGTCCAAAAGACTTAGTGAGAAACAGTCCTTGAGATCACAGGGGCAAAAAAAAAATGATCTCATATTTGTTGGGTCAAGTTTGAGCTTAAATTGAGTTCTGGTTCCCGGGACTTTTCAGAGCAGACAACTTTGTTAACCTATGTTTTTGAATGGATTTTTGCCTTGCTTAAATTCCTGTTTTCATGCTATGGATTATTGACTATGCTTTGACTCCTTGGTTTTTCATGTGCCTTGTTATTGTGGTTTTCATGTACCTTGTCCTTGGATTTCCTATTTTGTGATATCTTGAATTGTCATGGACATTACCATTTTGGACTATTGATCTTTGTATTTTGGACTATTGCTATTTTATAGCATCTTTTCTACTGCCTTTTGGGAAATACCTTCTTCCTTTTTGTAAATAAGCCACTGGACTCTGTTTGATGCTGGGTGAAAAGGTGTTCCTGACCTAGTGTGCGATACCTTTTAACATCATTTGCACTGTTCAATGTGGTACTGTGTTGTATTGTTTATGATTTTTAAATGACTGAATTGTTGTGTTTTTACACATTGAATACTTGCCTCTTATGATGTTAGCTGCTCCAAGTCCTCTATGGGGAGATGGGGTGAGACACTAATAAAATTTATTATTATTATGAATACTCATTGGATCAGTTTCAGAACAGGTGTGTAACATACTCTTCTCAGAGGTATCATGTTCTTCTGATAGGCTCTTGCTTCTCAGATCATACTGTGATAGATCCAAAGAGGATAACTTTATTTTGTCTTGCATTTTAGATCAGGTAGATGATGTAGTGATGCTGCTTGAAGCTGGGGTAGATCCGAAGATCTGTGATGCACAGGCAAGATCTGCTATGGATATCTTCAAAAAGAACAAGAAGTTCAAGGCTCTATCTGTCATCAAAAAACACATGGCTAGTAATATGTCATGCTCAGAGGAGTCAGAAGGTACTTAATGGGGACACTTACTCAATTTATTGCTGTGATTAAGTCAAATTATTTCATGCATTTAGGGTGTGGTATATAGCTTTTTACCCTTTTTTTGTTTACTCCAGAAAAAAGAAACCCCAATCTAGATTGCATCTAGCAACTTTCAAGTGGGAGAGGTTTAAATCTTTCCCATCTGTTTTTCTATTTAAAAATTCAAGATTGTTACACAGGTTTGTGTGTATGTGTGTTTGAGCATGGGCATGGTTTCTTTGCATTTTTTGTCATGTCAGGAGCGACTTGAGAAACTGCAAGTCGCTGGTGTGAGAGAATTGACCGTCTGCAAGAATGTTGCCCAGGGGACGCCCGGATATTTTGATATTTTTACCATCCTTGTGGGAGGCTTCTCTCATGTCCCTGCATGAGAGGGAGCTAATCCGTGCTCTTCCCGGATTCGAACCTGCGACGTGTCGGTCTTCAGTACTGCTGGCACAGGGGGTTAACCCACTGTGCCACCGAGGGCTCCGACGTTTATTTGCATGATTTATATTGATAATAGATGACACTTCAAAGCTAGGATCCCTCAAGCAAACTCTGATCCTCTGTCATTTTTCCAGGGGAAACACCAAAATTATAAGATATCTACAAAGGATAATGCATGTTTGCATGTGTCTTTGCCTTCCTCTAAATTTACTGGGTTGGTGCTTTGTTTACTGTTTACACAGAGATCTGGTACCTTCCCAATCTTAGTTCCAATTGAAGCACTTTGCCTGAATATTATGGATTGCCCCGTGACCTTTTTTTTTTTACAAGGCAGAACCGCAGGGCAACCTACATAGATTGCTCTACACAGATCTTAAGAAGTAGGATTCCAAAACATGGAACAAATTTCTACTATTCCTCAGAGGTTTCCTATATTGATTACCAAATCATTCTGAACGCATGAGCTCTTGCATTCTTAAAAGAGAGGAAAAAATTGCAAACGTACTTTTCAATCTTGTTCAATGCAGGAGAGACAGAAAGCAAAGCCACTACAGGTTCTGTTGCCTTGCTTCAGGATGCTTTTGAGCAGTTTGCACAGTTTTGTGTGAAAAACAACGTGCATCACATCAGTCTGAAGCATGAAAAAGTTCGGAGGCTTTTGGAGCTGCTGTCTGCAGTAAGAGGTACAGTATGACCTTTCCCTTGGTGTTTTATTGGTGCCAGTAACATATTTCAATGAGTTCTTATGTAAAAGAATAATTTGGGAAAAGAACATCAACTCTGTTCAAGGAGAAAGAATTGTTACAAATACTAAACTGAGGAATGTGTACCTGATGTAAATAAATGCCATAGTTCTAGGCTTTTTGAATCCATTAAAAAAAATCTATGTAGCATTTTTTATATTCATATGAATTAAAATAACCCCATGTTATTGTCGGTGTGAATCCTACATGTAGAAAACTAGCACATCAAGGAATCTTTTACATAGGAATATTTCAAAAGAATGTAGGGTCCTTCCACACAGCCTTATATCCCAAGATATCAAGACAAAAAATCCCACACTCAGATAATAATAATAATAATAATAATAATAATAATAATAATAATAACAACTTTATTTTTATACACCGCCAACCATCTCACCTAGGGGATTCAGGGTGGCTTACAAGGGACACACCCAAGATTACAATTAAAACACACATGTTAAACACTTTAACCAATTAAAACATCAGATAAAACAAATAACAATAGTGATAGATAGATAGATAGATAGATAGATAGATAGATAGATAGATAGATAGATAGATAGATAGATAGATATGGAATATTCTGCCTTGATATCCTGGGATATAGGGCTGCGTGGAAGGGCCCCTATTGTTTGGTTGAAGGAACCCATCTGTTCAACTTATTTTACTTGGAGTAATATTTTGCTATAAAAATAGTATCAATTAGTCTAAAATTCATGGTGGAAATAAAGCTCCCATTTTCACCCAAGACTCTTTCCTATGAGGCTGAGGCTGGATCTACATATAATCCAAATGATCAAAGAAGATAATTCAGATTATCTGTTTTGAACTGGATTATATGAGTCTACACTATCAGACAATCCAGTTCAAAGTGGATAATCTGGATTTTGTATAGCAGTGTGGAACAGACCATAGAATGTGTTACTTGCCCAGGATTTCTCAGGGGGTTTTCTTGGTTGAGCAGATATTTCAACCCTGGTCTCTAAAGTCATAGTACAATGCTGAGATGACCACGCTGCATCGATATCTTGCTAAAAATATAACATATATGAATGTTTACATGAAAGTTAGTGACAATGACATGAGTATTCTGACAAATATCCTTCCACAGAATTTTGTTCTGAATTAGTTTTTTAAATAGAATCTCCTATTTATCAATACACCTTTTATTTTAATTAATTAATTAATTAATTGCATAATGTATTGTCGAAGGCTTTCATGGCCGGAATCACTCAGTTCTTGTGGGTTTTTTCGGGCTATATGGCCATGTTCTAGAGGCATTTCTCCTGACGTTTCGCCTGCATCTATGGCAAGCTTCCTCAGAGGTCATTTCCAATGTGCCTTCAATTATTGAATGTAAGGCACTCCCTGACCAAACTTTGCATAAAATGACCTCTGAGGAAGCTTGCCATAGATGCAGGCGAAACGTCAGGAGAAATGCCTCTAGAACATGGCCATATAGCCCAAAAAAACCCACAAGAACTGAATTAATTGCATACATTTGTGCCCCGCCCTTCTCACCCCCAAGGGTGACCTCACAGCAAGCACCATTTGGTGCCATCACAATCATAAATGCATTCAACAAATTCATTAAATACAAGACATTAAATAAACAATTGCTAAAAAACATGCCAGTTAAAATCAAAGTCCTGGTCAGTTCATTGTCACTTCGAATTGCTTACGTCCTCTTCTCACTTGCTGCTATTCAGTGGTGGAATATTTATAATATTTAGCCTTTCTTGAATGAGCAACTTGCTCAGTCTTCATTTAATGTTCTTGTTGACAGGCTAAATATTATGTTGTTTACTTCAACTACTAATCTCTCCAAAATATAGCATGCCTTCTGTAATCCTTAGACGCTGAACATGGTATTGCTTTGTTCACTCTCAGATGTTTTATTCTTCGCAGTGAAAGAAAGGTGGGTTTTTTGATTTACAAGAAGTCATTTTTTTCAGTGTAATAGAGTATAGGAGTTCCAAGATTGGTATAGGATTATCAGGTAATCAAAAGGGAACAGTTGATAGGACACCGTAGTTCTTGCCTAATATATAAATCTTCTGGTGATTTCTAGAAAGTTTTAACAAATCTTGGAAATATTACTGATTTTCATTTTGCAATCAGCTTGTGACAGGAGGAGCTCTGCTGACTTCCCAAACAAGTGTGTTTTCTAAGCGATTGTTCTTAAACTATGGATCTCAATTCCAAATGGGGTTCCCTTAACTCAATGTTGGGGTCACACAAAAATTGACAGAAGTAAAAGGTTTCTGAATCCATTTACCCATTTATTTTGGATTCTACAGAAAATGCTTCAGCTGTACTTCAGAAAAAGGAAATAAGACTGTTTGACAAGCCTCGCAAATGCTGATTTATTTTCAGTAATATTTGATTTTTATATCTATTTTATATACCTATATACCAAGTCTTGGGTGAAAAAGGATGCAAGTGGAAAACATTTTAAAAACTTTATCCTAAACTATTGGAGAGGGTGCAATAAAAACAACCTAACATGGATTAAGCACTGCCCTATGACTTTGGAAACCAAGAATTGATTCCTCACTCAGCTGTAGAAATCCACAGGGTGACAAAGGGAGAGTCACATAGTCTCTGCTCCAGAAAATCCCTGTGAAAAGAGCCTTTGGGTCACCATTAATTGGGAAAGACCTGAAGGCACACAAAGTCAAATCCAGATGGATATAGGAGGTTGTGTTTTGTTCTGAAACTCTTTGAAAGTTGTTTTTTTTTTAAAGTATATACCCTGCTCTTCTCAACCCCGAAAGGGACTCAGAGCGGCTTACAGATTATGGCAACATTCAATGCCGTATCATACAACAAATAATAAATATAACATCAAATTATAAAACAATTAAAACATTTAAAGCATTTCCGTCTACGAACCCACACGACATCTTCGGTCTTCCGGAGAGGCCATTATCTTGCTCCTGCCTGCATTGCAGGTGCGACTTGTGGGAACAAGAGAGAGGGCCTTCTCTGTGGTGGCCCCCCAGCTCTGGAATTCACTCCCCAGAGATATTAGGCAAGCCCCCATGCTGGCAGTCTTCAGGAGGAACCTGAAAACCTAGTTATTCCAATGTGCCTTCAATTATTGAATGTAAGGCACTCCCTGACCAAACTTTGCATAAAATTACCTCAGAAGCACTTTATTTTATGGTTCATGCAATTAAATCCTTCCTCATCCCTGGATCCCCCTCACCAACAATTTACATTGCCCTATGTCCCAGTGTTTTAAAATTTTTATCTTTGAATTTGGCCCTGCTCAGTGTAATTCCTTTGTGTTTTAATGTTTGATTATTATTATTATTATTATTATTATTATTATTATTATTTTACTTATTTAAATGCAATAAGTGCAACAACAAATAATAAATATAACATATCAAATTATAAAACAATTAAAACATATAAATGCAATAAGTACAACAACAAATAATAAATATAACATCAAATTATAAAGCAATTAAACATATAAATGCAATAAAACATGTTAAAACATAGTTTTAACAGCAGATGTTCCATCAGGGGAAGAATGAGATGCCAAACCAGGGTGGCAGTGTGAATCAAGGCTCAGGTGAATCAAGGGCTATGGCTGGAAGAAACAAATGTTGGTATCTCTGTGTTGACCCAAGGATGCTGAAAAGAAGGCCAGTCAAGATAGAGTCTGGCAGCACCAAGTGGTCCCCAGAAGCTGAGTGAGTCCCTAGAAGCTGAGCCAGAGGCGGCAAGGGAAACAAACACTGCCCCTTCCCTCAAAGCCCCTGGTGATGGTACCTTTAGTTCCTGCTTAGGCATGGACTGCAACTTTAAAGTATCTCGAAATCCCTAAGCAGACAAATATCTGGATCTCAAAATATGTGTATATACCAAACACTGGGAGAGGGATAGTAACTGTAACCTATTTAAAAAGTGGCTTCCAGGAGAGGCAACTCACCCTTTCTGTGATCAGGGAGAAGAAGTGAGCCTAGGAGTCTAGAAAGATTGAGGGTTATAGAAATAGCTTTGGGAGGCACCTTGATCCCCCCCCCCCTTTTGCATAGATCAGTTATAAAGCATTTTAACAACAATATTTACTTTTGAATATTATTAATATGTAATTCTATTTTTATGTTCCTATATTTTTAGGTTTTAAATTGTATTTTGTTTGGTTTTACTGCAAACTTCCATGAGTCTCTTTTTGCAGATAGAGAGAGAAAGCGGGGTATAAATAAGCATGATAAGTATAATCATAGACTGGCAGATAAAATTGTCACTTGCTGCTTTATAATAATAATGATAATAATAATAACCATCATCATCATCATCATCATCATCATAATCTTTATTTATACCCAGCCACCATCTCCCCAGTGGGGACTCAGAGCGGCTTACATGAGGCCAAGCCCAAACAACAAATTACAACAGAGTAAAACCGAAAATGCAAACCGAAAACGCGAACAATAAACAACATCATAATTACATAAAACATGTGAATACATAACATAAAATTACAATAAGCACAAACACAGTGACAATGGGTGGGCTACATGTAATGATTAAAAGAAAAACTAATTAAAAACTAATTAAAAACTCGGGCAAGATGAAAGAGAAGCAGGTTATTTGCGGAGGAGGGCTCATTATAGCAGGGGTTGTGGAATCAAGCATTCCCACGGGGGGGGGGATGGGACGGGACGTATACTTCAATGACAGAACGTTGAGGCTAAGCAATAATGTGAGATTTATACCTTTTTGTCTGTATTTGGACAGTCCATAGCATGCAGTTTTAAAAATCTTGAATTGTGTGATGTTCACCTTCCTTTTTGAAAATAAATAAAAAAAAGAATGGCTTTATATAATGACAGCATAATCTTAATTGGGATGCTTGATGAAAGCCACAGCTAAAGCAGAGAAGGACTGAAAAACAGCAGTATTTGAGAAGGAAATTTATAATAATAATAATAATAATAATAATAATAATAATTTGCTTTTTTATTTTTCCAATTGAAGAAGAGAACTCATATGCAACTTTTTTTGGATGAGCTAACTACTTTGTCACTTGTAATGTCTTACACACAAGTTTACAGCTATAACATTAAATATTTTCGTGTCAGGAGCGACTTGAGAAACTGCATTAAAGCTTTAAAGACTGAGGATGATTGCATATTCTGTTCCAAATTCAGGCTGCATTTATGTGTATGGCCTCTAGGATGTGCTGCAATCCTTAAGAGAGAGACATATAGAGACTTTGCAGCTTGTGATTTTTTTTCTTGCTGCTTTTTTATTTAGTTTGAAGATCCTGTCCTCTTCACATTGTCCTTTTCCTTTGTACCTTGCTTGTCACCAATATATTTATCCCTCCTTATTTGGAAAACTATGCAGAGATCTATGAGAATACTTAAAAGAGTGAGAGAATGGGTAGAATTCTCCCCATACAGTTCAATGTCTGGTACTGATGTTGTTTGGTAAATGTTTGATGTTGTTGGAAATCACAACAGAGGGTAATTAAAAACCTTAATGTCAGGAAATAACATACTAGGAATGTTAATGGATATGTAAAAAGGTTTTAAAAAGGTCTGTTTGGAGACCTGGGTTGGCTTCTCATCAGTCACACAATAAATAATAATAATAATAATAATAATAATAATAATAGCAGTAATAGTAATAATAATATTTTTTTGTGACTGATGCGAACTTGACTCAGACTTTTAAATGAAAATAATAATAACAATAATAATAGTTATTATCATTATAAAAGGAGATAGGTAAATTCTCTGGTGAGATATAAAGGTTGAAGCAGATATCCACCAGGATGAAAACTGACATGTTTTACTCTCATATTTGTAATTCTTGTTTCTTTTCTCAAGTTAGATTTTGCCTTTCTTAAGTAGAAATTATGCAGGGATTCTTAACTCAGATCCATAACAGCACAACTATGTCTTGGGTTTTGTATGTAATCACCTCTGCTTTCAACAATTGTAATGCTCACCATAGTTAATACCTTCTAGTGTTTTTTTCTTATGTGGGCAGTGAAGACAATATATATTCTGCCAGGCTTCCAGTGGGTTTTATTTGTTTGTTAATTGTGCTATCTTTCGTTTGTTTCTACGGTCTCACTTTACTTTCTTATGTTTTGTGTTATTGTTACAAACCACCTTGAGGACACTTATGTAAGAGATACTCAAATGTGGTTTGCAAATGTTTTTTTTATAAATAAATACTTAAATTAAAAAATCTGCAATAAAAATGGAGAGAAATAAGAAAGCTGTAGTTGGAATCCTGGCTTAGGCTGGATCTATAGTGCCATTTGTTTGTGGCTTTTTAAAAATACATTATAACTGTATTCTCAATTTGCTTCTGACATGATAAGTAAATAAAATGCACTGCCATGTAATGCAGTTTCAGAATGCAGTTTAATAATAATAATAATAATAATAATAATAATAATAGTAACAACTTTATTTATATACCCTGCCAACCATCTCCGCTAGGGGTCTCGGGGCGGCTTATAAGGGACAAGCCCAAAAATTACAATTAAAACACAGAAATAAAACACTACAATTAAAAACATCATATAAAGGCAAGCAACACAATTATAAACCACATAAAAACCAGTATGGCTGGGAAAGAGAGCATAACTGAGATACAATTCAAAGTGTGCAATACCTTTTACTGGAGCGTGAGAAAAGCACAAAAGGCTAATGGATTGGGCGGGAAATACTGTCATAAAACATGTTGAGGTAGACCATTTGAGGAACGAGTAAAGTGCAGAGCTCAACGGGGACAGCAAAATTTCAGGTGAGCTGCTTAATTGAAAGCACACCTGAACATCCAGGTTTTTAGTTGACTCCGAAAGGACGACAAGGTGGGAGCCTGTCTGATCTCCCTAGGGAGGGAGTTCCAGAGCTGAGGGGCCACTACCGAGAAAGCTCTCTCCCTCATTCCCACCAACTGTGCTTGAGATGGTGGGGGAAAAGAGAGCAGTGCCTCCCCAGATGATCTCAAGGTATGCACTGGTTCATAGGGGAGGAGGCGATCGCGAAGATAAGCAGGCCCTGAACCATTTAGGGCTTTATATGTGACAACCTGCATTTGAACTGCATTATATGAGTCTATACTATCATATAACCATGTTAAACTGCATTATATAGCTGTGTAGATCCAGCCAAAGTAGGAGTTTACCCACTGTAATAATCAGGAATGAAATTACTCATTTGCATTTTGCCGGGAATCTACATTAAGGAGGATTGAGTATGGCTCCAACCCAGTGCTGCAAGCTAGAATTTACTTAATAAGGGTGAAAGTAAGACAGGATTATGGTTTGTGATATAAGCACCTAACGCAGTGGTTCCCAACCTGTGGACCATCAGTGCTCTGCAAGAACGAAAATATGGTCTGTGGCTTCACTGTTTACTACACTGTTGCAATGAGAGCGACTGGTCTTGCAAAACCCTCTTATAGTGCCGAGGTTTATTAAATATGGGTTTCTGTGGGGGAGCAGATGGTGACTACTGGATTGCATATGTTCTTTATCTAAAACTAGAGCTGATATGGTCTATCCAATGTAGTTTTCTGAATTAGCACCCCAAATAACCAAACTGAATCTAAAGTTGACCAAAAACTGAATCATAACCCTTTTGGTACTAAGGTTAGAGAGTGATCCCTGGTCAAATGATCCCTGGTCAAAAAAAGATTGGGAACCACTGATCTAATGATAATCTCTCAGTTTCAGGTTTCCTTTGAAAGATATAATAGCCTTTTCTTTTCCTATACAGAAATTCCTGAAGAAGTTGTCTTTGATATTCCTTCTGCCTGTGCCAGCCACTTGATAAAGCTGTTTCTGGAGAAACAAAAGTGGCATGAAGTTCTGTTGCTGCTGACCCGAAAGGCCACAGGCGAGGTGGCATCAGGAGAGGACCTTCTTAAGAGCTGCAGTCTTTCAGACTTTGATATTGGGATTGTCTTGGAACAGATGGAAAGATCAGATAAGCGACGAGTGCCACTTATAAAATGCTTGATACAGAGGGGAGGTAAATATTTGTTTGTGTTGACATGTTCTGCAAAACCTATGCATCACAAATTCATTGATATGCCATTTCTATGATACTGAACAGATATGGTACTGATATATTCATAGAATCATAGAGTTGGAAGAGATGGTCCATTCAGTCCAACCCACTGCCATGCAGGAAAATTACAACCAAAGCACCCCTCACAGATGGTCATCCAGCCTTTGATTAAAAGCTTCCAAGGAAGCAGCGTCCTCTAAGAGGCAGAAAGTTCCTCTGTTGAACAGCTCTCATGGTCAGGAAGTTCTTCCTAATGTTCAGGTGGAATCTCCTTTCCTATAATTAGAACCCATTGCTCCAAGTCTTATCCTCCAGGGCAGCAGAAAACACTTCACTTCACTTCACTTTATTTCTTAATTAGTTGCTCTCCACCAAGGTGCTCCGAGCGACTTACAATCTAAAATAGCATTTACACAATATAAAAACATTCAACATAAAAACATTCAACAGTGACTATTTGGCAAATTAGATCTGATTACTTAAATGCATAACCAAACAGCCAAGTTTTGAGTGCCTTTACAAAAAGTCGCAACTTCGACATTGCTCTAATGCAGAGGTCCACAAACTTTTTAAGCAGAGGGCCAGGTCACAGTCCCTCAAACTGTTGGAGGGCCGGATTATAATTTGAAAAATAAAACACGAATTCCTGTGCATGCTGCACATATCTTATTTGTAGTGTAAAAAGCACTAAAAAACAATAAACTAATTAAAATGAGGAACAATGTTAACAAATATAAACTTATTAGTATTTCAATTGGAAATGTGGGCCTGCTTTTGGCTGATGAGATAGGATTGTTGTTGTTGTTATGTGTTTTTAAACCATTTCAGACTTAGGTTGACCCTGAGCGAGGGCCGGGTAAATGACCTTGGAGGGCCGCACCCGGCCCCCGGGCCTTAGTTTGAGGACCCCTGCTCTAATGTATGGAGGCAATGAGTTCCACAGAATTGGAGCATAGGTCGAAAAAACTCTACACCTTGTAGCTTCCAGGTGTACCTCCCTAGGGCCCAGTATGTATAGGAGATTTTCCTGGGTGGATCGAGGTGACCACTGATGGAGAAAAGGAATGAGGTGGTCCCTAAGATATAAAGGTCCTTGGCCATTTTGAGCTCTAAATGTTAGGATCAGTATCTTGTAAGAGATCCAATGTTCTATTGGTAGTCAATGTAGTTGTTGCATAATCGGTGTAATATGGGATCTTAGAGATGATCCCGCTAGCAGCCTGGCCGCCTCATTTTGGACCATCCGAATTTTCTGGGTTGTTGACTTGGGAAGGCCGGCATATAAGGCATTGCAATAGTCCAACCTGGTGGTGACTGTTGCGTGGATTACTGTTGCCAATGCTTCTACCGAAAGGTAGGATGCCAATTTGCTTGCCTGGCGAAGATGAAAAAAGGCTTCGTACTTATGGCAGTGATCTGAGCCTCCATCGTCAGCGGTGAGTCCAACACAACCCCAAGGCTTTTAACAGTGGCAGACGGAACCAGAGCTTCCCCATCGAAATCAGGCAGAGACTGGATTAATTCTGGCGGCTGGCCGGGCCAGAGTATCTCAGTTTTAGTGGGATTCACTTTTAGTCTGTTCACTCGCAGCCAACTCATCACTGCTTCCAAACACAGCCTAAAGTTCTCAGGAATCGCGGTTGTCCCAGGTTCGAGATGCAAGAATAGCTGGGTATCATCTGCATACTGGTAGCACTCTATGCCAAAGCTCCGCACCAGTCCAGCAAGTGGCTGGACATAGATATTAAATAACAGGGGCGAGAGGATAGCACCCTGGGGAACTCCACAGCAAAGGCAGGAGCTCTCAGAGCTTTGGCCTAACCACTCCACCCTCTGTCTCCGGTCCCGGAGGAACGAATTGTACCATTTCAGGGCTAAACCTCGTACACCAGACATAGTGTACACCAGACAATCGATGAATCAGCAAGCCATGGTCCACAGTGTCGAATGCAGCTGTGAGATCCAAGAGTACCAATAGCACTGATCCGCCTTGGTCTAACTGACAACGAATTTCGTCAGTAATAGCTACCAAGACAGTCTCTGTCCCATGACCTGAACGAAAGCCTGATTGAAAGGGGTCCAAACCCGCAGTCTCATCTAAGAATTGCTGTAGCTGTCCCGCCACTGTTTGTTCAATCACCTTGCCCAAAAATGGAAGGTTTGAAACTGGGCGATAGTTACTACGTATGGCGGCGTCTAAGCTTGGTTTTTTCAAGAGAGGGTGGACCACTGCTTCTTTAAGGCAATCTGGAAAAATTCCTTGCTCCAAGGAACTGTTGATGATGCTCCTTAAGGGATCTCGTAGTCCCTCCCAGCACTCCTTAACCAACTGGGAGGGGTAAGGATCGAGGGAGCAGGTGGTTGGTCTTGCTGCAGCTAGAGTCCAGGTCTTCCATTTCTAATGGCACAAAATGTTTTAGAAGTTGGCCACTAGATGGCCAGAGGGCCTCTAGTTCCCTTGATGTGTCCTCTATGGGAGGTAGCTCTTCCGGAGCAGATTGATCTTAAAGTCAACAAGCCTGCTCTCTCTTTTATTGTTTTATGCAATAATAAGACCTTGAAAAAGTTTCTTGTTTGGGATTCAGCTCCTCAAATCTTCTGACCAGCATGACCAGGAAACAAAATAATCAAGCAAAATTGATATTTGAAGCTGTGAGCTATTTTGATGTTGCTTGGTCAGAAAGACTAGGTTGGCTGTAATAAATGTATTAATACCAATAATAAATAGAGACCAATAATAAATGTAATAAAAATAATAAAACCAGTAAAATAATGTAAATGTAATAATAATAGTAGTAATAATAATAATTAAAATAATAAATTTGATAATAATAACAACAGAGTAAAATAATAAATAACTTTGACTCGAGTATAAGCCAAGGGGGGCTTTTTCAGCCTAAAAAAGGGCTGAAAACCCGGCTTGTATTTGAGTATATACAATAATTGTTGAATGCAGCTGTCATTAATTCTACTTCTCCTATCCTCCTTGTGGCTGTGGTGGTAGTTATTTATGTTCTTTTCCCCCAAAGCGTCACCTGAAGGTACTGGAACTTTCCGTGAAAAGCCAATTGAGCAATGCTTAAAGAACGATGAGTTTGAGTTGGCATATTTGCTGCTGAGTGCCGGTGCAGATCCTCGGTGTCTATCTTTTGTGGAAGGCGATACTCCTTTACATGTTGCTCTATCAGTTGTTTTAGATAAAAAAGGTGAGCATTTGAGTTGGGTGGGTTTTCTTCCTGCTTTCCCCCCATTGAAGTGTTATCAAGTTTATTTGCTTGAACTTCCACAACCATCACTGACAGCTACCGTAATCCTCGATTGTGCTCATCCATTTAAGTTAACTTTGTGTAATGTATAATGTCTCAGAAAGGGGAGGAGGAACCTCACTAGCATCATGACAGAAAAACATCCCAGGTTCCATCTCCAGTCTGTAAAAAAAATGACAGGCAACAGAGCTAATAGAAACCCATTCTTAAAACTCGGGGGGAGCTTCTATCTAAACATGACTGGAATGCATAAACAATCGACCAGTGAGTACAAGGCGCGCACACACACACACACACACACACACACACACATATATATATATATATAGGTTTGATATTTCAAAGAATTAAGCATAGGTAATCACATTTTCTCTTGCCTCTTGGCCTTTTTTATAAAAATCTCATTTCGAATGGTCTAATGAGTTTATATAACAGAGCTGAGAAGTTTCTTTAATGCTTATTAAGAATAAATTAACCATGGTGTTACATAAACAATTAAAATACTTTAATGCTTAAATTACCCTCTCTGGTGTGAGCTTAAAGAGATCATATCTTGATAGCTTGCTGGGACTTTTTCAGGCTGTATGGCCCAGTAGCATTCTCTTCTGACATTTCACATGCATCTGTGGCTCCCAACTTCAGAGCTATATATCTGTGGAATGTCCAGGGTGGGAAAAAGAACTTGTGTTTGGTTAAAGCCAGTGTAAATATTGCAGTTAGCAAGCTTGAATAGCATTGAGTAGCCATGAAGATGCAAAGTCAATCACTGAAGGTATCTACATAGAGGTAGCCTGGCCCCTATTGCCTCTTTCGCCCTCAATTAGTGCCTCTTCAAATTCTGCAGCACTGCTGGTCACAGCTGACCTCCAGCTGGAGCGCTCACAGGCCAGGGCTTTCCAGTTCTCAGTGTCTATGCCAGAGTTTTTAAGGTTGGCTTTGAGCCCATCTTTAAATCTCTTTTGCTGCCCACCAACATTCTGTTTTCCATTCTTGAGTTCAGAGTAGAGCAACTGCTTTGGGAGACGGTGGTCGAGCATCTGGACAACGTGGCCGGTCCAGCGGAGTTGATGGCGGAGGACCATCACTTCAATGCTGGTGGTCTTTGCTTCTTCCAGCATGCTGACATTTGTCCGCCTGTCTTCCCAAGAGATTTACAGGATTTTCCGGAGGCAGCGCTGATGGAATCGTTCTAGGAGTTGCATGTGACATCTGTAGACAGTCCACGTCCACGTCTCGCAGGCGTATAGCAGGATTAGGAGGACAGTAGCTTTATAAACAAGCACCTTGGTATCCCTACGGATGTCCCGGTCCTCATACACTCTGTGCTTCATACACACACGCACACTCCACTTGCTTTGCAGAACCTCTGAATATGCCAGCCACATACACACAAAACATTAGGAGAGAATACTGCTATAACACAATAGAGGATCACAGCTTAATTGAGTTGGAATTGATGTTTTTATATGTGCATGTGTTTTATTTTATTGTATTTTATATTGTGTCGAATTTTATGGGGTTTTTTTAGGCACTTTGTGCCATCTGTAACCCGCCCCAAGTCCCTTTGGGGAGATGGTGGTGGGATATAAGAATAAAGTTGTTGTTGTTGTTGTTGTTGTTGTTACATGGCCGTACAGCCCGAAAAACTCACAGCAACTCAGTGATTCCAGCCATTCCAACCTTTGACAACACTTACCTGGATATATTTTGTGTGTTTTCCTCCAGATCCTGTTGGTTTTCGTTTTCTGAGTTACCTTCTGGAATTATACAGCTCAGATCCCTCTGCTTTTCCACAACTCAACCCCAACTGTCAAGACAAGAATGGAAACACTGTGATGCACATTCTTTTTCAGAGGCACCTGACAAAGCAGGTTAAGAATATGTTGGTTTTACTGTCAAAGTTTGAGATCAATCTCAATATAAGAAACAAAGCAGGAAAAGATGTGTGCCACAGAAAAAAGAAGAATGACCCAATGCTTAGAGCTTGGAATGAAGCCCTGAGTGAGAATAAGAAAAAACCCCGGCATGATGTAGGGGGGCAGCAGCCCAAAGATCCAAAATTTACTTCAGCTTCTGACAACTCACAGACTAAAAGTTTAGCCGATTCTTCATCTCTGTGTTCATCCAAAGTGTCAGCTAAAAGCCAGATGTTAAACGAGGAATCAGACATAGGGAGTGTTTCCCACGATCAGCAAGTAACAGAAAGTGCTGCAGCAAAAAACTCAACATGTGTGGCTGTTAATACGCCTCTGACTCTGAAGGAATGTCTTGTGCAAGAAATTATGCAATTAATTCAGAAACTAAAATTGCAGGAAGTCTCTGCAAAAATTAATTCATCTGCACCTGAAGTGCAAAAGTCGTCATCTCTTACGGTGAAAAGCAAAGAGGATGACCATCAGCAGATCCATGGCCATGAGGGGTTTTCTTGTGATATTAGGAATGATGTTTGTCTAAACAAAGACACTTCAAATGAGAGAGCTGCTAATGAACTCGAAGAAGACAAAGGAGAAGAGGACTCCTCTTCTGAAGATGATGAACAGATCCAGGATGCAGAAACATGCATCCAAGACATTGATAAAATGACATGGGAAATTGAATGTACACCTGAAATGTTAAAGAAATTGGGAAGTAAACATATGCCCCATGATAAGAGAAATAAGGCCATACGTGTAATCCAGCAGCTGGGAAATGGCGACTGGACCAAGGGTAATAAAAAACTGCTGAAACAGGTGAAAGGGAGTATTCGCCTTTATGAAGCAAAGCTGGGCAAAGGAGCAAGAATGCTTTGGGAACGTGCAATAGACTTTTCTCCTCGTTGCAGTGAGACTGCAGAAAAGATCATAGAGAGTAAGGATTTGGCTCATCCAACTGGGAGAGTTTACACAGAAATCATTCGAATATGGGACATTGTTCTAGATCATGACAAACTTCGTAGAGCCATTGAATATGCTGTTGAACATATCTGTGCTGCATACAACCGTGGACATGCTTGCATATTGAGGAAAACCCTCAAAGTTATGAACACAACTTCGCTTTCTTTAAACAAAAAAGACCAAAAGCGCATTCCTCGTATTTATGTTGAAGACATCAAAGCAGACAAACCAAAAGATCATGAATACTTTCCCCCAGCAAGTACAGCAGAAACGGAATATAGTATAATGAAATTTCACAGTTTCAGTACTAACATGGCACATAACATCCTCAATGATATGACTTCTGCTGTTGAATACCCCTTCAGAGTGGGAGAATTGGAATATGCTATCATTGACTTGAAGCCCAACCCTTTGGAGCCCATAATCTTAATTGGGCGAAGTGGAACAGGAAAGACCACTTGTTGCTTATATAGGCTTTGGAAAAAATTTCACTCTTACTGGGAGCAAGCAGAGTTGGCACAGGATCCCCTGTTGGTTAGGCAAATGCGGCAGAGACAAAAATGTAATTCTCATCTGGAAAACAAGGGCTGCAAGGAGGAAGTCCTTAATGACAAACAAGATGCCTGTTATTCCAGTGATTCAGCTGAATTGGAAGTATCTGCAAGTATGGACAGTGAACAAGATGAAAATGACCAGAGTTCTTCAGGTTTAGGAGACTCAGAAATCAATTCACTATGTGATTGTGATGAGGATGAGGAGCATGTTGCAGACAAACTGGAGCATTTGCATCAGATTTTTGTTACTAAAAATCATGTTTTGTGTCGAGAAGTTCAGAAGAATTTTATTGAGCTTAGCAAGTCTTCGAAGGCAACCAGCCATTATAGGCCACTTGAACCAAATGTTTACAAACTTCAGGATGTTAAAGATGAAAATTTTCCTCTCTTCCTCACATCCAGACAGTTTTTACTCCTACTCGATGCCTCGATGTCTGACCCATTTTTCCTTAGGAATGAAGATGGAAGTCTTAAGCATAGCATTGATGGGTGGTCAACAACAGAAGATGGAATTGCCTCAAATTGGCAAGAGGAAGATGATGATGTTGATATTGAAGTAGATTATGATGAAGATGAGGACCCTGCTGAAGTTCATACAAGACCATGTGATCCTAGAATCTTTGTGACCTTCAGTGTATTTGCTCATGAGATCTGGCCCAAAATGGCAAAAGGCAAGCATCCCTACAATCCAGCATTGGTTTGGAAAGAAATAAAATCTTTTTTGAAGGGGTCTTTTGAGGCATTGAGCAGCCCACGAGGCATACTTACTGAAGAAGAGTACAAAAAACTTGGTCGAAAGAGATGCCCAGACTTTAAAGAAGACCGTAGTGAAATTTACAAACTGTTCTGTCTTTACCAGCGAATAAGATCACAAGGGAATTATTTTGATGAGGAAGATGTCTTGTACAAATTGTCTCAAAGGCTCTCTGCATTTAGAGTTCTGCCATGGTGCATCCATGAACTTTATGGGGATGAAATTCAGGATTTTACTCAAGGAGAGCTAGCATTGCTAATGAAATGCATTGATGATCCTAACGCAATGTTCCTGACAGGTGACACCGCACAGAGCATCATGAAAGGAGTCGCATTTCGTTTCAGCGACTTGACATCGCTTTTCCATTATGCCAGTGTAACCTCTAATGACAAGAAACAATGTATTGTTAGAAAACCAAAAAGGATATACCAACTTCACCAGAACTACAGATCTCATTCAGGTATCAAAACCTTTTATGTTAGGAAGGGGGTTGTATTGGGGATATAAATATATCATCGTCATTGCGCTTTTTAAACCCAAAAGCGTTGCTCTGTTTCCCTGTCACTCTACACTTTATCAGTGTGGATCGGGGGTAGGTGATGTTACTACTTCTATAGCCTTGGAACTGCTCCTTGATACAGTCTTGAGATATTTACTGCATATTGGAAGCTGAGAATCAATTTCACCAAATTACAGTATATACTTGAGTATAAGCCGACTTGAATATAGGCTGAGGCACCTAATTTTACCACAAAAAACTGGGAAAACTTACTGCCTCTAGTATAAGCCTAGGCTGTAGTAGCTACTGGTAAATTTCAAAACACAAATAGAAACCATAAAAATTACATTAATTTGAGACATGCAGCTTCTTTTCTCCTCTCGGCACAGCAACCCAGCTGGGTTGCTGTACTGAGAGGAAAGGCCGCATGCCTACCTCTCATCTCTTGGCACAGAGATCAGCTGGTTCGCTGTGTTGAGAGGGAAGAAGATGAATACATGTAGCTTCTCTTGGCACAGCAACTCAGGAGAGACCCGGCCCTGCCCAACAGGAAGGTGTGTGACCAATGAGCCATGCACTTTCCTCTCCTCCCCTCCCAGCACAACAACCCAGCTGGGTTGCTGTGCCGAGAGGAGAGGCCGCACACCTTACTCTCCTCCTCTCTCGACACAGACCCAGCAAGGTTGCTGTGCCAAAAGGAAAGGAGGCACGCAGTTGGTAGAAGACCTGCAAAGGGCTTCTTTCATCCCTAAGCTTTCCCGCCAGGGCCCTCACTCAAGTGAAAACCGAGGGGACCTTTTTCAGCATAAAATGTGTGGAAAAACTACACTTATATTCAAGTATATATGGTAGTCCAATGAAGCCATGCTGATCTGGAAGATCCAGATCAGTACTGTTCCTGCCATTAAACTTTTTAAGTACCAGCAATCAGTAGTCTTCTCTTTCTAGCATTAATACGTTTGTGGGTGGGACCATGATACAGCCACAGTCATTATTTTTTAGGCAAATAAACTTGACCAATCAAGTCTCCTCATTGTATTGTTGAAGGTTTTCATGGCCTGGGTGTTGTGTGGTCTCTGGGCTGTAAAGTGTCCTAGTTAACAGAACCAATTGTGAGGGCTCGTGGGCAATGTAGTCTAATAATAATAGGGGAATCAGACCCATCCCCCCTCCTTTTTTCTTTTTTTTTTATAGAGATTTAGTAGAATTCATCTGTTTAAATTATTATACCTGTGATAATGCATTCAGTTCATTTATGTACAGTATGGCTCCTGTACCTGCAAGGGATGCGATTCAGACCTTGCACGAATATGCAAAACCATGAACAATAGCAAAACCCTTTTAGAATGAAGAATCCAACTATATTAGAGGACCTAAGACCTGTGTTAGAGGACCTAGAAAATGTCTAGAGAGGACCTATGTTGTTAGATGTGGATAAATGAAATGGCAAGAACTGCGGATAAGGGGTTGTACGGTAATCAGATATTTGACAAGAAATCCTCCTGCCTCCACGTTCTGCAATTTAATGAAGCTGTTTGTAGGCACTAAACCGCTTTCTGCCCTAGCTGCAGTTTTCAAACTACTATTTACTGACTTGACTATATTAATATTTTTCTGTTGAGTTCATTTTCTGTTTCCATGTGTTTGAGACATTGGTTGTGCCAAGTTTCATCTGCTTCTCTTTATTTGCAGGGATCCTCCTCTTAGCCTCAGGAGTTGTTGATTTACTTCAGTACTATTTCCCAGAATCTTTTGATAGTCTCCCTAGAGATTCAGGCCTTTTTGATGGCCCTAAACCCACTGTATTGGAATCTTGCAGTGTTAGTGATCTAGCAATCCTACTGAGAGGCAATAAAAGGAAAACACAACCAATTGAATTTGGAGCACATCAGGTAACTATTCTTTGCTGTGTGATGATTTATAGATGGTTTCTGCTAAGCAAATATGCCTTAAAATGTTACTGTTTTATGAGTATCTCTGTGATATAATTATTTTCTAAATGAACTGAAATTTTGAGTACTCGAATTCGACTTCAGATACTTCCCCCTTCCTAAAAAGTCAACCCAGTTTTTTAAGGGTCAATTTTGGATTAAAATTTCGAGACTTACACATGAGTATATACAGTGTTTATCTAGTGTTCTGTTGTTGTTCTGTAGAACTATAGAGTTGAAAGAAACCACAGGGGCCGTCCAATCCAGCCCCCGTCCATGGGGGGTATATGTATGTTTTCTCTTCTCATTGCTTTTGGATAATTTAGACCAATGGTTCCCAAACTTTTTTTGACCAGGGACCTCTCTCTAACATTAGTACCAAAAGGGTTACAAATCAGTTTTTGGTCAACTTTAGATTTAGATTAGTTATTTGGGGTGCTGATTCATAAAATTCTATTGGATAGACCACAGCAGCTCTAGTTTCTGATACAAAGATATGCCATTCAGTAGCCACCATCTGCTTGCCCACAGAAACTCATATTTAATAATCCTCGGCACTAGAAGAGGGTTTCACGAGACCAGTTGCTCTTATTGTGACACTGGTGATCCATGGACCACAGGTTGGGAACCAAAAATGTAGAAATTCCTGCTAACTCAATTATGGTTGTTAAACCAAACACATAATAAGGAGCCTTCAACTCTTAAATATGGGTGAAGTCAATAAAAACCATTCCTGGACAACTACTGTAATCTGAAAACTCAAAAGAATTTAACCTTTCATTGGTAGTTGTCATAATCATTGATCATCATTCATTCAGTTGGATCCAGCTTTAGGACACTCACCCACTTAAAATACCCCAGTGTTGATTTTAATTACTTTCTCTTCTGGTGGAATTGTTCCTTGCTTGCTTAAAGGAAGTTTGCCTCTGTTTCTTGACTGATATTCACTGAAGTTACAAATCTCGTTTTCTCTAATTTGTTGTAGGTGATACTAGTAGCAAATGAAACCGCAAAAGAAAAGATTCCTGAGGAGCTCAGTTTGGGTCTTGTGCTAACAATTTATGAAGCAAAGGGGTTGGAATTTGATGATGTACTCCTTTACAACTTTTTCACAGATTCAGAGGTATGTAAAATGCTTAGAAAGTTCTTGGGAAATAGTTGGTTGTTCCTCACCCAGCAGAAATGAAAAGCTCAAGCAATTAGGCAGGTTTCCTTTAGTCTTGTGACATCATTTTGTTTGATTTTTATCATCCATGCTTGCTTGTATTGAAAAAGTATTGCGGTTTTAGCACATCTGTGTTTTTAGGTGACGTCTTTGCTTGAATTGGGGCCCCGGTGTGGTGGGGAGACTTTATCTTGGAAAATCTGCTGCTGGTGGTGTTATGCGCCTTCAAGTTGACTTTGATAAATGAATGAGATCATATCATTAACATCCATGCTCAGGCCTTACAGAACTGGGGCTGTGGTTTTCCATCGACTTATAATGTGGTTTTACCCCTTTTCCTACTGCCTTAAAGTTTACCAAGCATTGTCATCTTGGGTTGCTGTGAGTTTTCCAGGCTGTATGGCCATGTAAGCCCAAAAAACTTACAGCAATCCAGTGATTCTGGCCATGAAAGCCTTCGACAACACATTGTCATCTTTTCCAGTCAGTCATGCCATCTCGTGATATGCTTTGTAAAACTGTGTTGAGTAGTCCTGCCAATATGTAACTTTCTGTATTTTTTCACATTCTTAGGCTCACAAAGAATGGAAAATAATTTCTTCTTTCAAACCTTCCTTTTCCTTATCCAAAGAAACCAGGGTGGTCATTGAAACCCCCATTGAGAAAGATGATGACACTCCAAGAAAACATCTCCTGTTCAATCCAGATATGTACAAGGTGAATTTTAGAAGTTGTCATCCTGCCTTAGTGTTTCTTTTATGTCCAGATCAATTTATGGGTTAGAAGCAGAGTCTGTTCTTGCAACAGCTAGTTGCTGTTTTAGACATTATCTAAAAAACTGAAAGAATTTTGATTTGTAGTTCAAGAGTCTTCTGTAGGATAGAAGTGTGAACAGGAGAACAAAGTCCTTGAAGAAGATGGTGAGTGCAGAAACATATGCAAATGTAGATCTTGGTATTCAGAAATATTTTGCTTTGCTCCATCTCATTAGAAGTTGATGTTTGACCTTCAAAATTAAAAATTGTGTTGTAGATGTGTAGACCAAACAAAGAGAATTGATACATTGGAATCATTGGGATGGTGTGTGGAAGGAATCTGGTGACGCTATCTGAGAAGGTTGAGATTAGTAGAATTATAGAATGAAAGAGTTGGAAGAGACCTTTTGGGCCATCCAGTCCAACCCCCTGCCAAGAAGCAGGAAAATCGCATTGAAAGCACCCCTGACAGATCACCATCGAACCTCTGTTTAAAAGCCTCCAAAGAAGGAACCTCCACCACACTCCAGGGCAGAGAGTTCCACTACTGAACAGCTCTCATAGTTAGGAAGTTCTTCCTCATGTTCAGGTGGAATCTCCTTTCCTGTAGTTTGAAGCCATTGTTCCGGGTCCTAGTCTCCAGGGCAACAGAAAACAAGCTTGCTTCCTCCTCCATATGACTTCCCCTCACATATTTATACATAGCCATCATGTGTCCTCTCAGCCTTCTCTTCTGCAGGCTAAACATGCCTAAACCGTTCCTCATAGGGCTTGTTCTCCAGACCCTTGGAGTGTATTGAGAAATCTTGGCAGAAGTCAGAGAGGATGAGGAAGGGAAATTAAACGATTCACCATGAGTTCACATGTATTTAATTGTAGTATTGGATCTTTGTCGTAGTTTCCTTTCTATATCATACATCTTGAATTGTTCCTAGATGCTTAATGGTGAGCTAAAGCTGTTATATACTGCTATCACAAGAGCCAGGGTCAATCTGTGGATCTTTGATGAAAACAGAGATCGGCGTGCACCTGCATTTCAGTATTTCATCAAGCAAGAATTTGTTCAAGTTGTCAAAACGGAAGAAAATGAAGGTAAAGCCTATATATCATCCTTTTATAAAATGTTGTTCATTATTCAGATCCTGAGTGACTCTTTGAGTTTTGCATGAAACATAGAAGGGCTGAAGAAAGAAGCAAACTTGGATAATTTATAGTTAAAATTACAGGATTTTCACTGCCTACATTTAAGGAAATACCTGTTGACCTGAGTAAAGTCAAACTACTTTAAGGATCGGCATGTAATATTTTTCTGATTCCTTTTTACTTTGGTAACTAATCTGTGACTAAATGCATTATTGAGGAAATTAAATCTTTTAGTTCATTATTGAGTTAAGGTAGTTCAGACATGGAGACTAATAGATTTACATCCCTGAACTGCTGTTGACTTTGCTAAAAAGCTATTTTTGAAGTAGGAGTTGGAATTAGGAAAGCAAGCTTATGTTCCCCTCCCACAATCACTTGCTTTAAATCTGCTCAGACAACCAACAATATTTGCATTCACTTTTTCTGGTCTCTAGCTTACAATTTGTCATCAAGCAGAATACTTTGGGAAGATTTACAATCAAAATTAGTGAATGCAAAAAAAAAAAAAACGCTGAATATTAAATGCAGCTCCTTGAATTCACCACCTACAGAGAATAGCAGCTATGATTAGTTAGCACAATAGCAGAAATTTGCTTATGCAAGGGAAAAGAAAATAGGAAATATTTAGTTCCATATTAGTTGTTTCTACTTATCTTTATAGGCCACTTTGGAAACTATGTACAAGATAAGTTGTTTCTACTTATCTTTATAGGCCACTTTGGAAAGTATGTACAAGCTAGAATAGTAGATATTAGTACTACTAAAACTTTGCAATATGTAACGCATTGAGACTTGGCATTTGGCCAGAATGAAATCGGTATCTATCAGAATTCATTTTAGAGAAAGCATTTGGAGTTTAATATATACAGAAAAGAACTGATCACATTTCTGCATTTTTATTTTAACATTCCTGTTGAATACATTCAGAGAAGATATATCCCCCAAAAGGAATGTGTACATATCTCAGTAATCCAAACTGAAAAAGATGTTCTAAAGGAAATACATGAGATGACCTTAAACTTGATGTCTGAGAGTGAGGCTAATGTTGTCCTTGTTGGACAACTGATTTGGAATAATTAAATAGTCTCAATTAGGTTTGAGATGTGATTACAAAATTTTAAATCAAAAACATTTAATGCATATATTCAGTATAATGTTAAGCAGTAGGCTTGTGCATTTTGGCTGAACTTCAGTCCGTTTCTGCTGGCTGGAATCTGGCAAACTCCTGTATCCATTTTTGTGTGCCTCCTGAAAATGGGCAGGTCGCTGGATAGCTTTTTTGGTCATCACCCAAAATATATGGCTGGATCTGGCCTATTGGCGGTAATGGGGGACTTACAAGGCTCCCTTTTTCGTTCCTGGGACCCTTTCAGCAACTGGGTTAAGGAAGCACCCTATCTGGCCCATTATTGGGGGGCAGGGACTTCCCAGGCTCCCCTTCCCATCATTTTAGGCATTGTTTGTCATTATATCCTTCATTAAGATCTGGATTAAAAGCATCAGAGTTAAGATATCCAAGGCATTTTAAGGAGGCTTCCCACTTTCCAGGGAAGAAAGAGCATTCGACCTGGAGCTATACCCATTAAAAAACCCTCTCTTTTCTCTTGATTCGCATTGAAGGCCCTGCCTTTTTCTCCTCACACCTTCCTGCTTTGGGTTTAATGCTTCCTTAAAGCTGTTTCTACTTTCTCCTCTAGAGGAGAGGTAACTAGGTGGTAGTAGTTTTCTGAGAATGGGGCTTTTCTTTTTGTTTGCTGGGATTACTATTATTGTTGTTGTTAAGAAAAAATATTTTGTGAAGGAGAGGGAGGGGAGAAAAAAAAGAAGCTAAAAGGGTTTCTCCAAGCCACGAAAAGCACGCACACACCCCACCTATCCCGCATGTTCCCAATTCCCAGTCAGTCCCACTAAAGAAAAAGAATCAAGAAAATAAAGGAAAATCAAAAAGATTCAAGAGAGTGGCCAAGCCAGAAGCAAAAAAACAAACAAACAAACACTGAAGTCAGGACGCAGCTGTGATGCTGAATAGGGGAGGAGAAGCCATGATCAGCTGCCACGTGGTCTCATTATGGACAGAAAACCGTGACGGCTGGACCCTTGCCGTTACGGCCTCTGGGCCAAGCCAAAGAAGCCAGATTGGTCAAAGGAAAATGGCTAAAACGAATCCGTACACAAGCCTGTCAAACAGTTGTTTTTTGTGATCTGTTTATCAAAGAAACAGTTTGTGAAGAATGTGTATAACAAATTACAGTTCATCCTCTTTTTCCTAGCCTTTGATGACACTATGTTTGTTAAAGCATCAACTCCGGAAGAATGGGTGGCACAAGGAGAATATTATGCTAAACACCAGTGTTGGAAGGTAAATTCTGAACAATTTGGTTGTTTTGCCTGTACACATTGGGGAGAAACAAGTTTTCTTTACTATAACGAAAGTCTGTATCTGATGCAAGGTGCTAGTTTAAATCATGAAAAGTTTATATTCATAAAAGTAATTATAAATTGATTTTTTCCACGTAAATGTAGATGGAATGCAGCCAGACGTGAGCCTCTTGCTTAGCAATACGTGCTATGCTCTGATGATGTTCACTGCATGTAAAATAGTTTTTTCCCCTCTTTCCTCTGTCATACTAAACTTTGCAGCTGTGGCTATACATTGCATATATTTCATTGATAATGAACAACCATTCGATCAGTGTTTCTGGGACAGATTTCATAAGCACATTAGAAAAGCACAAGCGTTGCTCATTGCATTGTTTACAGCAGTTACATTGATACCACTTGACCAGTCCGCCTTCACCATCCCATCATTGTCAGTCCTGATACCAAAACCTTGCAGCTAGAAAGAAGACAAGGGGGGCTGAGGACATTAAAAAGACTTTAAAAGGGAGCTTCTTTGTCCCAAGCTTTGTAAATTGAAAGATGCCTTATATGGACCTGGGGTTGAGTCCAGAGATGCCTTTCTGCATTTGAACTCATGGGAAAATATACCTTTTTATTCCAGGGGAGGGGGAACCAGAATTTGTTATTACTTTATTCGGTTTTTGAGACACTATTTCAAGTGGCCCCTGGTAGCATAGTGAGTTAAATTTCTGAGCTGCTGACCTAAAGGTTGACGGTTCGAATCCGGGGAGCGGGCTGAGCTCCCACTGTTAGGCCCAGCTTCTGCCAGCCTAGTAATTCGAAAACATGCAAGTGTGAGTAGATCAAGAGATACCACTTCTGCGGGAATGTAATGGCGCTTCATGCAGTCATTCCGGCCACATGACCTTGGAGGTGTCTACGGACAACGCCGGCTTTTCAGCTTAGAAATGGAGATGAGCACCACTCCCCAGAGTCAGACACAACTAGACTTAATGTCAGGGGAAACCTTCACCTTTATTTTACTAGACACTATTTTGCTTGTTTCACCTAATACAATGGAAAGTTTGAGTTATCACTTGTTCAAGATTTTTTGGAATGACACTAGTTATTATTTTCCTTCTATTTACTGTTGTTTTGGATCCAGCTCTCATGGTCCCATCTGCATTGTTTGCTAACTCAAGTTTAGAGCTTGAGTCAAAAAGGCTCTAAATGCCTCGCGTTCTGAGCAGTTCAGTCTCTCTTCTCCTTGCTCTGCTTGATCTGCAGAGCAGAAAGACATGTCTCACGAGCATCCATAACTTACTGAGGTTGAAGGGGAACCTACCTTTTCTGGGAAATCTAAATCCCACCTGTTGGACAAAATCACGTCCCCTTTGCCATGGTGCTGGGTTGCAAGTCAATCTTGCGGAAGACAACAGGCAGTTTGCAAAAGTTTTAAAAATTTCCAAGATGGTCCTGTGGATAGAGAGAATTCCCATTCCTATTAACATTAGAATTTAATATTATGTTGGGCTATAATAAATAATGTATTTTGGGGAGGAAATGTATGATTAATATAGAATTCATTTTCATAGCCAGTTACTGAAATTGCTTTAAAAGGGTGTTGGGTAGATTCAGGGAGGACAAGTGTGAAAAGCCTGAAAAGCGAGTTTGTTGGACTACAAATCCCAGGATCCTCCAGATATTGTGGCCAATGTTTTACTAACTATTTCCTAAATGGAACAGTAAGGGAGAGGAATTTCCCCTTTTCCAGACCTGGGAGCAGGAGGGACTTTCTCATTTGATGGATTCTTTTACAATCCCAGAAAAGAGATTTGCTGATATAAGTGCTACCTGAGTTGAGGAATTGCAAATCTTTCAGCCCATCTCTCAAGTTAAAAAATAAATAAAACTAGAAACTCAAACCTATTAACCCCTTGGATATAGTAAACACACAAAGGGTTGAGAATGTAACTTGAAACTTAGATAAGGAGATTTGTTAGAGAAACACATATTTACCCACTTGATGCCAAATGTTTCTAAGGAAACCAAGACTGAGAAACTTATTAACAATAGTAAGACTGCTTATAGCGAGGAATTGGAAAAGAGAAATAGATATACAAATAGAGGAGTGGTACAAGGAAGTATGGAAATTGGCAATAAATGATAAGGTGACATGTAAAAGAGAAATAAATATACAAATAGAGGAGTGATATAAAGAAGTATGGAAATTGGCAATAAATGATAAGGTGGCATGTAAATTAAATGTTAAAAGAGGGATATGGAAACAAAGTGATTTTGATGATGTATGGAGAAAATTTATTGAAAAAGGATTTAAAACAAAGATCAAAAGTTACCTCCACAAGAGAAATTGAAATTTTGGACTGATGATATATAAAAGCTGTGATTCGGGGGGAGGGGAGCATGGTAGTGAGGACTGGAAAATATGTATAAGCATAAAAATAACAGTAGATGCCAAAAGTTAATGTACAGTAGGTTGTATTATATTATGTGCCTGCTGTAAAACAAATGATGTATAACAAATGTGTTGAGTTATGATAAAATAAATTAAAAATGAAGAGTAACAAAAAAAGAAGTAAGGAAACCCAGGCTGAGAAATTATATTTGGCAGTTGAACCAGGAGGATGCCCCCTGCCTCAACGTCCCTGCCCGGTAAGTCAGGCAGGGCATTTTTCCAGTACTTTACAAACCTTTTGGGTCATTAGGGATCCTAGGTTCTGTCTTTTTGGTGAACTGCTAACTACTCCCATGTTCTAAGGAGCATACTCAGCTGCATCAAAATATAGGGATTTTTCACACATTTATGCTCTGTTTGTAGGCATCCTACATAATTCTTGATGACTTTGTGAAACAAAGTGTTAGACTAGCTAGATGGACCTTTTGTGTTGAGAAAGACAACTTGGTTCACTCCAGATACATTGAATTTCAACTGCTGTAGATCTTGACCATTGATTATGTTGACTGGGACTTATGGGCGTTGCAAACCTGGAGGATATTGGCTTATCTACTATGGTTCTGCATGATCCAAGGAGGCTTCTTGTACAAATGGATCAAGTATTTCCTGCAGAAACTTGCAAGTCAAGCTGTTGTTGAAAACACAAAAACAGGAAGCAATGGTAACAAAATCCAGCAACGCTACTTGTTCAGTGGCCCACCATTCTAATCACAATGTCATACTTCTGCTGTGTTGATTATATACTTCAGCTCCAGCATCTTATGTAGGTATGATTATTGTTCTTTCAGGTGGCTGCTAAATGCTATCAAAAGGGAGGAGCAATTGAAAAGGAGAAACTGGCCTTGGCAAATGATGCTGTGCTTAATGTTCAATCAAAGAAAATCAGCCCCAAGTAAGTGGTTTCTAGATGTTTAAAAAGGTACATTTCTAGAAAGTTTGAGAAATATATGTTTAATCAGGCCGTGGTAGTAAACTAATTATGTGTGAGTATATGCAGGTTTAGTCAGACGTACCTATATCTGTGTTTTCTCCATTTTACTGATAGGACAGATAATAATAATAATAATAATAATAATAATAATAATAATAATAATATTTTTTACCCACCTCTCCTCACGGGTCGAGGTGGGTTATGACATTGCTAAAACACATAATCATTTAAAAACACTCCATAGAATACATATATTAAGACATATTTCCATGGAATACATATTAAAATACAAAAAACAAAAGTTAGACATATAGTTGAAGTTTAAAATTTGCCATTAAAACTGTTCAGGTAGGCCTGCCAGAAGAGATAGGTCTTCACTTGTGTCTTAAATTCCGACAGCTGATCTAGCAGTCGGAACTCTACTGGCAGGTCATTCCACAGTCATGGGGCGGCCGATGAAATCGTCCTCTGGGTGGTGGTTGCCAGTCAGGTTATGGCAGGCTGGAGCAGACACCCCCCCCCCCCCTTAGAGCACCTCAGTGTTTGGGACGGATTGTATAGAAGTCGATCCTGTAGGTAACCTGGACCCAAACCATGTAGGGCTTTAAGGTCAATACTAACATCACAGATCACAGAGATCAGTATTGAGGGGAGACTGAGTTACCAGCCAAAATCCATGAGCTGGAAACTTCAGACAGAGTGTGTGAACAGCACTGCTGTGTTTGAATCCCCTTTGGGGTCTCAGACTCTTATACTTTCTGTGCTTCTGAAATGTATATGTGATTTTTTAAATGTGATACCCTAAAAATACTTTATACTTTGTGGTTGGGGGGGGGGTGGTTCGTTAGTTTTTATATTGATTATTTTATTCATTGTTTCTATTTGTTATTTGCTGTTTTTGGAATTGAATGTTTGCTATTTTGTTACTTTTGCTGGAGTCCCCTCATGGAAATACGGTAAGTTATAAATAAAATACTTTATTATTATTATTATTTTATTTTCCTGGAAACTAATTGGTAGCCAGTGGAGTGACTTTAGAATCAGTGTAATATGCTCAGCCCTAGATGTTCCTGTAACCAACCTGGCTGCCATATTTTGAACCAGCTGGAGTTTCTGATCTTGGTACAAGGGTTTGTTGCATTCGTTCAGTCGTCTCCGACTCTTCGTGACCTCATGGACCCGCCTACGCCAGAGCTCCCTGTCGGCCGTTACCACCCCCAGCTCCCTCAAGGTCAGTCCAGTCACTTCAAGGATGCCATCCATCCATCTTGCCCTTGGTCGGCCCCTCTTCCTTTTGCCTTCCACTTTCCCCAGCATAATTGTCTTCTCTAGGCTTTCCTGTCTCCTCATGATGTGGCCAAAGTACTTCAACTTTGTCTCTAGTATCTTTCCCTTCAGTGAGCAGTCGGGCTTTATTTCCTGGAGGATGGACTGGTTGGATCTTCTCGCAGTCCAAGGCACTCTCAGAACTTTCCTCCAACACCACAGCTCAAAAGCATCGATCTTCCTTCGCTCAGCCTTCCCTAAGGTCCAGCTCTCACATCCGTAGGTTACTACAGGGATACCATGGCTTTGACTAGGCGGATCTTTGTTGCCAGTCTGATGTCTCTACTCTACTATTTTATCGAGACTGGACATTGCTCTCCTCCCAAGAAGTAAGCGTCTTCTGATTTCCTGGCTACAGTCTGCATCTGCAGTAATCTTTGCACCTAGAAATACAAAGTCTGTCACGGCCTCCACGGTTTCTCCCTCTATTTTCCAGTTGTCAATCATTCTTGTTGCCATAATCTTGGTTTTTTTGACGTTTAGCTGCAACCCGGCTTTTTGCGCTTTCTTCTTTCACCTTGATTAGAAGGCTCCTCAGCTCCTCCTCGCTTTCGGCCATCAGAGTGGTGTCATCTGCATATCTGAGGTTGTTAATGTTTCTTCCAGCAATTTTCACCCCAGCTTTGCATTCATCCAGCCCCGCACATCGCATGATGTGTTCTGCATACAAGTTAAAAAGGTTGGGTGAGAGGATGCAGCCTTGCCGTACGCCTTTCCCAATCTTGAACCAGTCTGTTGTTCCGTGGTCAGTTCTGACTGTTGCTACTTGGTCCTTATACAGATTCCTCAGGAGAGAGACAAGGTGGCTTGGTATGCCCATCCCACCAAGAACTTGCCACAATTTATTATGATCACACAGTCAAAGGCTTTAGAATAGTCAATGAAGCAGAAATAGATGTTTTTCTGAAACTCCCTGCCTTTCTCCATTATCCAGCGGATATTGGCAATCTGGTCTCTCGTTCCTCTGCCTTTTCTAAACCCAGCTTGAACATCTGGCAACTCTCGCTCCATGTATTGCTGGAGTCTTCCTTGCAGGATCCTGAGCATTACCTTACTGGCATGAGAAATAAGGGCCACTGTACGGAAGTTTGAGCAGTCTTTCGCATTTCCCTTTTTTGGTATGGGGATATAAGTTGATTTTTTCCAGTCTGATGGCCATTCTTGTGTTTTCCATATTTGCTGGCAAATGGCATGCATCACCTTGACAGCATCATCTTTTAAGATTTTAAACAGTTCAGCTGGGATCCCGTCATCTCCTGCTGCCTTGTTGTTAGCAATGCTTCTTAAGGCCCATTCAACTTCACTCCTCAGGATGTCTGGTTCTAATTCATTCACCACACCGTCATAACTATCTCAATATTATTATCCTTCCTATACAGATCTTCTGTATAGTCTCGCCACCTTCTCTTGATCTCTTCAGCTTCTGTTAGGTCCCTGCCATCTTTGTTTCTTATCATACCAATTTTTGCCTGAAATTTACCTCCAATGTTTCTAATTTTCTGGAAGAGGTCTCTTGTCCTTCCTATTCTGTTGTCTTCTTCCACTTCCATGCATTGCTTATTTAAAAATAGTTCCTTATCTCTTCTGGCTAACCTCTGGAATTGCGCATTTAACTGGGCATATCTCCCCTTCTCCCTGTTTCCTTTTGCTTTCCTCCTTTCTTGGGCTACTTCCAGTGTCTCAGCAGACAACCATTTTGCCTTCTTGGTTTTCTTTTTCTTTGGAACGTACTTTGTTGCCGCCTCCTGAACAATGTCGCGGACTTCTGTCCATAGTTCTTCTGGGACTCTGTTTACTAAATCTAGTCCTTCAAATCTGTTCTTCACTTCCACTGTATATTCGCTAGGAATGTTAGTGAGATCATATCTAACTGGTCTGTGTATTTTCCCTGATCTCTTTAGTTTTATTCTAAATTTGGCAATAAGAAGTTCGTGATCTGAGCTACAGTCAGCCCCAGGTCTTGTTTTCACCGACTGGATGGATGTCCGCCACCTTTGGCTGCAAAGGATGTAGTCAATCTGATTTCGGTGTTGACCATCTGGTGAGGTCAATGTATAAAGCCGTCTTTTAGGTTGTTGGAAGAGAGTATTCGTTATACACAGCGAGTTTTCCTGGCAAAATTCTATCAGCCTGCGTCCCGCTTCATTTTGTTCTCCCAGACCATGCTTGCCTGTGATCCCAGTTGTCATTTGACTTCCCACCTTGGCATTCCAGTCTCCTGTAATGAAAATAATGTCTCTTTTGGGTGTATTATCCAGTAGGTCCTGCAGATCCTCATAGAACTGATCTACTTCTGCTTCTTCAGCAGCTGTGGTTGGGGCATATATTTGGATCACTGTAATGTTGAAAGGCTTTCCTTGCACTCGAATTGAGATCATTCTGCATTTTTTGGGTTGTATCCAAGCACCGCTTTAGCGAATTTCTTATTAATTATGAAGGCTACTCCATTTCTTCGATGTTCCTCTTGTCCGCAGTAGTAGATCCTGGTGGTCATCTGATGTGAAGTGGCCCATTCCAGTCCACTTCAGTTCGCTGACCCCCAGAATGTCTATCTTTAGTCTTGACATCTCGCCAATAACAACATCCAATTTGCCCTGGCTCATAGATCTTACATTCCAGGTTCCTATGGTGTGTTGATCTTTAGAGCATCGGATTCGTCGTTCACCTCCAGTACCGTCGGCCGCTAGCCTTCCTTTCGGCTTTGAGCTAGCTGCGTCATCAAATCTGGGGCTAGTTGAACTTATCCTCTGCTCCTCCCCAGTAGCATTTTGGCCATCTTCCGACCTGGGAGTCCCATCTTCCAATGGCATACCGACATATCTCTGGTTGTACTGGTCCATTTAGTTTTCTTGGCAAGGATACTGGAGTGGTTTGCCATTGCCTTCCCCAGGGATCACGCGTGGTCTGACCTCTCTGCACAACCGTCCCGTCTTGGGTGGCCCTTCACGGTTTCGCTCATGACATCATTGAGGTGCTCAAGCTCCAGCGCCCCGACAAGGCGGTGATCCTTTGCTGGTACAAGGGTAGCTCAATGTAAAGCGCATTGCAGAAGTCCAACCTTGAAGTTACAAGTGCGTGCACTACCATCTTAGGGTCCTCTAAATATAGGAAGGGGTGCACCTGGCAGATCAACCGAAGCTGATACTAAGCACTCCTGACTGTTGTAGATATTCAGAAAATTATAATATACGTTAAAATAAAGTTTTGCTGGAAGGGACACATCATGTATAGAATTTTTAAAGGATAAAACTTGTTTCTCTTCAAAATAAGCAGGGCAAAAAGGAGCAAAGCAATTCAGTCATTTTCCAGCAGTTCAGTGGCTTATGAAGAGTAGTCATTAGTATATATTCTTTTCTTTTTAAAAGAGGTAATGTTTTCAAATAGCTGTTGGAATCAAATATTTTTGATCGCTCGACTGACTATTTTAAAATCTGTAATTAGGTTGGCATGTGATCTTTTTTTTCCTTGTTAACAGGGAGAAGCAAATGGAATACATGAAACTGGCCAAAACTTACATAGAGTGTGGTGAACCAAATTTGGCTCTCAAATGTCTTTTTCATGCCAAAGATTACCAGCTTTGTGCGCAGCTTTGTGAAAAATTACGAAAGGTAAATATGCTCTTCTACTATTTTCCGGGGGGGGGGGGGGGGGGGGGGGGAGTATAAATTTTACTGGACAGATGTGTCATTGTTTCATCTCTTAGACAATGCCTATAGGAGAGAAAAACTAGTTTAGAACCCCGCCTTATTTTCCTCCGCTGGACTATAAATATCTGTTACAGCAGTTCTTAGAAGTGGGATGATTTAGGAAGGCTCTTTACCCTGCAGTTACTTGGCACAACAATCATTTATTTCATGCTGCCTGCTTTCCACATTTCTTCACTTACAGACAGTCACTTGGCAGATATGGCAGCCTGCTTGATAACCTAAATCCCCAAGTGGTTTGTGTGGAGTAGATGTGAGTAAGATTGATTTAAGTTCAGCCATAGGAAACAAGTGAGAGGTATAGGGTACTGTAGGACTTAGATCTAATCATCATCACATTTGGTGCTGGTTGTGCTACAACATAAATCACAAATGGGAGCATGAGGTTCTTCGGCCATTGCTGAACTACTGAATGCATCCATTCTATTCAACATTGCCAATGCTGGGAGGCTATAGTACTCGCAATCCAGTGACAATTTCCAATCTCTTTTCTTGAATGTATTTTTGCAAATTTTAATCGCTCAACTTTGTTACAGTAGTTCTGAAAAAAAAAATCTGACTCACATGTATACTTTTCATTTTCTTTTCACTGATTATGGAAGTTTGATGACTTTGTACAAATGTGGATGAAACGTCAGAAGGGAATGCTTCTAGAACATGGCCGTACAACTCGGAAAACTCACAGCAACCCAATGTACAAATTGGCTCTGCTGAAATATATTCTGTCTGAACCCGTCCTGCTTCCTCCAATTATTATTATTATTATTATTATTATTATTATTATTATTATTATATTATCATCAAAATATACAATTAATAATTTTTCCAAAAATGCAAATATAAAGTACCAATATCTATGATGGGAAAGTACATGGTATTTAAAAAAGAGACATAAACATATTTTTTACATCCTAATGCAGCTTATACATACCATCATTAAGCATATTAGCATTTTGCATACTCTAATCTAAAATAACAATAACCATAACAATAACGTGCTATCTATTTAATTTTCAACTTTACCCTCTTTAAATATATTATGCATATATTGATAACAGTGCTATTTCTGGTACATTTCAAACTCTATTTTTATTACTGCCCTTATTTCTTTAAATATTGTTTCCCAGAATTTTTAAAATAAATTTGCAGGACCACCACATATGAATATATGAACCTACTTCCTGGCACTCTCGCCAGCATTGGTTAGAGTATTTCTTGTCTGACTGATTTAGTCTAACTGGGGTTAAATACCACCCCCAAATTATTTTATAATAATTTTCCTTAATTCTTATAGATATATTTTTAAAGGTACACATATTCTATATTCTTTTGTATTACTGAATATTTATAGTTTTTTCTAAATCTTGTTCCCATAATTCTCTAGAATAATCTCATTTCTGTTCTTCTAGTAAGAATTGATAAATATCACTTTTGAACCTTCTATTATTTAATTTCTTTATTCTCTCTTTGGATTATCATTCCCTCAAATTGTCCTATTTGTATTATTTTGCCAACATTTGTATGTTTATACACATCTGTAATGCATTATTATTATTATTATTATTATTATTATTATTATTATTATTATTATGCAGGTGAAAGAGGCTGCATATTTCTATAAGAGAGCTCAGTGCTACAAGGATGCATACAGGTGTTTTGAACAGATTCAAGAGTTTGATCTAGCAATTAAAATGTGTTGCCAAGAGGAACTGTATGAAGAAGCAGCAAAGACTGTGGAAAGGTCTGTATTTTTTGAAGAGCTTGTCATTCATAATATTCATTCCCTCTCCTTTTTCTATGTCCACTTTTTATTTCCAAATCTTTGGCAGACTCGAAGCCCTGGTTTTTAAATCCATTAACATACTATTTCAATATAATTGCAGTTAGGCAGTGAGTATAAGGCTGTATTTCAGAAAACATTTTTAAACAGTTTCAGCACTGCATAAATGTAGGCTTAGCAAGAATGTTTTTACATTGGGATTGCAAGATCAGGAATGCACAAAAGGTTATCTCCCACAGGTGCACTGCCACTGTACTGTCTTTATCTGCTTATACTTGCCTAGGAGATCTGATTACTCTTTAATGTACTTATGATATCTGACTGTATAACACACAATCTATAATCATGGAAAGGATTGGGTTGGAGTGGGATGACGCAAACACCGAAAAGAAGAGGTACTGGGATGCTTCTCTAGGATTCTATTGATGCAGTACACTAATTCTTTTGGAGTCAGGATTCCCCAACGTTTTTGAAAATTAGTATCTCTGTAGAGTCTAGAACAGTGGTTCTCAACCTGCGGGTCCCTAGGTGTTTTGGCCTACAATTCCCAGAAATCCCAGCCAGTTTAGGATGTCTGGGAGGTGAAGGCCAAAACATCTGGTGACCCACAGCAGGGGTCCTCAAACTAAGGCCCGAGGGCCGGATACAGCCCTCCAAGGTCATTTGCCCGGCCCTTGCTCAGGGTCAACCTAAGTCTGAAACGAAGTCCAAAGAAGGAGCCTCCACCACCCTCCTCTCTGCCCCAGAATGTGGTGGAGGTTCCTTCTTTGGAGGCTTTTAAACAGAGTCTGGATGGCCATCTGTCGGGGGGGCTTTGAATGAGACTTACCTGCTTCTTGGCAAAAAGGGGTTGGACTGGATGGCCCGTAAGGTCTCTTCCAACTCTAGGATTCTAGGATTTTATTTATTTATTTATTTAAAGCATTTATATTCTGCCCTTTTCACCCTGAAGGGCGTGAAAAGGGCGGAGCACAACATATAAACGACAAACATTCAATACCGAAACATACCATACACATACAAAAGCATTAAAATCACATATCTTGACGTTAAAATCCATTAGTTAAAACTGTCTCAACAACCATATAGAATTTGGTTGGCATACTAAGGGTTCCTATTGCTGCCTCATTCTATGACTTGAAAGCACACAACAACAACAACAATCCCATCTCATCAGCCCATCAGCTCACACTTCCCATTGAAATACTAATAAGTTTATATCTGTTAAGATTGTTCTTCATTTTAATGATTGTATTGGTTTTTTAGCGTTGCTTGCAGTACAAATGAGATAATGTGCAGTGTGCATAGGAATTCACTCATGCTTTTTTCAAATAATAATCCAGCCCTCCAACAGTTTGAGGGACTGTGACTTGGCCCTCTGTTTAAACAGTTTGAGGACCCCTGACCCACAGGTTGAGAACCACTGGTCTAGAAAGTAACTTTTAAAAGGAATACATTTAACCACATGCTGCCATGAGTATGTGTATCTTCCATAGTCAATGTGAACTTCTGCCTTACTTACTAAAATTACTCTCACAGGGAAAAAATATCTCAAGGCTTCCTGAGAATACTTGAGGCAAAGTTATGTTAGGTTATGACCATTGTTTAGTGTGTGAGTATGTGTACATTTAGATCCCCCTGAAATAAAAATTTGTTCACTTCCAGTTTGCAAAAAGAAAAACCTCAACAACATTTCAGTGTATTTTCAACAGGAATTGGGGTGTTGGCAGTTGCAGTGGTGTCCTGCAAGGATCTACTGATGCTACCCATCCTTGTTTTGACATCGTACTAATGAATGCAGCCTCCTTCTAAGGCTCAGATGCTATCCCCTTCCTTGTCTGATGCCACATAGCCAAAAAGAGGAATCTGATATATCTATCATAATGGCATATAAGTGCTGTTGACATTAACTGTGTAAAATATCAATATGCCAAATTCATAATTCACAGTTTAAGTTGGCATGGTTGAAACAAACTCTGAACAGAATTTGTCAAATGACTAGGAAAGAAAAGGCTTCTGGATTCATCTTTTTTTTTTCCAGGAGAAAGTAATGAATCACACAATCCTAAACTGCAGGTTGTCCCCCCCCCCCCCCCCCCCCCCCCCCCCCCCGGGTGCATGTCATAGTAAATCAGGGTTTAGCAGGACTTTCATATACAGCCATTATGTACAGGCAGTCTCCGAGTTATAAACATCCAACTTACATTCGCCTGTGAGGGGAAATCTACCCCTTGGAAGGGAAATTCAGTCCTGGAAAAGTTATCATGGGGGAAAGGTGTCTCCACTGAAGCTTTCTCACCAATCCTTGTTATTCTTACATACAAATTCAATTTAAGAACAAACCTGCAGAACTGATCTTGTTTGTAACTTGGAGATTCTTTCTATATTCTAAAAACTTCTAAAAATACGGTTGTGTGTTATCCACACATTACCTGAATCCAAATTCCTATATTTGATTGTTGCATTTTTAAGCTAAGCTGAATGGATCCTGTTTAATTGCTCTATTTCTATGCTACTATTCGTTCTATTCACCTTATTGACCAGCCTATCCTTTAACTAGTTTTGCATATTGCCCCCCCCCCCAAATATGAGTCTGTTGTTGCTTATAATGTTTGTTTTATTGTTTATGCTGTTTTTATGCTATTTTAATATGTTATTGTTCAGTTTTTAATTGTATGTTGCCTTGGGCTTGGCCCCATGTAAGCCACCCCGAGTTCCCTTGGGAAGATGGAGGCGGGGTAGAAAAATAAAGTTCTTCTTCTTTATTTACATAATTTACTTAGCCATATGACACAGACCTTCTGATATACTGAGCCAGGGATCTCTTTTTTGCTTAAGTTGTTAAAATCATATTTGTTGACATAATTTTTCGTTTTCCCAAGGCTTATTTTCTTTAGTAGTTTTTTTAGTGTTTGTTATGTCTAAACAGATGCTCAATAACACATTTATTTCCATTTCACAATTAACATTTATGGATATGTATTGGTTTCAGGTATGAGAAAATGCTGCAACATGAAAAACTGCCAGGTTCCAAACTTCCATATTCAGCCAACCAATTTTATTTGGAAGCAGCTGCAAAATATTTGCATGCAAACAAAAGCAGTGCCATGATGGAGATGCTTTCCCACCTTGACACTGAAGACCAGCTTGTTTTCTTGAAAGAACATAAATGCTTTTCTGAAGTAGCTGGGCTTTTGAAAAAGGAAGGCAGAGATGAAGAAGCTGCAAAGTTGATGAAACAGCATGGATTTTTATTGCAGGCAGCCAAACTCACTAAACAAATGGACTTTCGAGCATCATGCTTACTTGCTGCGGCCCGCCGTGGTGTGGCAGGCTGCTATGCTCTGGAGAATTTGCCAGCCGTCTTGGAAGAAGCCTTAAATCTCTGTGAAGAAACAAACCAAAAGTCCGGCAGAGCAGAGGCAACTTATTTGAAGGGTGTTCTAAGCAAAGACTTCTCTATATTGAGGGAGGCTTTCCGCATGTTCTTGCATGTGAATCACACTGCAGGTGCTGTGGAAGCATTGTTTAAAGCCTCACATTGTGAAGGAGGAAATGAAGCCTTCCTGCGATTAACATCACAAGGAATTGGGGCACTTTTGAAACTAGTCACGGCTTTCGAAAAAGCAGACACTAATGCTGAGAGAGGCATGGTGAAGTCCTGCTTTGAATACTTCGGGATTATGTCAATAGACAACAAGACCTGCCAGATCTCTCAGAATGAAGCAGGATGTTTACTGGAATATTTTCCTGAAAGCTTAAACCTGAGAGGGAAGAAAAGTGACCACTTCACTGCCAGCCTGGAAGAGGTGAAAACTGTGCTGAGGAAGCATTTGTTGAATAGGCTGACTACCATTGTTCGCCACCTATTTGAAAGGAACTTCCCCAATATTTGTGCCAAGTTCATTGCAGGCTTGAAGTGTGAGGACAAAGCCTGTGAGGACTTCCATAGAGTTTTGTCATATGGAGAGATAAAATCTGTCTTTCAGTGTAAAGTGCATCTGGCTGCAATAAATGGGTTCCTGTTAGAAGCCAAGCAAGTGTTCCCAAAAGATTTGCTTCATGGGCTTAATGCTATTGATGAATTGTTGACAGCCGATAAATATGCTTTGTGCAGATCCCTTATAAATGCCATCTTTCCTAAACATTTCCATCTGAGAACAATCTCCAAAGACCCGCTGGCATGCAAAAACATCCTAAGTCTTCAAGGCGGTGGCTTTGTAACTTTTAATCCTTGCAGAATGGTGTTGAGGGAATATGTCATATCTGAGTTCAAAAACCAGACTCCTCAAAACAGGAGAGAATCTACTGATTTATTGCTGAGAACAATGCAAGTCCTTGCCTTGACTGGTCATTATCCTAAAGAGTTTGAGAGGCTTCTTGAAAGAGAAGAAGACGACTTTAAGACACAAAATAAGCAGAGAGGAAGTATCAGAGACACTGAAGGAAGGCATGGTATGTTGTTGCCTGACAAAAATTCCAGAAATGCTGACAGCATCCACTTGTGTTTCATTCGACTTTTGCAGGAGTGCATAGACAAGCTCTACATTTACAGAAATCCAGAGGAGTGTAGATGGCTGTTCTACCGTTTCATGAATGTCTTGGTAAGGAAGTGCACTTATCCCTTGATTCCAAGCATAGGAAACACAGTGACTTTGCTAGAGTTTCAATTTATTTTTTGTTGTGCTATCCTTATGCGCCTCTGCAAAAGCATGACCCTTTGCCTTCCTAAGAGTTACATCGCTTTCTACCACTACTGGGATTTTTTCTTCGCCAAGGGAGACCGACAAAAATGCATGTTTTCTATTATACAGGATTATAAACCAGTAGACACAAAGCAAGCTATACTGCTATTCCAACTTCATCTGAAATATTTAGCAGATGTTCTGTGCAAATTCGAAAACTTCAGTGTACTCCTGGATGCTTTTAATGACCCTGATTCTATTGTATCAGGAGAGGCTGAACGTACTGTTGTGCTTTGCTTAGTGATGTTAGTGAATGCAGATCAAGTGGGATGTGGCTGGAAGTATAAAAGTATTTTATCAGAACATTTCCCTGCTCTCAGGGAAAGCCTTATAGGAATGAAGAAAAAGTGTCCTTCCAAAGTACCCGAAAGGTTGTTTAAAGCTGTGGACATGATGTGCAGACTAAGAGCCACTGATGTTAAAGAAATCATTGAAGGCCTCAAAGAATTGCTGTTTTGCCGAGATGAAGAGTTTTTGGCTGATTGTTGCTGGAGATGGGATCCCAAAGGAACTCGAGGTTCCAGGCATGAAGATAATAAAGGGATCAGAGGTATCCATTACAGAGTTGCAGACATAGACAGATTTTCATATGTCAGTCAGGCACCGTATTTGGAAGAGCCAGAACCAGATCTTGAAGAAAACATATACGTTGAGGAAAGAGAGGATCCACTAGCCGGTTTAGCATCAGCAAGGCAGCAAAAGCAACAACAAAAAGCTCTTGTCAAGCAGAAGTTACGGTGCCTTTTCCTGTTTGTTCGTTGTTGTGTTAGATGGCGGCAGCTGTCTTCTTCAAAACCAGAGTCCTTGGAAATGACATTGGGGATCTTCAAAAAAGCAGATATTGATAAAACACAGTGTGATCTCTGTGGTGTCAAATTTGCCCAAAGCCCCGTGAACTTTACTCCTACAATTGAGCACTCAGAAAAAGAACCTACAGAAGAGACTTCAACTGAGATGGAGTGGGAAGAAAGTGTGGAAAGGCAGGAAAGTTTTGTGGACAGTGAAACATTTGAACATCATATTACCCAGCTTGAACATGGAAACAAAAGCATTTCTTACCAGAAATACTTTGAGTTTTTCAGAAGCGAGATAGAACCATTAGTCCATAGTGGGAATAAAGTGGTGGAAAAGATTGTGGAGAATGCCTGCATCAAGAGTCACAGCGAGGAGTCGAAGCTAATGCAGAGAAAAATTGAAGAGAGCATTAAGAGTATTTGTGATTCAGTAGAAGATATCTACAAGACAAAAGCATGGAGTGATGGTAAGACATTTTGGCTATGTCTCAGCAGTCAGGGAAGTTCTTTCTTTACTGCCAGAGATTCAAGGATGAAATCTTCAATTCATTAGAATTAAATGTTTGCTAGGCACATGCAATTTTCAGTATAAGTTCATTCTAATAAATACGTTTCAATTAGTTTTAGATGATGAGTGGATAACTGTTAGGGAAAACTACACTAAAATAATAAAGCAGAGCATCCAAAAACAAACAGGATAAAAATTGAGTTTCAGCTCATTAACTAGCAAAGCGTGAAGTGGCTAAAGAATTCAAAGCTCAGGAGGCAAAGATTGCAGAATCCAATCTTTAAAAATATCACAAAAAGGTTTGTTTACAATGGTAAAGAAATAACTGCATTTCTTAATAATCAAGAATTGGATCCCAGGTACTCTAACACCCATCTCTTCTAAGGTTTCAAAGAGAGGGAAAATACACATCCAAGTACTACATCTCTCCTGACGCAAACAGAGAGAGATCTCAAAGCACACAGCACATACTCTCCATACTAAAGTTTAAGAAGGCAGAAGCCAAATTGCAGTAGAAAAGTATACATTCTACACAACCAATCAGAATGAGATCAGAAACAAAGAGGAGAGAAGAAATAGATACATTCCCAACTGTCAAATCAGGAGATGGGGGAAAGGAATTCTTTTAACCTATACTAAACTAACTGCTCTTCGTTGAGGATGTGACACTTGGGCAGTGTGAGGTTGAATCCCAACAATAACTACCAGGTTAGTGCAATGGTAGGTTAGTGCAATGATAAACCCATACTGCCCATACTGGGGTGCAGATTTGTTACGTTTTTGGACTTTTTTGGCCATTAAGCTTAGAAGACAACTTGTTTGCAGCAGGAATCTATTGTGAGGCATCATTTGCAAAAAAAAAAAATAGTGTAGCTCTGGGTGTCTCAAAATGGCTTTTGGGCCATTTGTGCAACCTGCAAGCCACATTTTCTCTGTTTTGGATCCATAGGAACATATGAATAACAGGACTAGATAATATTAAAAGCTTGTTTGGGCCAGCATTCTGTATGTGGTATCCCTTTGTCCCCAACATGTGTTTCAGACTATTTTTCATTGTAGATGTTCAATGGCCATCCTCTTTTTTTCTCACATGGTATTTTCTTTGGAAATTTTATGCTTTTATTTTAAACTCTCTGCTTTTTGGAACTGAGTTCTAGGTAGGCCTGAAAAGAATTACTCTCTAGACCAGGGGTCCTCAAACTTAAGGCCCAAGGGCCGGATACGGCCCTCGGTCATTTACCTGGCCCTCGCTCATGGTCAACCTAAGTCTGAAATGATTTGAAAGCACACAACAACAACAACAATCCTATTTCATCAGCCAAAAGCAGGCCCACACTTCCCACTGAAATACTAATTTATTTATTTATTTACAGTATTTGTATACCGTTTTCTCACCCCGAAGGGGACTCAAAGCGGTTTCCACATAGGTAATGGCAAAATTCAATGCCAGTATAAACAATTACAATTATACCATTACAGTTAGAAATAAATTAATACATCCATAAACAATAGAACAATCATTAAAACAATAAAACAGTCTCATCCGTCGAATCGTCGTTCCATTCATTGCCTTTCCGAAATGCTGCATAAATTTTTTTCTACTGCACAACAATGTGCCTGGTCCCAAAACCATGTTTTTATTTTTTTTCCTAAAAGTCAGAAGGGAGGAAGCGGATCTTACCTCATTTGGGAGAGTGTTCCATAGGCGGGAGGCCACAGCCGAGAAGGCCCTGTCTCTCATCCCCGCCAGGCGCATTTACGCTGTTGACGGGAGCGAGAGCAGGGCCTCCCTGGATAATCTTAGATTACGAGGTGGGACATAGGGGCAGATGCGTTTATCTTTTTTGAAATTGTTATTCATTGAAATTATTGTATTGTTTTGAAGTGTTTTTTGCACTACAAATAAGATATGTACAGTGTGCATAGGAATTCATTCATGTTTTTTTTTTTCAAATTATAATCCGGCCCTCCAACAGTTTGAAGGGACTATGACCTGGCCCTCTGTTTAAAAAGTTTGAGGACCCCTGCTCTAGACAACTGCTTCAGGGAGATACAACTTGCTTCCTTTCTCATTTTCTCCCAATAAAATCTTCATGTTTGATAGAGTTAATTTTTATGTGAATCATATGATTTTTTCACCTGAATTGTTCCTTGAAATGCAGTCTTGAATATGCTTTCTTGTGAATGTAACACTGAATTCAGCGGGATTTCAGAGTAAGCATACGTAGGATCAATTTGACTTCCTTACGGAAAGGAAAGCAGTATGCACTCAGTGGCTGAGATAACTTGAGTTGCTTAATTTACTTCTTTATCTCCCAACATTTTGTGACTGAAACAACACCATTTTGTGCCAGACAATATGCCCTTCTTAGCTGTTGATTTATAGAGCCCCAACAATCCTTTTTTAAAATGTCTACTGTACACATGAACCCCAAGGGACTGAGAGCCACAGTTAACTTACTGCATCAATAAATATTCTATTTTAGCTGAAGAAATTATGTCCAAGTTGGCTTGTGGATTGGAATCAAATGTAGACAATGCTGTGAAATGGCTGGAGAAGATGGAATCCTCCCTGCTAAAGGAGGAAGGTATGTTTCCAGTTTTACATGAATCTGTGGTTTGCAAGAACTGTGATTGTGCTTGATCTGTTGTGCTATCAGTGCATTAGTTAATCATAATTTAAGTCATGAATCATTTTGTCAAAAATGTTTTGATACTAAGTCAATGTATAATACTTCTGCCACCTAACTTTGAATTAAAACACTGATTGTATATTTGCATTTTACCTTTTAGATACTAATGGTTAAACTAGGTATAACAGCTTGGAAGAGGATCAGTCAAAATAATTAAATTAAAATTAAATTAAAGAAACATTAGTGTTCATTATGGAGCTTACAATTTTATCATTGTTGTGCAAGAATGCACAAAATACATGGGCATGATTTTAAGTTGCCTGCCATCTTATGCATGTGGACTTGGGGGGTGCAAAATTTTAAAATGTTTTGAAGCGTGGGACCTTATCTTCAAAATATTTGCAATCAGGATACTTTCCCATGCAGAATCATGTAAGTGTTGTATTATCTATAAATGTTTCTTAATAGCCCATCTGAAACCAGTACAGTCAACATTCACGGGTTAAACCTTAGCAGATTATAATAAAAATAATACAACTTTATTTGTATTCCGCCCAATCTCCCTGAAGGGACTCAGGACGGATTCCAACCACAAAAAGGCATTCAATGCCTGAATACAACTACCAATACAAACATAATAGCAAAAATAACCCAACATATGAGAACGAATTATAACTTAACATCTAAATTTAAATGAAACATAACCTATCAAATAAATTATATCTAACATAAAACAAAATATCAAACAGAAACAACAATTTACCGGAGCCGACACAGTTCATTAGGGCATGTAAGTTAATTATTGCCAAAGATGTTAACTGGGCTAGCAGGGTATCGTAATCTAATCCTTCTCCTCCTCATATGCTAATGATCAGAAGTAAGTTTCAGTTGTTCTTTGAAGGTGAGAAGGGAGGGGGCCATCTTTATTTCTTTAGGGAGGGAGTTCCAGAGGTGGGGGGCGATCACAGAGAAGGTCCTCTCTCTCTCATTCCCACCAGCCGTGCTTGGATTGTGGGTGGGACCAAAAGCAGGGCCTCCTCCACTGACCACAGTGTCCAAGTCTATTTATAAGAGGAGATGCAATTGGTCAAATAGTCTGGACCCAAACCATTTAGGGCTGTAAAGGTAATCACTAGCACTTTGTATTTAGTCCAGATGCAGGCGGCAGCCAGTGGAGCTACCCCAACATGGGAATGGTTCTCTCTCTGTACAGCACTCTAGTTAGTAACCTGGCTGCCAATCTCTGAACCAGTTGAAGCTTCTGAACTATCTGGCCAAGGTCTTTAGGCACTGTACCCACTGTACCCAGTGTGTTGATCACTACTGGGAATTATTATTATTATTATTTGAAACACAACAAGATGAGTCCACAGCAGACACTCTGCTGGCTGTTGTATTGGATCACATGTCAGATGCTTCCCAAGTGTCTAGGACTGTGTGATGTATCGGTGAATTACTACTACTACTACTACTACTACTACTACTACTACTACCCTGTTTTATCTCTCCCTCAGGAGACGCAAAGTGACTTAACATAAAAGTATCAGCATAAATTCAATGAAACAGCATTGCATATAAACAGTATACCCAGTTAAAAACTACTGATCACAGTAGTTGTAATAGCCCCGATCCAGATGTGAATTAACCATTTGTGTGAGTTTAAGATTGCCACGGTTACAGACAACCCCCCCCCCTTTTTTTTGTACAGTTTTCTGTTTAACATATCTTGAAAAAAGGAGGGTGGCAGAATAGAAATATGGCCTAACTAATTTTTTTATAGTTTAAAACAATGTGAAAAATGACTGCATGGGTCCAAATTACTATTTTCCCAGAAAGTGGACTTGATACATACTTCATGCTTATTGCTTGGATGCTTTTTTGACTAGTTTGTTCTCCTTTCATTTTAAACTAGAGTTTGACAGTGACAAAGACTTGAACAGTAAAGAAAATGACGAAGATCTAACATTTCAAGAACTGTGTGAAAAAAAGCCCAGAAGAAAGAGGGGGCGCCAAAGACGCAAATAGTTTGTTTACAAAAACGGCTGAGGTTTACTTTTCTGTTAAATTCCCATTAAATTCTTTTTTAAAAAAAAAATCAGGGAAATGTTATATTGCCAGACAATCAACATGAATGTAACTCAGAAGCAGCTCTTAGTTCTTAAGACTCAATGCCTATTTTTACTGGGTCTCTCAAAAAGATTGATTGTATTTTGTAACGTGTTTTGATATCAGCTGTTCTTTAAGTGTGCTTTAAAACATTCCTTCAGAGTGCCATTGTTTATATAAAATGTGAATATACATTTATATGTTTCTTCAGAGTCCCACTGGTTATATACAGTGTTCACCTACATTTTTAATGGAGAGTGGTTTTATATATTTGAAATTCTGAAAAGAAATGTATGGAAGATTTAAACAGAAAATAAAACAAGTATTGATTCTATGACATGTTTTGTGTTTTCGATGCCAGTCATTTATTTATTCTACAACACATATGGGTAAATAGAAGTCATAAGGCTCCCTGTGGACCTTTACTGTTCTCTGTGCTCAGACATAGCAGAATGCTTTGACCCACTTCCTTCTTCTGCCCAGCTTCTCAAACACGGGGACATGGAGGAACAGAGTTGCTATTTTCCTACTATTATTAACAGTAAGAAGGGAGCAAACAAGATCACCATTGTAGAGGGAAAGGCATGAAAAGATATTATCTCCTTCCTCTCCAGCAACATTCAGTGATTCCATGGCTAATTCAGTGATTCCATGGGCTTCATGAATCAGGAGTACAGTTTTTGGGGGGAGGAACAAGCATTTTGAGTCCCACAACATAACAGACCAGAGATTAAACAGACTGGAGACCCTATGTTCATTACCTGTATAATCTAATACACAATTTACATTGTGTATATATCATGGTAATTTTCCACACAACTGCTTTTCCAAACCAGATGTTTCCATTATCTTCCAGGCTAGGTATAGAAACTGACCTTACAGAGATTTCTTCCAGATTTCCAGCTACCAAAGACCTTAACATGTACATGCCAGGAGGATAGAATCATAGAGTTGGAAGAGACCTCGTTGGCCATCCAGTCCAACCCCTGCCAAGAAGCAGGAAAATCGCATTCAAAGCACTCCCAACAGATGGCCATCCGACCTCTAAAAGCCTCCAAAGAAGGAGCCTCTAACACACTCCGGGGCAGAGAGTTCCACTGCTGAACAGCTCTAACAGACAGGAAGTTCTTCCTAATGTTCAGGTGGAATCTCCTTTCCTGTAGTCTGAAGCCTTTGTTCCGCGTCCTAGTCTCCAGGACAGCAGAAAACAAGCCTGCTCCCTCCTCCCTATGACTTCCCCTCACATATCTATACATGTCTTCTCAGCCTTTTCTTCTGCAAGCAAAATATGCCCAGCTCTTTAAGTCACTCCTCGTAGAACTTGTTCTCTAGATCCTTGATCATTTGCGTCACCCTTCTTTGGACACATTCCAACTTGTCAACATCTCCTTTAAATTGTGATGCCCAAAATTTGACACTGTGATTCCAGGTGTGAGCTGATCAAGACAGAATAGAGGGGGTAGCATGACTTCCCTGGATCTAGACACGGTATTCCTATTGATGCAGGCCAAAATCCCATTGGCTTTTAAAACTTCTGCATCACATTGTTGGCTCATGTTTAACTTGTTGTCCACAAGGACTCCAAGATCTTTTTCACATGTTCTGCTATCGAGCCGGGCAGGAAGAAACATGTAAATGTTAAGGCCTTCCATCTCCATGTCAGGTTACTTCTCTGGAAAAAAAAGTCCCAAAATCACACAATGTTCAAAATGTATATGTATATATATAGAGGGAGAGTTTGTTGTACAGGGTGAGGCAGCATAACTTCCTGCCATTCAGTCAGTTGAAGATGTAGCGGAGCATTAGTGGTCTCGTTCGAGAGGCAGGAGTATAAAGTTTTGTCCTGACACAGTTCAGTCGCCATCATGCATTGGAACAGTGAGGAGCGTGCTTTTGCCGTTGAGGCCTACTTTTCGAGTGGATTTGGAGTGGTCAGACCGCTCTCCAAATTTGGCCCCTTGTGATTTTTTTCTATGGGGTTTTTTGAAATCCCATGTTTATGTGAACTGTCCAAGGACCCTACAAGATTTGAAGACCAACATCCAGGAAGAAATTGCCAACATAACGCCTGCTATGTTGGCAAGAGTCATGACAAACACCAGAAATTGGTTTACTCAGTGTAAGGAGAATGGGGGACGTCACCTACCTAATTTGAACTTCAAAACTACGTAAAACTAAACTTTAGGTATGCGCCTACATTATAAAAAAAATAAAAATTTCTGATTCATACAATGGGTTTTATTAAGTTTTGAAAAAAAGGAAGTTATGCTGCCTCACCCTGTACAAATGAGTAAATGTTGAAAGAGCAGAATTTAAAGGTCAGGAATCAGGGTGGATCATGACTTCCATGTCAGTGACATAGTGAATGTGTTTGAGGTTATTTGGGGAATAGGATTCAGCTCCTTGGATAATTCCTTTAAAGTGTGATTTAAAATCCAAAGTGGATTTCATTACAAGGGCTTGTTCAAAAATACTGGAGCAAGACATGAAGTGGTGACATTTCTGCAAAATGACTTACAGGGGTGGCAACATGTATAGTGAAAGCTCCGAATGATCTCTTCCGTGTGAAGAGAATACATGTTCAAACCTATTCACAAAGATTATAATATTTATAGTTCTCATAATATGCCTAATAGATGTGAGTGCCTGCTCACTCCTCCATCAGTAAGAACATGGATAGGAAACATGCAAACCCCTAGCTGTTGGCCTACTAACTTGCAGGTGCCCTGGCAATATAATCCATGGTGATTAATATAAGCAAACCACTGGACGAATTTGCTGCCAAATTTGGCCTCAAGACACCTACTAACCCAAGGAGTGACTATCACTCAAAAAATTTGAATTTGTCATTTGGGAGTTGTAGTTGCTGGGACTTATAGTTTACTTACAATCAAAGAGCAATCTGAACTCCACCAATGATGGAATTCAAACCAAACTTGGCACACAGTACTTCCATGACCAACAGAAAACACTAGAAGGGTTTGGTGGGCATTGGCCTTGAGTTTGGGAGTTGTAGTTCACCTACATCCAGAGAGCACCGTGGACTCAAACAATGATGGATCTGCACCAAACTTGGCATGAATATTCCATATGCCCAAATATGGAGTTTGGGGGAAATAGACCTTGACATTTGGGAGTTGTAGTTACTGGGATTTATAGTTCACCTACAATCAAAGAGCATGCTGAACCCACCAACGACAGAACTGGGGCAAACTTCCCACACAGAACCCCCATACTTAAGGTCATCCAGGCCAAGTCCCTTCATCAGGGCAAGAAAACGTAATCAAAGCCCTCCTGACAAAGAGCCATCCAGATATAGATATAGATGATTCATACACACACAGATACAGTATCATAGATAGAAAGGGACCCCTAAAGAAGGACAATTATATTTTACATGTTCCAGAGTTGGCAAACCAGACAATCTCCACATCAACACTGACAAAGAAACAGCAAGAGATACTGTTTACCCACAAGCATAAAGTAATTACATATATTAGAAATGAATACTTTTTCCAGATCATCAGACTGGGCCACAGCAACAAGTGGCAGGCGACGGCTATATATATATATATCCATCGCCTGCCACTTGTTGCTGTGGCCCAGTCTGATGATCTGGAAAAAGTATTCATTTCTAATATATGTAATTACTTTATGCTTGTGGGTATAGTATATAGATTAGGCATGGGCTGGGCCAGTAGCAGATGGATTAAGAGATGATAATTGAGAGTCAAAAGCTTCAACTCTGGAATATAGATGGGAAATGAGATATAGACTGATATTTATAGTGTTGGACAATATTTATAGTGGGTATTTATCGTGTTGGGTTTTAATAACTACTTGTATGTGGTTTTTAGCCTCGATTTTAACATTTGTTGAAGTTTTAATTATATAACCCCTTGGGTTTCATGTGGATGTGCGGGACTGGGTCCCCTGTCATCAATTGTAATAAAGTTTACTACTAGACAGGATTAAGAGAGTTTGTGTGGACTAATTCAAACAGTACCAAAAAAAAGGAAAAAAGAAAGAACATTATAATATTAAAAATGAAAAACAATTTTAACCAACATAAATTTAAAGGGTCTGGTGGCAAAAAAAAGAGTCTGGGCAGTGAGGGAAGAAAGGGTCTGTGCCTTGGGAGGATGCTGGTGTTGTTGTTTCTGGCAGCTCAAAATTGCAATTTTCTTGCCTTTCTCAGGAGGTGGAAAGAGAAGGAGGTGAAAGGCAGCATGGCACTGTGGAGCCCGTCACTATCATTAGCGGAGTCCCAAGGGTTCCACAGAGCACAGTTTGAGAACCCCTGCACTAGGACATAACCTCCATGCTCCCTTTTCTCGCTTACATATACAGATTGATCAGCAGAGGTCAGTGCAAGGCAAGCAGCTTCTCCGAGAAGCTTGTTTGTTGTTTGACCTGGGATACTGCATGAGAAAATGACTTAACATTCCTCCAAGGAACCCTAGGCTTCCCCAAAACACCGCTTGGAAATTACTGAGGTAGAAGGCACGCATGTGGCAAGCATATTTTGAATGCCAGCTGAGGCTTCAATTATATTTTTAACCAGCACTCTTTAAAGCGAACTATCCAGACGCTGTTGATTTCTGCCCACATATATACAGCACTGCTGCAAATATTCCCTTGTGATTAAAAGCAGGCGATTTGGAAGTGGGAGTGCATGTGGAGGAGGGTAGAAGATCATCTCCGTCTCTCCTGTTTATCCAGCCCAGGAAGGAGACAAATCCCTCTTGCTAGCAGATGGCAGGGGGAGTGTGCGCAGAATCTATTATATCATGTTTGGGCATCTTTTGTTGCTCCCCTGCAAGGATGTGTGTGTATGTGTGTTTATAGCATATTATGGGAACAAAAGGATGAATATTTTTACAAAATGAGAGAGAGAGAGAGAGAGATTGGGAAGGAGTCCTATTTTAATCTTATTGGACAGCATTCCTTCAGGAGCTTAAAACATATTTTCAGAAACAATGATCATGGGACAATGCAGCCTGATTCAGTGCATACTTGCTCAGAAGGAAATTGGGGTTTTGCTGTTGTGTAGGTTTCACAGGCATGACTGCAGAATGAATAATCTATTTATTTATTCGATTTATGTCTTACCATTCTGAATGGGACTCAAAGCAGGAGTTATCTTGATTCAGTTTTGTAATTCTTGCAGGACTCCTGCAAGCTCTTTATGGAGGCTGCATGCATTACAAAGGGAAATATTCTACAGAATATATGCTTATAGGATGTTGCTTATAGGATGCAGGAGTTCAAATACTTGCAATTTTGAAGCATTCTCCCTTTGGCCGTTCAAAGAGATGTAATGAGTGCATTGAAGCTACTTTCGGATTTGCCCATATGCTGTATTTATCAATGAAAAGGCACAATGACCCTCCAGCTCTTGCACTGTGTAACGGATTAGCCTACCTTACTGTAGGGGCTCAGCCTGTGATCGACTCTTTGCCACAGGATTCAAAGGAGAATGATCATGAACCTGCAGAGGTTCCAATGTCCGAGTTAAATTATCAGGTTTCTGCTGACACTCAGGGGTTTGTGAATGGAGATGATGGTCAAGAGAATACAGTTAGGCAGAGTGAAACTGAAGATTCTGGGATATCTGGTTCACAAGGCAAAGATGCCTTGATGCAGGCTGAGAAAGAGGCCAAGGTCAAACAGTCAAGGTTAGAGAGTGATAGCGAAAGGAATATACTAATTGGCAAACTGAGGGAGGCATTCTTTGATCACAAAGGCCAAATTTATCAGGATCGCCACCTGGATTTAGGGAGGAGGTGCTCAGCAAGATTGAAAGAGAAGAGGGGTCAGGGAGAGGTTTCCCAAGGGAAATGGAATGCTTTTGCTATGACTTTCTGAATAAATATAGGGCCTGTGAATCTATACTCTTCAGTGAGTCCAACATTCAGTTTTCATGTCTGATCCATGCCTTCCTGCTCATGCTGAGATTCATGTATAATCCTGCTTTGAATTCATGTTCATGCTGAGATTTTTGGTAAGCTGTTAGTCTTGGTTTCAAGCTCTTGCATTTAGATTATTGGTTTCAAGTTTGCTCCTGTTTCTTCAAGGGACTTTGGACTTTACAACTTTCTGGAACTGAAAGACTTTATTTCTGTGGACTTGTTTATTGGATTCTTGGAATATTCTGTTTCCTGACTTGGATTGTGACTTGATATCATTACATTGATCTATTGATTGTTCTGTGGATATCTCTTTATTCCTTGTTTGAATGCTTTTTACCTTTTTTACTATTGCTATTTTAATCTTCAATAAACCACTTTGCTATTGAAAACATTGGTGTATTTACAGGTTCAAAGGTGCCAACTCCAATACTTACAAGTTTGTTGTACAGGCAGTTACAGGCCTGGCTTGGAAAAGCTAAGGAGAGTGCGGGGGTGGGGGGGGGGGGCGGGGCGGGGGGAGAGATCAGGCAGCTTCATAGCTAGAAATGCAGTCTGATTGGTTGATGGAATTGGAGCAACCGGAGATGGGCGGAGCCAGAGGGAAAGTAAAAGTTAATGCAGCTAGAGTCTTGTCAGTTTTGGAATTGGGAGTTTGGAGTTTGAAGAGTTAGTTTTAGAAGATTTGAAGGAGAAGAAAGGAAGAGTTTTGGGAACTATTATTAGAAAAGATATCTCTTTGAGGAAAGTAATGAAAGCTTTCAGGGAGAAGGATTAAGAAACCAGTGAACCTCTATAATATGGAAAGAGGATTCAAAAGGTTTAAAAACAACCTGTTTGTATTCCTGTGTGTGGAACATTATTCTTAAGAATCTCACATTATAAAACCAATCTCTGTAAAAGTGAAGCCTGACAGTTTATTGAAACCACTACGTATCTTTACTGTTCAAGAACAAAATAAACATCATATTCTTGGTTTTTTTTTTCACTTGAAGAGTTTGTGTGAACACTCTAGCAAGGAGGAGGCCTATGAATCAATAAATGGTGGCAACAAAAGAAACCTTAATAATAAATTGGTGGCAGCAAAGAAATATATAATATATAGTGGTAGCATCCCACTATCCTGTGTCTCTCTGTGTGTGGTTTTGTACCCTGTTCCTCGGCCTTCGCCTGGCCTATCATCTTATTGCACACTACAACTCCCAACAGCCTTTACCCACATAATAAATGTGAGGAATTACAGGAACTTCAGTACAAAAACACCTGGAGGGCAACAGTTGTCACCTTCGGGTGAGTAATTTGGTTGCCGATAAATCTCGGATTGCCTTGGATATAAAATCACTGACTTCTCTGATGCTATACATGGTGCATTATTATTGAATTAAAATTTAATTAGCTTCTCCAGGCAAAGTTGTTTTCATTTCAAATATTTATATCCAGACAAAATAAAAATAGCAGCATTAAAAGCTAGCAGTTAAAATAACAGAACCGGCCAAAGTTATCCTACAAATCTAAATTGGCTCTCCAGTCTGACAACTAACCACACTGTCAAACAATGTTCCCAAGCAACAAGTGCATTTTGCTGTGTAGCTCAACTTTTTCACAGTTCAATGAATTATAGGCCACCAGCTAGCTTTCCTTGATTTATTATGTATCTATTCATTAGTTTCTGCAATATGGGTGCCATGCTGTTTAGGCTAGAGTGGGATGGACCCCATATGGCCCATAGACCAGGCTTTAGCACAGCAGGTTAACCGAAAGCTGCAAAAAATCTTGCCAGTCAAAAGATGACAGTTCAAGCCCGGGTTGGAATGAGCTCTGGCCATCAGACCAGCTTCTGCCCACCTAACAGATCGAAAACAACAATATAAGCAGATAAATAGGTACCGCTTTAATAGCGGGGAGCTAATAAAAAGGCGCCCATAAGGACATGCCGATGATAAGGAGGTTGTCTATGGAAAACAAAGGTCCTCGGCATGGAAGATGGAGCAACAACACTCCCCTGCCCCCGGTGGCCAGAGTTGAGCACAGCCTCCAGATGTCGGAGATGGAAAAAGATGGGAAAAGCCTGTACTTATGTTTATGCATTGTCTGTCCTTGACAACTGTATAATGGCAGCGAGTGTTTGTCATATATGTGTTCTGTAATCTGCCCCGAGTCCTCTCAGTTGTTCAATGCTCCCATATTAAATAGAGTCCTTAATGCCACCAAAAATATTTTCAGCACCACAATATTGAAACAAGCCACATTTAGGAACTAAAACAAAGCTTCTAATTGTACCATTTTTCCCAATAAGAAGATGCATGGACTCTGTGCACCTTGAATACTCACGTGAATTCTTAACCAGTCTGCTCTGAACAACGTTTTGGACAAACTGCAAGCATTGTTTCTGGTTGTTGCCAGACCTTCACATGTTGGGGGTGTATAAAATCAGGAAGGGGTCACTTCATAGAAGAATCCAAGAGCTGACAGAGACATTCTGTAGATGGGGCTGAACTGCAGCCCTTGGATAATATCCTACTGAATTCATAGGGACTTACAGTATTTCGCAGTAGATATTCATAGACTTGCACTGTTAGGAAAAATGATACCGATGACATGGCATTCTATTAGGAAGTTTAACATGCTGGAGAGCTGACATTTGTCATAAACATTGGCTTATATAACAAAATCTTAACCTAACATCTGCACACACAAAAATTAATCCAGTTAGTCCCCCACCCCTCTTGAATCCCTAGTTATCTCTCTTTCTTCTCTGCTCAAGGATATTTGCCCTACTTTCTGTCTTCCCAATGCTTTCCATCTGATTGATAGGAAGACAGGATGAGCGCTCTCAGCAGAAGATTTTTTTGCAAATAATTTTTTGCAGTAGGCTGTCACTAGTATTTTTTAAAACCCCAGACGAACTCCATTGCCTGAAATGAATGATAGATGAAAGCAGAATTGAGAAAGCTGCCCAGTTTAACTTGTGGCAGGCATTCCATTGGTTATTGTTATTTCTGCTATTATTTTATTAGTTGCTGAGATTCATATTTATATTCAGTTCTTTGTGATAGCGACACTCAATGAAGGAGAAAAATAAATAATGTATTAGATCGAACAGAATATTTTTTTTCTCCACAAAATTTCCAGTGTTTTCAACTGCTACAGTTAATGGTAGTAGGAACAGAACTTTATGGGAGTTTCCTGCTGAAGCCAATTGCTTTGTTCTCTTTTTTCTTGTTGACTGGCATCCCACCCACAAGGTCTATTTCACAGTGCACAATTATAGCACTATGATTCCACCTTAATTGCTATGGAAGTATACCATGGAATCCTATTGTTTGCAATTTGGGGAGAGACAACTGGAAACTTCAGGTAGAGCCTTCAGCAACTCATCAAACAACAAGCCTTACTTTTCCATAGGAGTCAGCCAAGTAATTAAAGTGAAACCTAGTGCTGTGCTTATTCAGTATGAAAGGCTCCAGCTCTATAATAACAACATGTTAAAAAACTCAAACTGGCACATGATTATATAGTAGCCATATTCAAGCATTTCAAAGTTATATTAACAAGAAAAGGGCAACAGGATGCCCTGAAGAACTGGCTTGGCATCTTTGTCCAGTTTGCAATAGCCACATTCAAGGTTGAGAAAGCAGTCTTTTGCATGCAATGTCACTGCCCATAAGGATGCACATTCTCAGCCAATATATCTCCACTTGCCTCTGCCAATATTGGCAAATTAGTTGCACATTCAGTCAACCATTTGATTGTGTACTCAGCTGCACATTTATTTATTACTAGCTGTACCCGGCCACGCGTTGTTGTGGCCCATTGTGGAGAAATGGGAAATAAAGAAAAGAGGAAGAGCTGGTTTCTAAGTTAGCAATACACAACGGAAGTGGCAAAGTGTCAACCTAATACAGGTCCATTTCAGTCTCCTTGAGGCCAAAGGGTTATATGGATGTGTGGAAGGGCCCTGGGTTACCTGTGTCTACACTGCCATATAACCCAGTTCAAAGATATGATATAGGTATTACTATTGTTATTATTACAGATGTATAGATATTATTATAGGCATATATTATTATAGACACAAATATTATTAAAGGCATGTAGGTATTATTATTATAGATGTTATTTATTTATTTCGTATCAAAAGCATTGCATAAATTAGTATAAAACTGATTAAAAATAGAAGGAACACAGGGCTAAATATCTTTCGAGCAAAAACTGGCAATAGATGTATGGATATTATTACAGACCTATAGATATTATTATAGGGATATAGATATTATAGATATTATTATTATAGACATAGATATTATAGGCATATAGGTATTATTATTACAGATGCATAGATATTATTGACAGACAGATATTATAGACATATGGATATGGATATTATTATAGACCTATAGATATTATTATAGACATGTAGATATTATTGTTATAGACATATAGATATCATTATATATATATATATATATATATATATATATAGTATACTTATAGATATTATTATGATTGATAGATAAATAGATAGATAGATAGATAGACAGATATTATTATTGTAGATATATTATAGCCCAGGGTTGCTATAAAGTAAAAATGGATGGCCATCTTTCGGGAGTGTTTTGATTGTGCCTTCCTGGACAGCCTTTCCTAACTCACAGAGCATGAATTTTTGTCCTTTCTTTGAATACTGGACTTCATTTCCCAGAATTTCTTCCCATAACTCAATATGGATTAGCTTTCTCGGCACACACACACAGAATCCCTACTGTGTGAGTTCCCAGCAGTGGAGGCACCTCCATGCTGCCAACAGCCAAGACCCAAGAGGGAAAGGAAAAAAAAGGAAAGGGAGGGGGTAGATCTGGAGGAGGGTGTTCTCTCTCTCTCTCTCTCTCTCTGTCCTTCCCTCCCTCCCTCTCTCTCAATCCTTTGGGAAGAGAGAGGCAGGTGGTAGCAAGAGGGATATACCGGCCACTTTTCCCTCCCTCTCTCAAGCCGCCTCTCTCTCACCTGTTGGTTTTTTTCCCCCTCATGCAGGAGGGAGGGGCGGGGGAGGATGTTCTTTTAACACATGCTCTGTATAGTCATTTAGGCTTGTGGGGATTTCAGTTCTTTACGGGGGATTTTTTTTTGTTTTTTTTAGTGAAGGACATACATTGCTTTAGTTGTTGTCTTGTGTTCAAATTTGGTGTCAATTTGTCCAGTGGTTTCTGAGTTCTGTTAATCCCACAAACGAACATTACATTTTTATTTATATAGATTATTATTTATTTATTTACAACATTTATAGGCCACCCTTCTCACCCCGAAGGGGACTCAGAGCAGCTTACAAATCACATGTACATAAAATATACTATATTATTAGCATAGTACAATTTAGTTGTACAATGTTGCATGGAACGTGTATAGAACAACCAATGCAGGACTATGCCGAGATTTACACTTCCTGACCCTGAGGCAGGATTTTGGCCTTACACTTTTGTTGTAATGCCTGAAGAATTTATATATCTTCCCTCATTATCCAAATAATATTTATTTTCTTATGTGGAAAAATGCTAGGCAATGGAATACCAGGAGGGCTTCCATGCATTTAATAGCTGTACAAAAACCTATTTCTAGCAGATGCTTCTTGTGATGAGAGGATAAGAAAATCTAAATCTCTTGAAATGATACATTGGCTCACTGCCCTTAAAATGAGCAAGAACGATATCCTTCTATTTGTTTGCTTACTCTAGTGGCCAATTTCCTCCTTCATATAATAAATTGTGGACTCTCAGATGTCTCATGGCTTATGTCATGAGTCTTCACCATTGGCTAAGATTTCTTTGGTTGATGAAGATAGTAACAGTTGGAGGATTATGGCTTCCTTATCTCTGATATGAAGGAATATCAATATCCCGCCACAATTTCAATATTTTCTGAGTGATGCAGAATGAGTTATGTTTGGATAAAATTCATTGATCAAACTTCACATAATAAATTTGTGACACAAACACTAAGCCATCCTCTTATTTTACTCTTCTATTTTGAGAGTGTTTTCCAACTTTGCATCCCTATCTCCATCTCATGTCCCTTTCACCTGCCAAAGTGGAGCAAGTCCATTATTGAGATTGTTATTTTGTAATGTACACAATAGGTGGCCAATATCTCTGCATTAACCTATTATATTGTTCCATTACTTTCTTTTATCCGTTTTTTTTAAAGAATACAGATGCTCAGCTGGGGTCAGGTGAGTCACAGCTGGAGCTCCTGAAAATAATATCTCCTACATTTGAAAACAGGACACAGCAGGTATCCCTAAATTTTTCTTGTGAAAAAAAATGAATTTAAAGAAACTAGAATACCTTATCTATAGTTCTTGGTTTTTCTTATTCAGTTACAGATATATGTTGCAAAAAGTGGCTAAGTTTGCCAGCTTCTTTTTCCTGTATTTTCAACATTCGTGGAATCAGGAAAATGCAGACGCTGCAGCCAAATCTGCTGTGACTGCTGAGGATACTTGCTAGTTATTAACTGTGGACAGGCAATTCCAAAACGCTTGATCTTTTTTCTAAAAACTTTCCTCATATAACAATTACTTTTGTAGGAAAATGTTCAAGAGAGAAGAAAAGGAAGAAATTTTTAGTAAGTTTATATTCTTTAGGATTCTTTTGCCTGTCACTATGAGATGGCTGATTAGTCACTCATTAATCATAATGATGATAATTATTTCTCTAGTCTATCTCATTTCTGCCTTTCTTCTGATATGGGACCCAACACAGCTTAAGAATATTAAAATGAGACAAAGCTAAATATCTGATGTTAAAAAGGTTAGAAGCCAAGGTGACAAAATTGATGCTGTCATACTTTGAATATATCATGACCGTAAATTTTTTTGAAGATACGGATAATACTCAGTAAAGTATAAGGCAGTGAGAAAAAAGGGAGATGGCATCAGAAATAGATTGGTTCAATGAAGTAAATCACAGCCCTCAGTTTGCAATATTATATTATTTATTATTATTATTTATTATTAACTTTATTTGTACCCCGCTAGCATCTCCCAAGGGACTCGATGCGGCTTACACAGGCCGAAGCCACAAAACACAATACAATAGAAAACATAACACAACAATAGCAGAGCAAATCAAAACAATAAGCAAATAACAATAATGACAATACATCAGGACATTATTAAAACTGGATCGGCCGGCGCAATGGGTACAGGATTAAAAGTGCTGAAATGATAGGAGGCACGTAGGATTAAAAGTGCGGTGTGCAGCAGCGATTAGTTATGCTAAGGTGCTACTAGGACTTGGAGTGGGGATTCCTAGTCTGAAAAGGCACATCGGAACAATAACTAAGCAGAACAGTTGACTGCAGCTATTGGATGTTTCACATTCATGTTGTTATTGCCTGCCTGCAAGCAATTTCAGACTTATGGTGATAGTAAAATGAACCTATGGAGATGTATTCTTGGCAAGGTTTGTTCACAGAGTGTTTGCTTTTGTCCTCCTGTGAAGCTGAGAGTATGTGATTTGTCCAAGGTCACTCAGTGTAGTTCTGTGTCCAAACAGGAATTCAAGGTTAAAGTTCAAAGCTCAAAGCACTATACCATACTGGCGCTAGTTTATAGGATCACCATAAGTTGAAGTCAACACAATGGAAAATAACAACAAAAAAATGTCCTAACATAATTTCACAAGCTGTCATATTAAAAGACCATCCATTTTTAAAAGTATAAAATAATTAAAAATCTAACAAAAAAAGATTAAAATTACATCCCTTGACTTCCCACACTTCAATTAAATGAGCATGTCATGGGCAATTAACTGCATAACTCACTGCTTCACGTCAACATGCTTATAAATACTACAAAATGATGAACAAATGCTCAAAGGAAAACATAAACAAAAAAAAGCATCTTTGTTTATTTCAGAATAATGTAATCTAAAAAACAACATCAAAAATACTTAAGAGGTAGTTTGACAATTCCTTCCTCTGAATATAGTTTAAATCACCTGGTATTAGTTGGTGGTCTCTCATCCAAGAACTTCTCAGGGAAGAACCTGCTTATCTTCCAAGATCAGACACATTCTGGTGCCTTTACGGCAGTGGTTCCCAACCTTTTTTTGACCAGAGACCACTTGACCAGGGACCACTTTGACTAGGCACCACTCTCCAACATTAGTACCAAAAGGGCTATGAATCAGTTTTTGGTCAACTATAGATTCGGTTTGAGGTGCTGATTCAGAAAATTGCATTGGATAGACCAAATTAGCTCTAGTTTCTGATAAAGAACATGCCATGGTCAGTGACAGGGAAGGAGTGGGAGGCGGTGCGAAAGGAGCGAAAACAAAACAAAACAAAATAAATAAAGAGGAAGGCGGCTCGTGGACCAGATTTGCATTCTCACGGCCTACTGGTGGTTTGCAGCCCACGGGTTAAGAACCACTGCTTTAAGGTATCTGTCCTAATCTGATAATCTGAAAGATGAAGCCCTACTTTTTAAGTACCACAAAATGTATTTCCCTCCTATTTGAGTCATTTGGGAAATTGGTCATTCTCCCTTTCCATAAATAATAGGGTTTGAACAATGTAGTGGGAGTGAAAACTTGGTGGCAATGCAGCCACACGTGTGTGAAATCATTAATTTGGACTTCTTAAGCAGCAGGACAGAAAGTACATTGTGATCTCTGACTGACTTTCCACTGAGCCAACACTGCAATTGTATAGATCACAAACAGGCCAAATTCTTTGTGTGGCTTCCAAAGCCATTCAGAGAATGAAAGATGCTATATCTGAACAAGTTGAACAGTGTCAAAAGATTTTCAAAGCTTTGTGGAAGAATCGTTTTTTATGAATCTACTGAAACTAAATATGGATAGCTAAGATAAAAATATCGCACCTTAGTGCAAAGCTCTTTTCTATGTGTAATGTTTCTTGACAACACTTTCATTCATTTTAATTTTCTACAGTTGCCAGCTCCCTCCCTTTCTTCTGTGAAAGCGGAAGATATTAACGGTAAAGACAGTTGATTAAAGTCATCTTGACTCCTGGTATTTCACTAAAATGAAGACTTGAGGAAGGAAACTATTCACAGGGCATGAGAGATGATGCAGAGAAGTTGTCATGGCAGCAAAGAAGAGTCCCCAGGCTACCAGCCTAATGACGAATCCTCCATGGCATGATGGCCCTGCTCTTAATAGGCGGAGAGGGATTGGGAATGGTTTCCTAGATCTGTCCAGAGAAACTTCCCTTCTGTAGTTTTTAATAAGTTCATTCTACAACAATACCCATTTTGTATTTCAGCAATTCAGCAGGACCTATTTTTAAGTTGTCATGCAATTCTAATCTGGCTCCTAACTTTATTGCCTGAATCAATACTTATAAGCATTATTTATTTATTTAAAATATTTATATTCCACCCTTCTCACCCCGATGGGGACTTGGGGCGGAGCACAACATATAAAGGGCAAACATTCAATGCCGAAACATACTAGACCATACACCAGTGGTTCCCAAACTTATTTGGCCTACCCCTTGGAAATCAATTTTTCTAAATCTTCTCTTCTTTCTTTTATTCTTTCACTGCCCCCTTACAATTATTTATCGCCCCCAAATGCACCTGTGGCCATTTCCGCTCCCCCCCCAGATCGCTGCAACGCCCACTAGGGGGGCAGTACGTCCCACTTTGGGAGTCACTGCCTGTGCCGTCACACCCAGACACTATGAAGTTAAAACTAAGATGTGCTTCTCTCTTTATCTGGGCGAACCGCGGGTGCCTTTCTTAGAAACTCCAAATTCTCAGCAACTGAGGCCAATCCAGAATTGAACATCAACAGAACATTTATTTTACAAAGTCCTTGACAGACTTGGCACAGCTTGATGAAGTTACAAACAAAACAGTCAATTTTGGAAACCATATAGATGTTCTTTCTTTCCTTTTTCTTTCTGTTATTGAGTTAACTTATCCGCAACGGTAGAAAAATCCTGGAATCTTTCACCCTAACCCTGAGCTGTTATCTTTCAGAAAGAGCAGGTCTTCCCCTATCTAAGCTCAAGATTAGTTTTGGAGAGGAAGTAATGGAGCCTTTCTCAATGACAGAGAAATCCGGAGATATTCCCTGTCCCAGCACTGAGCTACTGTCCTTTAGAAAGAGCGGGTCTTTCTCTATCTGAGCTCAACACCAGTTTCAAAGGCAAGAGGGTAACCTCAACCCTAATTTCAATTGTACCCACAATGGCTTGTCCGAACTGCCTAGCTGGCCACCAGCACATCTGAGGTTTTTTCTGTATTGAACAAAGCAGGAGGGCTTTTCCAAAATAGAGATCTCATCCCCAGGAAAAAGGGCGGTCTCTAGACCAAAAGGACACTTTTTAAACCAATAGCTGTAAAAAGCTTGTAGGTTGGCTAACAGCCTCTGTTAATAATTAACTTTCAGGGTGCTGCTAAGACTGTAGCAACCCTGGGGGAAATGCAAAGGGATGCTATTTCAAGCAACTAAAAGGCAATGCAAAACCAAGCTCCTGGAAGACGGAACACTGCCATACACATACAAAAGCATTAAAATCACTTATCTTGATGTTAAAGTCCTCTAGTTAAAACTGTCTCAACAATCATATCGAATTTGGTTGGCATACTAAGAGTTCCTATCGCTGCCTCATTGCACAACCCCAAAGGCTCGGTCCCACAGCCACATTTTTATCATCCTTCTAAAGGACAAGAGGGAGGGGACTGACCTGATCTCATTAGGAAGGGAGTTCCATAGCTGAGAGGCAATCACTGAGAAGGCCCTGTCTCGTGTCGCCGCCAAACGCGTCTGTATTGGTGACGGGACTGAGAGTAGGGCCTCCCCAGAAGATCTTAATCTCTGCGGTGGTTCATGGGGGAGATGCGTTTGGACAGGTAAATTGGGCCGAGGCCGTTTAGGGCTTTATAGGCCAAAGCCAGCACTTTGAATTGTGCTCGGTAGCATCTTATTAATTCTTAGTGTTGCATGATGCCATTTTTTTCCATATCCTCCTAACTTTAGACATCCCCCCTTTGTTTTATTTTTTTTCTTTGTATTAGTAAAAACTACAATCATATATGATGAACTCTGTTGGAGTTCCTGGTTGAAACTAAATCAAATTTGAAGAAATTATTGGTTAATCATGAATCTACCTTATGAGTCAGAATGAAAAAATGTTTACTGGACTTTTGGAGGCAGGCTGAAAACAGAACTTAAAAAGCAAAGATGTGTTCTCCTTTTGAACAACATATGGCTCCATGTTTCCTGCTCACCCACGGTGAAAGAACTCTCCAGGCGATTGAATAGATTCCTTTGTGTGAGGGAAAAAAAAGATGCTTCTATATATTTTTTGTTTATTAGTGCACAGATTCTGCAGGTAGAGAGTCAGCAGGCAATATTTGTCTCAAGATGACAGCCACAGTGGTATATCTCACAACTATTTATCTGCATGGGGCAATATCATTAGGCAGAGGGAAACAACTACCTCCTGCTGTGGGGCCAGAGGAGCCCTATTTTTCCTGCATCCTCCAACTGTTCACTACTCTTGGAAAACAGTGCGGTGTGTGCCACATAGGCTATCCTACACTCTATCCCCACCTCTACTTTGCCATGTGGTTGAGGAAAACTTCCATCACCATGTCTATAAACAGAAACTAGCTATCTATCTAGTTTCTGTTTATAGATTGGGAGTAATGACATGGGAGCCATCTTATTTTTTGCCTGAAGCAGGAAAGTATCTTGGGCCACCTTGCTGATCTGTCTAAAGCCAAGGTGACCTCTTTTAAGGCTTTGCCTAAACCCATCTCAAATGGCTATGGACTGATCATCCACATGGCAGGGATGGGAATCATATTCCTGGAACGATTCCATCAGTGCTGCCTCTGAAAAATCCTACAACTCTCTTGGGAAGACAGGCAGACAAATGTCATCATGCTGGAAGAAGCAAAGAGCATTAGCACTGAAGTGATGCTCCTACGCCATAAACTCCACTGGACTGGCCACACTGTCTGAATGCCCGATCACCATCTCCCAAAATAGTTAATATACTCCCAAATCAAGAATGGAAAATCTGTCCGAACGCATATCCTCCTATGAACCAACTAGGACGTTAAGATCGTCTGGGGAGGCTCTGCTCTTGCTCCCACCTGCCCATGGGCTCAGAAAGGCGGTATACAAATATAGTAAATAAATAAATAAATGTTGGTGGACAGGAAAAGAGATTTAAAGATGGGTTTAAAGCTAACCTTAAAAACCGTGGCATAGACACAGAGAACTGGGAAGCCCTGGCCCTTGAGTGCTCTAACTGGAGGTCAGCTGTGACCAGCAGTGCTGCGGAATTTGAAGCTTTCGGGAAGTGCAATAAAGCAGCGATAGGAAACTTTACCAGGCCAATTAGATTTGATGCAGATGACCAAGATAGTTTTAAACAGAGTTTTTAAAATACTGAGATAAATGTTTTTAATGTTTATGTATGCATATAATTAATTCTTGTCCCGGCATGTTTGCCGTATATACGCTGTGCTCCATCTTGAGCCCCCTTAGGGGTGAGAAGGGCAGAATATAAATGTTTTAAATAAATAAATTTTTAAATAAAGTGTTGCGTCTCAGAGTAGTTTCACCTTGCCCTCTGACAAACCAGCCAGTCTTGAGAAGAAAATAGTTT
>NW_026847660.1:72946275-73239984 GCF_025583915.1 Anolis sagrei ordinatus
CTGGTTCGCCGGATACCTGAGCTTGGGGCGCCGCGGGCCCCACTGAGCCGGAAACCCCTGCCAAGCGGGGTCTCGTCTTCTTCTTTACAGGGCACTCCCGAGAGAAATGCCCGCTGCCCCCACAGTACCAACACAGGTTGAGCCGCTGTCGCCGCGCCTTCTCCGCCGCCTCAACTTTGGGGCGCAGGGAGCCCAGCTGCATGGGTTCCTCTGCATCGGGTTCACAAGGTGGCGGCGGACCCAAGCGACGTGGCACGCCCGCATCGGCCCCCTTGCGGCCCGCTGGCCGAGGACCAGCAGTGATGTGACGTTGATTGGCCAGGGTCCCATCGATCCGGATGCATAGAGACATCAATTCTTCCAAGTCCGCCGGAACCGCGGAACGGGCCACCTCCAGCTGCATCTCCTGGGTGAGCCCCGCTTTAAAAGCGCTCATGTAGGCGGCATCATTCCAAGCCAGCTCCCGCTGCAAAACACGAAACTCCGAAATGTATTGGGCCAAACACCCCTCTTTTTGCGTTAGGGCACGCAGCTTACGATCCGCCATCTCCCGGTGGACTTGGCCTCCCCAAACTTTGTGCAGTTCATCCATGAAGGCCTTGACAGTGTTGCACACAGGGGAAGCGGCCTCCCGTAACGCGGTGGCCCAGGAGAGAGCCGGGCCTTCCAACAAACTGTAGGCAAAGCCCACCTTGGCTGCCTCATTGGCAAACTCCGCTTCCCGCACCGTGAGGTAGGCATCACATTGTCCCAAAAAGTCCTTGACTTTTTGACTGTCTCCAGAGAATTTGTTGGGTAAGGCCATAGGAGTCCTTAGTGGCGGAGCCGGAGGAGCAGGCGCCCTTTGCGCTTGCATCGTGGTTATCTGCTGCTGGAGGTCCTGCAGCTGCTGTTGCATTGCCTGGGCGTCCGCAAGATTCATGATGGCTGGGAGAAGCAAGGGCTTTGTTGAGTGGTCTGTTCAAACTGTTGCGTCTCAGAGTAGTTTCACCTTGCCCTCTGACAAACCAGCCAGTCTTGAGAAGAAAATAGTTTATTGAAGAATCAAACAAATCCAGTTATAAGCAATAGTCAGTTCAAAGTATAAAATGCAGGTTCAATAAAAGTCCATAGTCAAACAGGAACGTAAAGCAAGAAGCAGGATCAAAATCAGGCTTGGCATGAAGTTACAGGAAGCAGGCAATTCCCCCCTCAGGCCCCATCGCAGAGCCATAGGAATAGCGATCCATTCTAGCAAGGTTGAACAGACAAAGAGCCAGCTTTCTAGCAGCATACTTATAGGGAAAAGCATCAAAACATGAAACTACAAACATTTCACTAACAAGCACATTTCCCACCGACAGATGGCCTCAAGATCTGGCCGCAAGCCTCCCGCTTCTTCTCGGCACCGGTATCTGATTGCCCTGACCTTCACCGCTCTTGTCAGCCACATTCCTGGGCTGTGAGCACAAGCGCTTCCCTTCAGCTGTGAACTGTGGCTGAGAAGACTGAGAGTTCAGATTTCTCACAACATGCCCATTTGCACTCACAGGCCCATCATTTGCACTCTCAGACCCATCATGCTGTTGCTGAACCACAACATAAAGGGAGAAATGTGTCAAGAGGAAGGCATGTCAAGCTGTGATGGGACCACCTTCCATCTTGAAACTGGTGCCCTCACTGTGGAAGAACATGCGGATCAAGAATAGGGCTCCACAGTCACCTATGGACCCACCACCAAGACACTACACTTGGAAGGCCATCATACTCGGACAAAGAGGGATCGCTTAAGTATATTAAGTAAGTAACTAAATAAGTAACTTTTGAATTTTATCAACAATAGACAGCAATGATTTTATGGTAAGGAGCCCAACTAACATTTGGTGGGTCACAGATTTCCCAGTGTTTCTTTATGGTTTCTCCTCAGCTGCTTTATGTAACACCAACCACAGGTGTTATTTACATCCACACAGTTAATGTCACATCTAGTTTGATCTCAAGACTAAACCAGTTCTGATGGTGTTATTAACTTTCCTGCCATTTGATGCTAACATAAAGTTTCCTGTCTTTAGCAATGGAGTGAAATACCAATGCTGTTGATGAACAATATAATAATACCAGAGGATTTGTGCCACTTCGTAATTACTCGATCCCCAAGACTGAATAAAACACTTATAATTGCATGAGGTTCCAAATTCCTTGATTTGTTTGCTGTGTCAGAACAATGAAGTCATATTTTACAATGCTGCATAATTTTCTGTATAATCAGACAAATTGCTCTTTGTTATATAATATGCATTGTAAATTAGCATTATTTCCTCCTTTTTATTCTCTGTCCTCTCTACTCCCCATTCTTGCACACAAGTGAATATAGGCCCACGGAGCCCTTTTGAGCCATTGGCAATTACTTATTCAGCATTTTGATTCAAGATCTCTTTTTCTTCAGAGAAAAAAATGTATTAGAATATAGCTGATAGGGACATGGCACTGTGGTGAAATGAAGCCTAATGATCCACATTGAAATGGATTCAAGCAGCAACAACTCACATGTTCTCAGTTTATATGCCAGAGGCAGAGAGAGACCTGAAAGGGGAGCTGCGTGACTCCTTTTTGGGATAATATTATGTATCAAAGAGGATGCCCTTTAGACAGCTACATCTGCAGAATTTTATTTTCCCTCGGGTGCACCTAAATTTGGAAAAGAGGTTAATGTGAACTCATGTGTGGTGAAGTAAACACAACTTTATCCCTTCAGCCTTGGTTCCTTGGTTCCCTTTTCTCTCTGATGCAGATCGGAGTTGGCATTTTTAAACTGTTCACTTTGTCCTTCAAGGTCAACCAGGGCTTTCATACACCAGCCACAAGGGTGCACTTCTCAATATACGCAGACTAAAGCATGGAACAAACTAGAGAGCAAGAAACTTCAATCCAAACACATACACAGCCTCCTGCTCCTGCAGTGCAAGAAATTTGGCACGTAAAAAAGCCCCAATCTCACTCCAAGGAGCTCAGTGCAGCATATGTGGGGATTATGCATGCTGTCAGATATGGAGACTTCTTCACACTGTCAGGGTTGATATTACATTAAATTGCCAAACTCATTAACTTCTGATTAAATTGAAGGAAACACTGTTTTGTCCATTGCCATGGGCCGTAACACGAGTCTCTGGGTAAATGAGAGATCGAGTCATTGAATCTATGCCACGCAGGACTCACTGGATGAGCTTTCTGGATCAGCAGAGATGTTATGTTCTAATTATGGGGCATATTTGGAATATTGTTAAGGAAACAAGTCTGCTTTTGTAACTTTAAATTGTGGAGGATATTACCCATTTTGCTGTAAGTGTAGAGATTATTTTGATATTGGGGAAAGATATTTCCCCTTGTTGCTGACTAGGGAAAAGCCATATTTTTATTGTAAAAAGATAAAACTTGATGTTTGTAATAGATTTTTATAATAGCTGCTTGCTAATTACTATAAAATTTCCACAGACTGACTGACACATTTTAAATATAGGTATATCTCAATGAACCAATCCACTGGCAAAGAAGCTCCTTTTTATAAAGTCTTTTTTATGTGCAGCTCTACCTTTTCCTTAGCCCTTTTTAACTGGAAGGTTTTTAGCAGCCTCGGCTAAATGACCAGCCACTGCCAGAAGGGACAGAGAGTTTCATCTATGCTGATGATCGTGCCATTACTGCTCAAGCAGGGAGCTTTGAGATGGTTGAACAGAAGCTCTCCGAAGCTCTAGGTGCTCTTACTGCATATTACAGGGAAAACCAGCTGATCCCTAATCCATCTAAAACACAAACATGTGCTTTTCACCTTAAGAACAGACAAGCATCCCGAGCTCTGAGGATTACCTGGGAAGGAATCCCACTGGAGCATTGCAGCGCACCCAAATACCTGGGAGTCACTCTGGACCGTGCTCTGACCTACAAGAAGCACTGCCTGAATATCAAGCAAAAAGTGGGTGCTAGAAACAATATCATACGAAAGCTGACTGGCACAACCTGGGGATCACAACCAGACACAGTGAAGACATCTGCCCTTGCACTATGCTACTCTGCTGCTGAGTATGCATGACCAGTGTGGAACACATCTCACCACACTAAAACAGTGGATGTGGCTCTTAATGAGACATGCCGCATTTTCACGGGGTGTCCTGCGCCCTACACCACTGGAGAAATTACTCTGTCTAGCCGGTATTGCACCACCTGACATCCGCCGGGAAGTAGCAGCCAATAGTGAAAGGACCAAGTCAGTAACATCTCCAGCTCATCCCCTGTTTGGGTATCAGCCAGCACGTCAACGACTTAAATCAAGAAATAGTTTTCTAATATCTACAGAGACACTCGCTGGAACACCTCAGCAAGCGAGAGTCCAAAAGTGGCAGGCTCAAACCCAGAACCTCAATCAATGGCTGATACCAAATGAGAGACTCCCCCTGGGCACACAGAAAACTGGGCAACTTGGAAGGCACTGAACAGACCGCGCTCTGGCACCACGAGGTGCAGAGCCAACCTTCAGAAATGGGGCTACAAAGTGAAATCCACGACATGTAAATGTGGAGAAGAGCAAACCACTGACCACCTGCTGCAATGCACCCTGAGCCCTGCTACATGCACAATGGAGGACCTCCTTACAGCAAGACCAGAGGCACTCCAAGAGGCCAGATACTGGTCAAAGGACATTCAATCAACTACCAAGCTTGCAAACTTTGTGTTTTGTCTGTTTGTTTGTTTGCTTGTTTTGTTAAAAATGTAATACAAATGTCTGGTTGCTCCTGACACGATAAATAAATAAATAAATAACATCCTTAGCATTGGGAGCATAGTAAGAGAAAGTTGGAGAAACAGATTTTCTGTGCTTAAAAGTGGGAAAGGCAGCACTGTACACTAGCCAATCCTATAACGGTGTATCTGCCTGTAATAGGCAAAGTAGGGCACACATTTAGGAATGCAATGTACTTTTCTCCTTCGATACAGAGCTATGGCTAGACAATATATTACCAATATATTACCCCTATAATGATTCTGAGTCTTGCTGGATGCTGATGACATCTATTTGACCTGCAAAAGAAACATCTGAATTTTGGTCACTTTAGTCTGCCATGGCTACCAGTATCACCAGGAACAGGAATTCACATTTACTGCAGAATTAAGAGAGACTAGATATAGTTCGGAAATCTCTTTTCAAATTCACCCTCAAGTGCTATCTGCCAGTAGAATTCAGTCGGCCCTCCATATCCACATATTCTCTATCCATGGATGGATGTAATCATTCAAGGCAAACCTGGGAACATCATTTTACTATTCCGCTGTCTATAATGGGATTTAAGCATCCATAGCAGTTATGAAAGGCCAAGGGTATTTTGAATGAATGAAGACTGGTAGTAGATTAATGACCTAGTTAGTCTTGACTTATTTTTGGCAGAGTTGGTCTTATGAGTTCAATTGTTTAAATGGGTTCACACCAGAGACTGTAACTTGACAATTCCATATGTTACCTCTATAAATTATTGTCTGGAATTGTTTAGTGAAATCGAGTCTTCCCACAAGCAATATGTTAGTAAAGATCTGATTGGACAGCCAGCTGTTACAAATAGTGTAACAGGGTGACACACTCTTCACCCCCATCTGTTACTTTATGAAATAGCATGAACTTATTATTTATCAGGACATAAACCTTTTGCTGTACTTCTTCCCTGCCATTGTTTTAACTAAAGGGGGCACAAACACAGATCTATTTGCTATATAGCATTCACCATAAATATTGGTTTTTGTTCCACCTTTCAGTGTGCAAACAAGGTCCATCCATTTTTACCTTCTCTTCCTAATGGACCTCCTTTGTTTTTCTTTTACTCTTCTGTTGGCAATCTTAAACAACATGCACCATATAACTCTAAGGGGATGCTGCGACATTTAAGGAGTAATACAGTTTATTTATTTATTTATTTAAAACTTTTATATCCCGATCTTCTCAACCTCCGTAGAGGGACTTAGACCGGCTTACAGCAAGGATTCAATGCTAATAGTACAATCTAAAAATATCATATAATAACACGTTAAAATACATATTGATTAAAATTACTAATAAGCCAAATCGCCAAGATAAAATCACTGAGTATGTATGTGTGGTCGATAACTTTGTTCTGTATGATCCTCTGTATGATCCACCGTATTCCAAATAGGTTCAGCATCTTGGGTTGCTTATTGATTGATTTATTCAATTTTTGTCATATTTTTCTCTTGCCAAGTTACTTAAGGTAGCTTAAAATAATGATGTAACGAAAAATGTAAAACACTTCAAAAACACTATACCAATTCTATCTAGGGCTTGTGGGGGTCTAAGCCTAAGGATTTCAGGGCTAGTTGAAATTATGGCCCCATCTGCACTCTCATATAATGCAGTTTAACTGCATTGAACTGCATTATATGGTAGTGTATATGCATTTAATACAATTCAATACAATTAAATCTCTTTTTGCAACTGCATTATATGTCAGTTAGATGGGGTCTATGTCATCATCTGCCTTGTTCTCTTTGTGATTTGGGTAAACCCATACAAAAGCTGAATTGGAATTTTCCAGTAATGATGTATCTGAGTAACTATCCTTATTGTAATCCAAAGCATATGAAGGTGGCTGTATAATGGTTTTATTCCTGCTAGAGATTAAACTTGCCAGAAATGATTTAAGAACAACATAGCCACCCACATTTTTGTATTATCCCATGGTGTTGTTGTTACAAAGACTGTCCTTGTGGGGGTTTGCATTTCAAGTTTTGCTGTACCACTAATTTTAATGTCATCTCATATTAGAGAAAGGCAGCACTTCAAGAAAATGAAAAGAGTGGAAAGCGCCAGCATCGTTGTGTTTCATAGCACGTTGTTTTAGTTATGTCCTAAAGAAAAGGAAACAAGACAACAATACCCATCCAATTATTATGGAGTTGGGTTGTTGTAGGTTTTTTTTGGGGGGGCTATATGGCCATGTTCTAAAGGCATTTTCTCCTGAGAGAGGAGCGGAAACAAACAAGGGCATCTAATTACCTCTCAACAAAAGATTGCTCCAGGCACTGCCAGGCAATCAAATGCTAATCAAGGTGATCAATTGAAACATTCACACCTAGCTCCAACAGACAAGAGTCCTTTGTCCCACCCTGGTCATTCCACAGATATATAAACCCTTTTTCCTAGTTTCAACAGACCTCACTACCTCTGAGGATGCTTGCCACTGAAGCAGGCGAAATGTCAGGAGAAAATGCCTTTAGAACATGGCCACATAGCCCAAAAAAACCTACAACAACCCAGTGATTCCAGCCATGAAAGCCTTCGACAATATTATGGAGTTCTTCTTATATGGCTCAATCTCTAGTGATAACAGAAACATATTAGTATTGAATCTATTCATTCTCAGCCTATTTGAAGATAAATAAGGCGAAATGAGAACTTTTGTGGGTGATTAAATGCCACCATGTAGAATGTGAATATTATTTGTGTTGTGATCTATCTATGTGCTAGTGTCTGTGAGACAATTTCATGATGTGTGTGCAAGTAAATTTTCTTTCTGAGGCCATCAATAATACTGAAAAAAACAGTATCTCCCAAGAGCTGCTCCCCCGAGGATGTTTTAGCATCTAGCTCAGAGCAGTAAGTAAACAGATATGTGGCAATGAGAAGTGTATATCACCTCACCTTCATCTGCTCTATAAGTTCCACAAATACATTTGCATAGTGTCTCATGAGGGAGGGGGTGTTTAAGTATAAATGTTAAAAATTCAATTTCATAACATCTGGGGAGGAATTTCTCATTCTCGGAATTAAGAAAAGGGCTTTTTCAAAATAAAAACCCCAAAAGCTTGCAATGCTTTCAATGAAACTGAGAGTTCTCTGTGTATACCAATACATTATAAATAATAAATCTTACTGAGAGTTTGTTGCTTGGTTTATATAAATAAAACATGGGTAAACAGTTTTTTCTCCTCCATCTTAACTCTCTGATAGAGTAGCAGAAAGGCTGTCATTTGAGCTTTGGTAATCTAAGATAGCTAGTCGACTAAAATTCAGTGTGCCTGCAAGTGTGTAGGATCTGTTTGGTATAGATCAGAGCTATCCAAAGCGGTGCTTCCTAGACAAATGTAGGCCCAAAAGGTATCATCTGCCAATCTGCAGAGTTTCCAGGATGGAAAGATATTGAAGCAATGCTTACATACTTAGGCAACCCCTTGTAGCCCGAGGATGATGATCCTCCAAGTGTAATGTCTTGGTGATGAATCCGTAGGTAGCTGTGGAGCCCTATTTTTGATCTGCATGTTCTTCCGCAGTGAGAACATCGGTTTCTAGGTGGAAGGCTGGCTTGATGTGCCTTCCTCTTGACATGTTTCTCCCCTTTGCTCTCCATTTATGCCTCTCTGAATTCTGCAGCACTGCTGACCTCCAGTCAGAGCGCTCAAGGGCCAGGGCTTCCCAGTTCTCGTTGTCTATGCCACAGTTTTTAAGTCTGGCTTTAAGACCTTGAATCTCTTTCCCTGTCCACCAAGACTACATTTCCCATTCCTGAAATGGTAGTCCATTGGCCAATGCTAGTCCCTGAGTCATGGTTTTGGTTCTAGGAAAGAAAGAAATTGCATCCAAGGGACACATACATGGTTCCAATAACCAGTATCAGAATGACAGGAGTGTAATGACCTCCGTATGAGCAGATACTCATCTGATTCTCCCTTTCCACCATTTGGATCCTGATCTTCCCTTAAGGTACTCAGGCAGTGCAAGTGGAGTTTTTAATATCTACTGCCTCATTAACAGGGACACACAGAAGGCTAAATGCTAAGTGCATTGCTAGAGGAATAAAAAAAATGCTTACAGTTTAGGGAAGAAGCCAACAGAAACCATTGGAGCTGAATGGGTTCTCATCCCTACCTCTATTCAGCTAAGGCTAGATCTACACTGCCATATAATCCATCTTCAGAATGCAGATTAACTGCATTGAACTGGATTATATTTATTTATTTACTATATTTGTATACCGACTTTCTCAGCCCGTAGGCGACTCAAGGTGGTTAACAGGGTAAAATTCAATGCTTACAATATAATAAATATGATTCAAGCATAACATATAATAAAAATTAAACACATCATAGTGTCATTGTTCTGTCTCATTGTCGTTGTTCCATTTTCCTATGTCAGCTACTCTGCATTTGGAAATGCTTGTTCAAAAAGCTACGTTTTGACTTTTTTTCTGGAATATTAAAAGGGAGGTGGCCGATCTAATATCTATAGGGAGGGCGATACACAGCCGAGGGACCACCGCCGAGAAGGCTCTGTCTCTCCTCTCCGCCAAACGTACTTGTGACGAAGGCGGTAACGAGAGCGGGGCCTCCCCAGATGATCTTAAGGTTATATGAGTCCACACTGCCATATAATCCAGTTTAACATGATTAATCTCCATTCTAAAACTAGATTATATGACAGTGTAGATCCAGCCTTAACTTCAGTTTTTCTTGTCATTCTCACCTCACCTCAGCCTTTTAGGCAAAGAAGATTATTTGATAGTGATATATGCAATGTCATTTAATTATATTCATAGCGAAGGCGGATTTAGATCAAAGACCAGCAGTCTCATGAAAAATACTACTTATTTTACATCACAATGGATTTTTGGTAAGTCAGTAAAACATAAGTTTACATTCTTAATCTGAGCTGTTATGTTCTTATTTTCTAACTACTTGGTGGTCTGGGCCATTCAAACTTGTATATAATAAAAATGTTTAATGCAATTAATTAACAAAATTATAATATAAATGCTTGGCTCCAAATTAAAGTTATATTTAGAGCAGATCACTAAGCTTAAATGAGTGGTGGGAAATAATGAAGCTATTTAGAGTCTGCCAGCTTCTGACACTGTTGCTAAAGCCACCATGATCAATAATCCACTGCTACATCCTAGTTTCTAATTATCGTGGGTTTTATGGTTTAATTAGCTTAAAAACTTATGACAGTGGCAAGAGCTAAATATAGTATGTAAATCTCTATATTTCAAAATGATTATGTTGCAGAGTTACTACTAGGTATTATGCATGTGGCACTTGCGACAAAATGTGGCAACATAGAATTTTCTTGTTCAGTCAGTCACGTCCTCTGCCATTACTATATACTCTGTTTCATTCTCTTTTCCTCCCAATTTTCTACCTTCTTCTATACCCAGCATTCTTTATGTTCAGTCATTATTATGCTCGGTAATGATCATTTTCAAACTTTTGCAAAATATGGACTTTTCTGTAAGTTTGCGGAAATGTCCATCTCGGGATGGGTTATTCGGTTTGGCTATTTAAGTGTTTATGCTTTTCTGCTCGTATACAGGATCCCAGTCTCTTTGGTGCCTTTAGAGGATGTAATTTAAACTGAGGGAATTTATTTAAATGCAGTAGTTCAACATATTTTTTGCAATGTTAAAATTTACTAGATTATAAGTACAATTATCACATAGGTATATCCTGCTTGATGGCCATAATTTGAGACAACAGAAACTGCTGATGACCAAGCATGTGACCATCCAATGTCCACATTGTATGAGCTATTTGAACACATATTTTGGTCTGGTTAGGAGAAAAATGTCTTCTCTTAGAATCATAGAATCATAGTGTTGGAAGAGACTTCATGGACCATCTAGCCTGCAGAGAAGCAGGAAAATTGCATTCAAAGCACCCTGATAGATGGCCATCCTGCCTCTGTTTAAAAGCTTCCAAAGAGGGAGCGTCTACCACACTCCGGGGCAGAGAGTTCCACTGCTGAACAGCTCTCACAGTCAGGAAGTTCTTCCTAATGTTCAGATGGAATCTCCTTTCTTGTAGTTTGAAGCCATTGTTCCACATTCTAGTCTCCAGGACAGCAGAAAACAATTTTGCTCCCTCCTCCCTATGACTTCCTCTCACATATTTATACATGGCTATCATGTCTCCTCTCAGCCTTCTCTTCTTCAGGCGAAACATGCCCAGCTCTTAAAGCCGCTCTTCATAGGGCTTGTTCTCCATCCCTTGATCATTTTAGTCACCTTCCTCTGGACACATTCCAGCTTGTCAATATCTCTCTTCAGAATTGGACACAATATTCCAGGTGTGATCTGACCAAGGCAGAATAAAGGGGTAGCATGACTTCCCTGGATATCGACACTATACTCCTGTTTATGCAGGCCAAAATCCCATTGGCTCTTTTTGCCGCCGCATCACATTGTTGGCTCATGTTTAACTTGTTGTCCACAAGGACTCCAAGATCTTTTTCATACGTACTGTTCTCGATGCGTCCCCCATTCTCTATCTTTGCATTTCATTTTTTCTGCCTAAGTGGAGTATCTTGCATTTGTCACTGTTGAACTTCATTTTGTTAGTTTTGGCCCATCTCTCTAATCTGTTAAGATCATTTTGAATTCTGCTTCTGTCTTCTGGAGTATTGGCTCTCCCTCCCAATTTGGTGTCATCTGCAAACTTGATGATCATGCCTTCTAGCCCTTCATCTAAGTCATTAATAAAGATGTTGAACAGGACCGGTCTTAATTGTCCATGTGATAGAATGTGATGAGTTGAACCTGAACACTAAAGCAATACATCTGTTTTGAAAATTCTTTTTTCCAGATTGATCACACAATCTTTGGCTTGGGGTGTATTTCTGTGTGTTGAATCCTGTAGATCAAAGTGTGTGTGTGTGTGGGGGGGGGGGGTGGTGGTTTTACTGGTATTATGAATTAGGTTGTCACTAGATGTAGATAGGCCTAAATAGTTCATATCATTACAGGTGGATGTACAACAATGTCGCTTTTTCTATGATGGGAGTGGGTGAAGGGACAACATAGAAAATCATCTCTATCAAAGAGAGGAAGCTGTTTGGCCAGTTCTGGAGTTATCCCAGAGTCAGCAGAACAGCTTTCTCTGATTGAAAGAGTGCTTCAAAATTTATTTATACTAGTGTAAGACGTCCAAACATCTCAGAGCATATTTTGCATGTTGTATGTTAGGTATGTATTCTAACCACTCAGAAGTTCTAAGAATATAATCATCACCAAGGATTGTTTTTCTTTAGAGAGGGAGAGCTGGAGGGTGTGTAAGCTCTGAGTATTTACAACCACATGGATTGTCAGTGTGTATTGATTTACAGCCTGAATGCGGTGTCTTCAGGGTACCTTTCACTGGCAACTGTAAACATCCTTTTTACATCACATCAACAGTTATTGAAGGCCAAATTAAAGACTTACTCTGCTACTTAAGTAGTAAACATATTGGAGTGCCATAGTTAAAGCTGCATCTCAGATTCTTTTATACTGTAATTATTCCTAGGATATCTGAGCTAATTTTATTTCCCCCTTTCCTTTGTAGATATCAAAGATGCTCTGCCGAGTTATGTAGCTCTGTATTAATGGCAGATACTAATTAGTGTGCTGAATAGCTACTGGGCAGCAGCAGTAATGAGAGGTGACAAGTTGAATTGGTACCATAGCAATCTCTAAAAGACTGAGAACTGCAAAGAAGAAGGCAAAGGTACACCACTCCCAGAGGCTTCTACTTTGAGAATCTTATGATGAAATAATCCAAGATGAATTAAGAAATAGTGCTGGTAAATGGGAAGGTCTTCAACTCGCTGCTGAGGAAGGTCAGAAAACAAGTATGAGTATTGCTGTATGTAATAATGCAATGGGTCTCAAGCCAAAATAAGCTGATGAGAATAAATGTGAAAGACCTGCACAGTATATGTATTAGGATCATGGAATGTGAGAAGCGTAAATCAGGGCAATCTAGTAATTACAAAACTAGAAATGGAATGCCTGTGCATACGTAATATGGGTGAGCTAAAACAAACTGGAGTGCAATATTTTCAATCAGGCAATTGCATAGTGTTTAATTTGGAAATGAAAATCGAAGAAGAAATTGAGTGGCTTTAATAGAGATGAGATGTAGCCAAAGTATTCAGGGTACACAAAGAGAAGTCTGATTGAATAGCTTTAATAAGATTATAGGGAAAACCTAGCAATATAATTGTGATACAATATCATGCTTCCAACAAAGAGATGAGGAAGAAATTGAAAGATTCTACATGGGCATCCAGAAGGAAATGATCACACCAAAACAGAATATGTCAATAATCATAAACAAAAGTGGGAAACAGGCCAGAGTCAAATGTTATAAGAGCATTTGGTCCAGGATCAAGAAATAAAGCAATAGTGTGACTGATTAAATTTTGTAAGGCCAATAATTTCTTCATTACAGACACATTCTTCAAGCTACCAAAGAGACTACAGTATGCATGGACATCACCAGGTGGCCATAGAAATAAAATAGATCATTTAATTGGAAGCAGAGCATGGCAACCAAGTCCATGAGTTTAAAAAGTATGCTAAATCCACCATGATGCCAAAATACAACCTGAAGAATATTCCTGTGGAATTTAAAAATGATATAAAGAACAACTTTGCACTACTAAGCCTAATTGACATATCATTAAATACCAAAGTTGAAATAATTGCGGCTACAGTATTTCAGATTTCTATGTATGACTGTGAAAGGTGAATAGTGAAGAAAGCTGGCATGAAGAAAATTAGCTCATTTGAAATGTTATGCTTTAAAAGGTGTATGAATAAGCCTTGTAGCAAATCAAGCCTGAGCTCTCACTGCAAATGAAGTTGAGTAAACTGACCATGAAATGACATGACTCTTTGGAAAGAACAATAGTACTTGGTAAAATGGAAGGCCGTAGGAAAAGAGAGATTGATTGAATCACGGAAGCCATGGCCCTGAGTTTTCATTATCTGAGCAGGACAGTTAATGACTATGGCCTTCGAAAGTCTCACATTTGTAGGCATGCCATAGGTTGAAGCAGACTTGTCAGCGAACAGCAACAAAAGGCAACTGATTGCTCAAAATGTTAAGTCACAGCCGAGATGCTTTTATTCTGTTCTGTCATATTATATGTTGTTTTGTTCTAATTCAGTTAAATTAATTTATTATGAATATGTATGTTTTGAGATGTATGCATTCTTATAGGCTGTGTCCTGGGATAGCTTAATTTATTTCAAAACATACAATTGAGCACAGGCAAAAGGATGCAACATAAACAATTAGCAAATCCCACTGCCCATTCGATTAGAACTTGATAAAACAGGACTGGAATCTTCAGAATTTCCAGACAGTAGTTAAAAATATAAAATTCCCAAGCTCTTCATCTGATCCTCAAAGGGAAATATGTCCTCATTACAGCATTATCCATAGATTTCTCTTTAAAATCTTACTTGTGTTTCCTCCATCCCAGTGAAAAAAAATGGCTATTATTAATTTAACACTAATTGCAGTACCTTCCAGGCTAAAAGTTTTAAAAACAGACAATGAATTAAAGTAATTCGAAGAAAAAATCAGGTCAAGCTGATTTTAAAGCAGATATATACATATGCATATAAAGAAGACATTAGCAATAGAAACCTAACAGAACAGTGTTAAATAAAATCTGTTTCTCAAGGAAAAAAGGTGCTAAAATGATACTCATGACCAATCTAAGGAGGCTAAGAGTGGTGCAGTTCAGCTTACCACCATGTGAGAGTTCATGCGCTGATACACTCAACATTGGGCTTCTGCAATGCACTGTATGCTCTGTATCAAGCTTAGAAACTCCAGTTAGTTCAAAATATGGCAATCAGATTGGTTGCACATACACCCAGGAATGGCTATCTCACACCTATATTAATATTGCTGTACTGCCTGCCAATTAGTTTTTGAGCAAAGAACAAACTGTTAATTATTAATTTAAAGCCCTGAATGATTTTGGTCCAGGCTACCCACTGGATTGCCTTCTCCGAAAAAATTAGTCTCCTCTTGGGGACATTTACTTCAGCCAGCCAGAACTTGAGCAGTAACTGTCACCCAAAGGACCTTTTAGTTGACCACCCCTTGACTGTAGAATAATTTGCTGGAAGAGATTCAACAGCTAAATGAGCTGTCAAAATTTAAAGTAGAATTAAAGACCTATTTTTTTTACAGCTGGCCTACTCAGTAAATGTTAAACTATAAATTGTAAATGGACTGGAGACTAGGATGCGGAACAATGGCTTCAAACTACAAGAAAGGAGATTCCATCTGAACATTAGGAAGAACTTCCTGACCATCCATCCTGTTTAAAAGCTTCCAAAGAAGGAGCCTCCACCACACTCCAGAGTTCCACTGCTGAACAGCTTTGTTCAGCAGTGGAACTCTGGAGTGTGGTGGAGGCGCCTTCTTTGGAAGCTTTTAAACAGAGGATGGATGGCCATCTGTCGGGGGTGCTTTGAATGCAATTTTCCTGCTTCTTGGCAGGGGGTTGGACTGGATGGCCCATGAGGTCTCTTCCAACTCTATGATTCTATGATTCTATGATTGGTTTGAACAATCTAGATGTATACTTTAATCATATGTTTATGTGCTTCAATCTATGTGTTTTAAATTGTTTTAAGTGTTTAACTATTGTGTTTTATTTATGAGATAATCTGCCTCAAACTTGAGGAAAGGCAGGTAAGAAATAAACATGTTGTTGATGATGATGATTACAGAGTTCAGACTAACACACATAGATTTTCTCACTCTGTGAAGTGATGAAGAATTCAAATAAGGCAGGGAAGCATTTTTGGGATGAAGGGGATTTTGGAAATTTCTGCTGCTCTTGCTTAAGGAATCTTTGGTTCTTCCCTCCTTTCTTCTGTGGAGATTTGCCTGTGCTATTGTTTGTTGGAGAGTACGATATGTAGAATTATGTGGAAGATCTTTCTAATCTGTGAGAAATCATTCTGTTACGTGTGAGACCTCTCTAATCTCCGATTTTCTTCTCTGCTTAAATTTAATCTGTTCCTAATCTAAGGATTGTTAATTGGAATGAAGGAAACACCTCTGGGTGGGACAAAATACAACTTTAATGTTATTCTAAGACCCATGCTCTTAAAGTGATATTGAAGTCGATAGGAACTTTAGAAGGGTCTGCCCCAGGAGGACAGATTTAGCTTGTCATATTTAGCTTGTAATACCCTATTCCCTAAATCAATTTAGTATCATTTCTTAGACATTAAGCAGTATTTTTCCCAACAGAAAATATACATGGCGACTTAGCATCTGACTAATAAAAGATATACCTGGCGACTTAGCATCTGTATTCCCTGTGGCCCTTCTAACCCTCCACAGGCCAAAATGCCCTTGTTCCCCAATCTAGAAACACTATGATTTCAGATTTGTGATGTTGCTGTGCAACTGCTATTGTTTCTGTTGCTATGCTTATCAACGCTGGTAGAACAACATCATTGTGTATAGGACAGAGTATGAAACTTCTGGCAGCATTGCTTGTGGTTACCATTCTGCTCTTCTCGGTTTTTAAAGTAATGATACACCAGTTGCCCTTTCAAACTATATGATACATGTTGACTCTTTCTGTCTGTCTGTCTTTCTTTCTCCTCTTCCTTCTTCCTCTTCTCTCCCATTTTTGGTGAAGAGAAACATTGTGGTGTCTGAGAAGCGCAGATCAGGGAATAGAGCTGGGTCTTTGTCACCATCGGTGTTCAGTGATATAGAAAGAGGTCATTTATATTAGTGACTTTGTTATACTCTTTTCTTTTCTTTTTTCTTTTTGCATTAGCTTTGGAGTTTGAAATTGATGAAAGATATGATTGGGGAGTGAATTTTCATCTATTACAATCCTATTTACACCGCTCACACATTTATGGGAGTCATGAGATGGATCACTGTTGTGCATTTTGATTTTCTTTGTTTGTTTCTGAACCATATAACCCATGAGATGGCCTGAATAGTTTAGAGCCAGTTCTATCACTGGCAGTGAGGGAATGCTGAACTCTATCAGCAAAAGGGTTGCATCTTTGTAGTCCATCTGCTGCATCATTTCGCATCAATAAAACTTACATTATGGCTGTAATGTGTGCCAGTTCATACTTTCTAGCATTTTCACAGATGAAAACATGTACACATATTGTCATGCAACATCAGAGAATGATCAAGACAACAGTGCTATTCACGTATGGGCGAACTATAACTCTCATCGTCTTCAGTCATTGCCTCTTAAACCCTGCTACTCCTTAAACTTGGTTTTTGGGGGTGAGGTCTCTATGCCAAGTTTGGTTCAGATACATTGTTGGTGGGAGTCACAGGCCTCTCTGAATGTGGGAATCATCTTGAAAAAAATACAAACATATACATACATACATGCATATTTTCTCTTTTTATATAGATAGATTATGCGTCAGGCGTCTGTTAAGCAGTGGGACAGATGGTAGTTCCCAGGAGCTGATTAAAATAAATAGGCTAGCTTGAAAGTCACATCTTGCATACCCAGACAGCTGTAGTGTATGCTATAAGACAAATCAAATAAAAACATTTGAGCCTGGCTAAGTCTGTTGGCTGGATTTCTGCAAGCTGTTCCTCCTTCCCTCCCCCACCATTGTTTCTGAACAATTGTTTACCAAGTGGATGGAGTAGGAATTACAGACCTCTTGGTCCCCCAGAGAACAGGCTTGTTTGTGCAGCAGCTCATGAATTTCAGTTCTGGCTCCATGTCTTGATCCTTCTGCATAAGCCTTTTCTATATCTAGGTCAGGGCTCAGCCATGATGTTGGCAAGGATAGGTTCGCTATCTAGTGCAATCTCTCTTCAAATTGGTGGTAATGATCCTATGAGATGTTGAATCTTTATTGCAATAATCAACTTGCCTTATTCACAGGCTTTTCCCAGGGGAGAAACAGACAACTTTGGTCTTCCATGCATAACTCTTCCATGTTTTTCTTTTGCTGTTCAAAATATCCTGAAGGCACCACATTCCATTTGATCTTGGAAACTAAGCAGGATTGGATTTGGTTAACACTTGGAACAGGATATTAACCAGTGCTGAAGCCTCTATTTCAGGAGAAGGCAGTGGCAACCCATGTCTCAGAACTCCTTGCTTAAGAAAATCCTATGAAATTCATGGAGTCACCAGAAGTCAATAGGTGACTTGAAGACATGTAGTTTACTTCATGTGAAAAGGAAGGGGTGATAGCTGGGGGGGGGGGGGGGGGGCAGAAACAGAAAATTGCTTTTTCGTCCGTTTGTGATACTGATGAAGTATTTCCTTATTCTTTGCATACTTCCTGGAGATTTTTATGGCCTTGTAAATCAGTTAAATTAGCCTCCCCACATAAGTGGTACTTAAATTTCCTACTTGACAGATGCAACTGTCTTTCAGGCTGCAAATGTCAACAACAAGCTACACAATTTTGGTTGGGAGCTCACTCCGACCCGGGCTGGCTTCAAACTCATGACCTTTTGGTCAGTAGTGATCTTAATGCAGCTGACTCCCAGCCAGCTGCGCCACAGTCCTGGTGCTGTGCCACAGTCCCACCCCACTCTATTAGTCGACCCCACTCTATTCTCTAAGCACTCATTTGATGGGAAGCCCCAAAGAACTATAGCTAACACTATTTTCTTGCCAAGGCATTAAAAAAAATAACAGATGTGGCCCTGTGGCAGAGAGAGTACAAACTGCTTTGTTCCATTCCTCCCTGGACCAGGTCTGCGCAATCTATGATCATCTAGGTGTTTTAGATTTATCTCCCAAAATTCCTGACCATTGTACAAGCTGGCTAAGGCTTCTGGGAGTCGGAGTCCTAAACACGTGGTGGTGGTGGGGGGGCACAGGTTTTACAAGCCTGCTCTGAATGGAATAAGATCTCGCATTTCACCTCACCACACAGGAAAAAAAATGGCTCCTATTTTCATCACAGTAAAAACTATACCTTAATTTTTCTCAAAAAAATAACTATCGCCTTCTAGCTGGAAAATGCTGACAGTAGCAACAAGGTATGACTGGCCTCAAGGTAGCAATGGCCCTTTCCCTTCTCAGGAGAATGACCCTTATTTATCAATTAGTCTATTCAAAATCCATAACACTGTGTAACAAAATTTGATTTTTCGTGTTCTTGATTTCAAAGTATTATTTTCTGTTTAATTGTGCAGTACTTACTTGTTATGCTCCACAAACTTCATTTTTGTTGCTGTCACAAACTATCTTGAATCAGTTGAGACTTGATGAGATATTCATTGAAAACCTATAGCAAAATGTGCTGCAGAATGTCCTGTAAAAACAATTTTTTGCAGTTTAATAAACTTTTTCCATATTTTTAATAATAGAAGCAATTAGGAAATAACATTTATAACTTAGGAAAAAAATTGTGTCCCATCATGTAATTTTGGCCCTATAACCATTTATACATGAATATAAATTGGAGCTATATTATATGGCCTCAGATTATGAAGGACTCCTTCCATTATAGAATTACTGAATAATAGAATCATAGAATCATAGAGTTGGAAAAGACCTCATGGGCCATCCAGTCCAACCCCCTGCCAAGAAGCAGGAATGGGTGCTTTGAATGCAATATTCCTGCTTCTTGGCAGGGGGTTGGACTGGATGGCCCATGAGGTCTTTTCCAACTCTATGATTCTATGAATATTGCATTCAAAGCACCCTTGACAGGTGGCCATCCAGCCTCTGTTTAAAAGCTTCCAAAGAAGGAGCCTCCACCACACTCTGGGGCAGAGAGTTCCACTGCTGAATGGCTCTCACAGTCAGGAAGTTCTTCCTAATGTTCAGATGGAATCTCCTTTCTTGTAGTTTGAAGCCATTATTCTGTGTCCTAGTCTCCAGGGAAGCAGAAAACAAGCTTGCCCCCTCCTCCTTGTGACTTCCTCTCACATATTTATACATGGTTATCATATCTCCTTTCAGCCTTCTCTTCTTCAGGCTAAACATGCCCAGCTCTTTAAGCTGCTCCTCATAGGGCTTGTTCTCCAGACCCTTGATCATTTTAGTTGCCCTCCTATGGACACATTCTAGCTTGTCAATAATAGAATAATAGAGTTGGAAGAGACCACATGGGCCGCCTAGACCAATCATAATTTTCCTGTTAAAATTTTTGGTAATGCAGTGGAGTTTTTTAAAAAATGGCCATAACATAGGTCAAGCACAGCAGTTATGTGGCTCTTCAGAAGTTGTTGGGCTACAACCCAGAAGTGCCAGCCAGCATAGCCAACGGTGAAAAGTGATGCACATTTTAGTTCAACAACCTCTTGACTCCTCAAGAGAAAGCACCAGCACCAGCTCAAAGATATACCAGATACCATTGATGACTAAAAAGACAAATATATGGATCAAGCTTTAAGTCTACCCAGAAGCCAAGATGACTAAACTGTGAATGTCACAGTTTAGCCATATCAGGAGAAGACATGAGTCACTTAAAAAAAAATATAATTCTTGGTAAAGTGGAGAGAAAGAAGAAAGGAGGAAGCCCACATTCCAGATACATCAATTCAAGTCAAGGAAGCCATGACCCAGAGTCTGCAAAACCTGAACTGGGCTCTTGATGACAGAGTAACTTGGATTCTTTTATCCTGTCACCATAAATTGAAGTTGACTTGAAGGCACTTAACAACAACATTGTTATCATTATTGTAAATGCTATTTCTATTCTACCTTTCCCCACATATATGACTCAAGATGGCTTGGTAGATTTATTCCAGCTACCTTTAACAAGTGGGAGATCCTCATGTAAGTTCAAGATGTGCTGCTTGCTGGCACAGAACAGCATGGGCCCAGGGGGAAGACAACTCTGTTGTCATTAGTCATCCTTGGTAGGAAAGGAGAATTAACAAAGTGACCATAAAAAGAGATAAATAGCAGCAGGTGATCACTATGGCAACAATGGCCCATGACGTCATGGCCAATCTTGTCATTAGGCAGAACAGGCAGCCCACCTCCAGCAGCAATGTTTAGGAGTAGCAAAAGGAAAATGCTTTGCACCACTGGTGGTCCTATTGAGATGCTGTGGAAACCATTTGAGAGTTGAATGCATGAATGTAAGTTAAATTAAATGTTTTTTCCCTCCTTTAGGCACACTCACATCTAGGTTTGTCTCTCAGTCTGTCTCCTTTCTGTTTTGCTTATTAATGTGCATATATATTTATTTGTTCCACCTAACCAAATAAACATAAATATTAAAATTAAACATGTTACCACTTGACTGCTCTTTTACAAAGTCCTTAATTACCAACAATTAGACTAATTAAATCAACAACAGTAATATACTCTTGTTAAATACTAAGACTAAAAACATGTTTAGAGCTTTACAGCTGGAAGCATTTCCACCTAAATTGCCTTTTAAAGTGAGGCAGAGGTTAAGGGCCCCTCCACACAGTCCCTATATTCCAGGATCTGATCCCAGGTTTTCTGCTTTAAACTGGATTATATGAATTCGCACTGCTAGATAATCTGGGATAAACAGAAAATCTGATATCAGATCCTGGGATATAGGCCCTGTCTGGAACGGCCCAAAGAGGGGTTAGAAACTTTGTGTGCCATAAACTTTATGAAATGTGTAGAGGGCACAGTTTCTCTGACCAGGACAAAGAATGGAACTTTGCAGTGATTTGCTGCAGTGATTCTCCACATATCTGCATCTTGAGAGTTTTTTTTAAAAGTATCTAATGGAAGTCCTGCGATAGCCATCTTGAGAGCCTCTAAACCTCACAACAAAGCATCATGTTTGGGCAGCGGGAGCAGAAATCCCAGGACCAACAGGTCTGTATGTAGACCTCTTCTGAATTCTTAGTGAGGTAGAACTCAGAGGTCCCTGCTTTCAAGCTGATCTGACTGCAGCAGGGAGTTCCACAGTTTCAAAGTGACAGCAGGACTGTGGTTCCAGCAACAGCATTAATAATGAACCCCTCCCTGCTCACTCCCCTCTGTTTCATTGTAACAATCCCTCAATAAAAAGTATCATTTCCTCCAACTTTTCTCTCTCTTGAGTGATATATTGGGTCCTTTATTAACTAACCCCATGACAACTATGAACTTTCCTCTTCCCAAGCTGTGGAACTCCGCTGGCTCACATGGGATGCTCCTGCAGTGTACCGGGGAGGCCGAAACTGCGACCCTTCAAACCGCAGATATGGAATCCGGTCTGGTCCCGGTATCCGTGGGTTGACCGATCGGCTTCAAATAGGTGCCATCTTTTTCCTGGGTCAATTCTAAGACTAACTGCTATCTTACTTTCTGCTGAATGGACCCCTGCGCCTTGGAAATAAACCTCTTTGTGTGGAACCTTATGTGGGAACCAAAGGTTTCTTTCCATGGTCCCACAATACAACGATGTTCATGTTTCCTTTTGTGTGCATTGCCCCCAACCTGGAAGCCTGTCAATCTTGGGAAGTCTCTCATTATCACCCCTTGGGACCCCTGATCACTGGCAGGCCAATCTGGCTACTCATGAATTGGATTTATGAATTAACCTCCTGTTTTTATGTTTTTTACTTTGGCTACTCAATGCTCCTATGAACTTTTATGGACTTTTGGCCAACTTTTATGAACTTTGATGGACTTTGGGGTGGCTGAGATTAATTTTCCCTTGACCTTGATATGCATGTAGGTCTGTATAAAATATGAAGCAAAGTGACCTTTTCATTAACTATACCAGCAACACATGGCTCTAGGGACTTCAGGATTTCCTGAGCCAGTAATCCCCTAACAAAAGGACTTGGCAAAAACCATTTCAGATGGTCTTATTGACCAGACCATCCAGGATGATGTGGCCCATTGACATATTGAAGCATTCAACACAAAAGGCACTTATGTGTCACTGCCTCCCCCATTGTGCCATTTCCCTGTCTCTGAAAAGGTATCTCAACTCCCATCATCAAAGAAATATTACAGAACTCTAATACAATGGAACTGGCTCTTCGGAGCTAGACAGAAGATGTTATTTCAAGACTCAGTACAATAGCCTGGGCTGAAGCTTGAAGACTTAAGCTATCGCTTTGGTACTGTTTGGATGGGCCCAAAGGAAATGAGAAAAAGGTGGTTCAGTAGAAACCAGAACTTATGGACTGCACCTAGGTGCATTTTATGTTTGCTCAATCAGTACTGGAACTCCCCATTTCGTGTTCTACTAAACTCTCGCCTTCTTTTTAGAAACTGACCAATCAGAATCAAACATCTAAAACCCTAGATAAAAAAATTCCGTAATTTCCCATTGCAGGTACATACAGACATTTGAAGATGCGAATATTCGGCTCAAAACCGCGATATTCCCACAACTTGAAATCTCATGTTTTTTGCCTTTTGTAGTTAGTACTTCCACATTTACAGAGAACGGCGTCTGGCCACCCTCCTGTTTGCTGCAGGAGCTCCTGGGATAAGGATACTGTCTGGACAGGCATGGAGGGAGAAATCCCGGGATCAACAGGTCTGTATGTGGACCTCTTCTGAAGCCCCAGGATTTTTGCCCCTATTTCAAACCTGTGATTTTGTGCTGTCAGGAAGCACCCTTTGTTGGAGCTCATATGTATTGCTCCTGGATCAGAATAGGAGAAAGAAAGTTTGTTGAAGAGGTTGGACAGGTGGACAACCTCCCTTTGCCTATGGAATATCATTCATATGGATGATAAAATTTCTTCTCTCACTTATCGCGAGTGTTACGTTCCAGGACCACCCGTGAAAAGTGAAAATTCACAAAGTAGGGACGCTGTATATGTATATCACATTCCGAGGGTTAGGCAGAAGCAAGGAGAGATTTAAAGTCATCGCACACCATTTTTTTGCTAGCTGTCTCTGCTTTGCTTTGCAATCGCTCTTGATTGGCTGCCTCTCTCCCGAGGGGGAGGGTGAAACCCCCTTCCACACTGTATTGCTGCCAGGAGGCGGGATTAGAACGCTGCTCTGAGCAACTGCAACCATTCATAAACTGGGAGGCAAAAACCCACGAAACAGCGAGTCTGCAAAAAGAGAACCGCAAAGTAGCGAGGGAACACTGTATCTGCTTTGAACTGGGTTATCTGAATCCACACTGCCATATAATCCCGTTCAATGTGGATTGTATACAGCTGTGAGGAAGGGGCCTGAATCTGTTTTGATAATCTGGATTATAAAGCAGTGTATGTGTCTTGTGCAGGACTGAAGATTTACTTCCAAGAATGAAACTGTGTTTTGTGCAGCACTGAAAGTTTACCTTAAGGGTAAAAAAAACCAAAAAAAAAAAAAAACCATACGTTTGGTGAGATCATAGAATCATAGAGTTGGAAGAGACCTTGTGGGCCATCCAGTCCAACCCCCTTCCCAAGAAGCAGGAAAATTGCATTCAAAGTACCCCCGACAGATGGCCATCCAGTCTCTGTTTAAAAGTCTCCACCACACTCTGGTGCAGAGAGTTCCACTGCTGAACAGCTCTCACCGTCAGGAAGTTTTTTCTCATGTTCAGGGGGAATCTCCTTTCTTGTAGTCTGAAGCCATTGTTCCGTGTCCTAGTCTCCAGGGCAGCAGAAAACAAGCTTGCTCCCTCCTCCCTATGACTTCCTCTCACATAATTATACATGGCTGTCATGTCTCCTCTCAGCCTTCTCTTCTTCAGGCTAAACATGACCAGCTCTTTAAGCTCCTCCTCATAGGGCTTGTTCTCCAGACCCTTGATCATTTTAGTTGCCCTCCTCTGGACACATTCCAGCTTGTGAACATCTCCCTTCGTTTGTGGTGTCCAGAATTGGACACAATATTCCAGATGTGGTCTAACCAAAGCGGAAAAAAGGGGTAGCATGACTTCCCTGGATCTAGACACTATATTGCTATTGATGCAGGCCAAAATCCTATTGCCTTTTTTGCCACGGCATCACACTGTTGGCTCATGTTTAACTTGTGGTCCACGAGGATTCCAAGATCTTTATCACAAGTTCTGCGCTCGAGCCAGGCGCCCGTCATTCTGTATCTTTGCATTTCATTTTTTCCTGTCTGAGTGGAGTAACTTACATTTGTCACTGTTGAACTTCATTAAACATGTACTTTGTTTAGGCTACAGCAATTGCCTGGGGACTATTTTGGCTACACACAGGGTTTATTTATTTATTTCGTATCAGTATAAAACTGATAAAACTAGAAGGAGCACAGGCAGCTAAATATATTTTGACCAAAAACAGGTAACAGCAATGGCATTGTCTGTACTTACTTAGGCGATCCCTCGTTGTCCGAGTAGGATAGTCTTCCAGGGTCAGTGTCCTGGTGGTGGGTCCGTAGGTGACTGTGTAGCCCTATTCTTGATCTGAATCTTCTCCCACAGTGAGGGCATTGGTTTCCAGGTGGAAGGCGGTCCCGGTTGGCTTGACATGCCTTCCTCTTGGCACGTTTCTCTCTTTTGCCCTTTGCCCTCCATTCGTGCCTCTTCGAATTCTACAGCATTGCTGGCCACAGCTGACGCCCAGCTGTAGCGCTCAAGGGCCAAGGCTTCCCAGTTCTCGGTGTCTATGCCAGAGTTTTTAAGGTTGGCTTTGAGCCCATCTTTAAATCTCTTTTCCTGCCCACCAACATTCCGTTTTCCGTTCTTGAGTTTGGAGTAGAGCAACTGCTTTGGGAGATGGTGGTCGGGCATCCTGACAACGTGGCCGGTCCAGCGGAGTTGATGGCGGAGGACCATCACTTCAATGCTGGTGGTCTTTGCTTCTTACAGCACGCTGACATTTGTCCGCTTGTCTTGATTTGCGGCATTTTCCAGAGGCAACGCTGATGGAATCGTTCTAGGAGTTGCATGTGACATCTGTAGACAGTCCATGTTTCGCAGGCATACAGCAGGGTTGAGAGGACAATAGCTTTATCTGTAGCCTCCAACCAGGCATGTAGCTTGGGTGGGGGGTGGGGGCTTGAGCCTCCCCTGAAATTCTCATTGTGGTCCGCGAGAAGGCCTTACTGGTACATTATTTAAACTGTTATGTTTATTCATATCATGATCTGTTCATCATGCTCAATATATCCCATATGCATGGGGGCATTGGGGTAATGATATAAAAGGTTTGCTAGGGTAGACCCTCTTTCACTCAGACTCAGCTCCCTCCCCCCCCCCCAATCAAAATCCTGGCTAGGGGTTCCTCCTAAAGATTGCTAGCGACGGGGCCTGTCTGATGTCCTCAGGGAGAGAGTTCCAGAGTCGAGGGGCCACCACCGAAAAAGCCCTGTCCCTTGTCCCCACCAATCGTGCTTGCAATGCAGGTGGGATCATGAGCAGGGCCTTTCCAGATGAACAATTGTGTGGATGGCCATCCAGTCTCGGTTTAAAAGTTCCACTGCTGAACAGCTCTTCCTGTCAGGAAGTTTTTTTTTCTCATGTTTCTCATGCATTACCTGTAGCCTGCAACAATTCTTCCTCTGTACATGAGGCAGGGCATAGAGGACAAGCATAAAGATGCGGAATTGTCTGTTCTGCTCCAGTCACACAAGGAGTGGGATTCTTTTAGGTAGTGCCATTTTGCCAGGTTGCCTTTTGATCTGCCCACTCCACTTCTGAGTCTGTTCAGGGACTTCCAAGTTGCCCATTCTTAGTTTGCCCCTGCAACAATTCTTCCTTTGTACATGAGGCAGGGCATAGAGGACAAGCATACAGATGCAGAGTTGTCTGTTCTGCTCCAGTCACACAAGGAGTGGGATTCTCTTAGGTAGTGCTGTTTTGCCAGGTTGCCTCTTGATCTGCCCACTCCACTTCTGAGTCTGTTCAGGGACTTCCAAGTTGCCCATTCTTAGTTTGCCCCTGCAACAATTCTTCCTCTGTACATGAGGCAGGACATAGAGGACAAGCATACAGATGCGGGGTTATCTGTTCTGCTCCAGTCACACAAGGAGTTGGGATTCTTTTAGGTAGTGCCATTTTGCCAGGTTGCCTTTTGATATGGCCACTGCACTTCTGAGTCTGTTCAGGGACTTCCCATTCTTGGTTTGCCCCTGGAGGAAGACCCTCCTGGGGGGGGGACATCCAGTTGGGATTTCCTGGTTTAACACGCAGGATGATAATAGATGCTGTTAGGTTGGTGTGAGGAGAAAGAAAGGGGCGGGAAAGACGCGCGCGAGGCAACAGGCGAAGAGACCCGAGCGCCGCTTTGGCGCCTTTTTTGTTTTGGAGTCGAGGAAAGAGGAGGGGCCAGAGGAGACTCTTTTGGTGGAGGGGGCGTGGCTTCTCCGCTGCCTCGCTCCGTCGCGCGCCACAGTCGCCAGAGAACTCGAGGAGGTCGGTCAGTCAGTCAGTGAGGAGGAGAAAGCGCTGAGGCGATATCATGCCTGCTGCTGCGCCACCGCCTCCTTTGCTGGGGGGAACCTGCAGCTGCCCTCATTCCCACCAACCAGGTAAGTGCAGGACTTTTCATATTTCCCCCCTGTACTTTGATTGGTATGGTCCGAGGAGAAGGCAGCGGGGTCTCGGCTATCCTGCTGGCAGAGGCGAAGGGTCCAGCCAGGAGCGCGCATGCGCTCTCTCCTGGCTGGACCCTTCGCCTCTGCCAGCAGGACAGCCGAGACCCCGCTGCCTTCTCCTCAGATTAGACCAGCTCTCCCCCTTCCCTTCTTCTTATCTCTCCTTCTGCGTGGATCCCCGCCTCCCTCTTCCACCAATTTCAAATCCAGGCTGCTGTCTGCTTTCATTCCTTCTTGCCGAAGGGAGATCTGAGGGGGGAAAACGTGCCCAAGGAAAACGTGGCGGAGTGAATCCCTCTCCCGCCTACGAAGGACGAGCCAGATGCCTAGGCAACTCTTCCTCCTCCTCCTCAGCACCCCCTCCCCTTCCCTTTCGCTCCTTATTATTCAGAAGACCCAAGTCTCGCCTTTTGTGGGGTGACTTGGGAGGACTGACGCCCACTCACTCACTCACTCACTCAATGGGATTTTCCATCGCAGAGATGGTGACATAGACTGAAGTGGTCTAACTTTTTTGGGGGGAGAGATTTCCTCAGCTTGGAAGAAGTAGTCTTTGTCATCTGCAATTCCCAGAACTCTCTTCAAAAACATCTATCTGTCTGTCTGTCTGTCTGTCTATCTGTCTATCTGTCTATCTGTCTATCTGTCTATCTCTCTATCTCTCTCTCTATCTATCTATCTATCTATCTATCTATCTATCTATCTATCTGTGAGAGCCGTTCAGCAGTGGAACTCTCTGCCCCGGAGTGTGGTGGAGGCTCCTTCTTTGGAAGCTTTTAAACAGAGGCTGGATGGCCATCTGTCAGGGGTGATTTGAAAACAATATCCCTGCTTCTTGGCAGGGGGTTGGACTGGATGGCCCATGAGGTCTCTTCCAACTCTTTGATTCTATGATTCTATCTATCTATCTTCCTATCCTATCCTATCCTATCCTATTTATTTATTATTTATTTATATTAATATTAATATTATTAATTATAATATTATTATATTTATTATTATTTATATGTTATTTATTTATTTATTATCAGTTCTATTTATTTTTTTACTTACTGTATGTTTACCCTGCTCTATCTCAACCCCAGGAGAGACACAAAGCTGCTTCTGAATTGGCAATAATTCAATGGCACAATAAACATAAACATTCAATATATATTATTTATTAAAATCAATAATATAATAATAATAAAACCTTAACATACTGTGTCCAATTCTGGGCACCACAATTTAAAGGGAGATGTTTAGGCTGCAGAAGAAATGGCTGAGAGGAGGTATGATGAGGGCCATTAAAATCAGTAATACATCATAAAAACTACAATGTACTGTGTCCAGTTCTGGGCACCACAATTTAAAGGGAGATGTTGACAAGCTGGAATGTGTCCAGAGAAAGAGGGTGACTAAAATGATCAAGGGTCTGGAGAACAAGCCCTATGAGGAGCGGCTTAAAGATCCGGGCATGTTTAGCCTGCAGAAGAAATGGCTGAGAGGAGATATGATGAGGGCCATTAAAATCAATAATAAATCATAAAAACTATGACATACTGTATCCAGTTCTGGGCACCACAATTTAAAGGGAGATGTTGACAAGCTGGAATGTGTCCAGAGAAAGAGGGCAACTAAAATGATCTCGGGTCTGGAGAACAAGTCCTATGAGGAGCAGCTTAAAGAGCCAGGCATGTTTAGCCTGCAGAAGAGAAGGCTGAGAGGAGGCTTGATGGCCATGTATAAATATGTGAGGGGAAATCTTGGGAGGAGGGAGCAAGCTTGGTTTCTGCTGCCCTGGAGACTAGGATGTGGAACAATGGCTTCAAGCTACAGGAAAGGAGATTCCCCTTGAACATTAGGAAGAACTTCCTGTGATAGCTGTTCAGCAGTGAAACTCTCTGCCCTGGAGTGTGGTGAAGGCTCCTTCTTTGGAGGCTTTTAAACAGAGGCTGGATGGCCATCTGTTGGGGGTGCTTTGAATTCGATTCTCCTGCTTCTTGGCAAGGGGTTGGACTGGATGGCCCACGAGGTCTCTTCCAATTCTATGATTCTATATCAACATGTTATTCTAGCTATGTATTCTAGCTCTGCTTCTGTTTTCGGCACATCCACAATGTTGAATTACCGCAGTTTAACAGCACTTTAAAATGCCGTGGCTCAATGTTATGGAATACTGGAGCCCCTTCCACATAGCTGAATAAAATCCCACATTATCTGCTTTGAACTGGGATATATGGCAGTGTGGACTCAGATCACCCAGTTCAAAGCAGATATTGTGGGATTTTCTGCCTTGATATTTTGGGTTATATGGCTGTGTAGAAGGGACCTGAGAGTTTTTGTTTGGTGAGGCACTCTTTGAAGGCTTAAGAGCTTGTGAAATTACAGCTCCTATAATTCCATAGCATTGAGGCAGGGCAGTTAAAGTCGTGTCAAACTACATTAATGACAGTATAGATTCCCCCATGAGGAACTTTTCACTGATTTACCCGAGGCCCCTTCCACACAGCTGTATAAAATCCACTTTGAACTAGATTATATGACAGTGTGGACTCAGATAAACAGTTCAAAGCAGATATTGTGGACTATCTGCCTCGATATTCTGAGTTATCTGGCTGTGTGGAAGGGCCCTGTGTGCTCAAGATCTTAGCAAAGATCCTGACATAAGGGTATATTCCAGATCCATCACTCATAAAATTGCCATAAGTCAAAGCTGACTTCATTGAAATTAACAGCAATGTCTATTGATTTATAAATCTTATATACTGACTTCCTTCAAGGTATTCAGATGTGATAGTTACCTGCTTTTAGAGAATAAGATGACAACCAGTTCACTGAATAGACTACTAACTAATTTCTGATGAACCTGAATGTCAGACCAGAAAATCTCAATTTGTTCTAACAAGGTGATGTTATGTATGGTGATGATGAAATCACTTCCTATAACTCCTCTCATATCTAACAATAGCTCGAAGCATCTGAGATTACGCACCCACTCACTTAACATTAGTTATGACTAGTTTAGATACCCAGCAATGCCTGGGTTACGTCTTCTGAAATGCTGTTTATCAGAAATAGTCGTTCTTTGCTTTTGATTTTATGAAAGCTTCCATTCACAAATGCATAAGAATGTGGGTGAACTACAATCCCCAACATAGTGTATGAATTTCCGCCAAAGCCCGGCAGCATTCAAAGTAAGTCATGGGGGTGGGGTCTGTGTCCCAATTTTGGTCCATTGTTGGGGTTCTAACGGGTCTCTGGGTGGTGTTTTGGAGTGTTTTGGAGGTGCTTTTGGGTGTATTGGTGTATTAGAGGTGCATTAGTGGTGTATTAATGGTATATTAGTGGCATATTGGTGTATTCAAGGTATATTGGTGACCCCCCCTATCCTTTTGACATTTTATCCCTTGTTCATGATGGGTACTTGTGCCAAACTTGGTCTCTTGATGTGTGTGGACTGCAACTCCCATAATCTTTGGTCCATTCTCACAAATTCCACCAGTATTTTCTGTTGATCATGGGGGTCTGTGTGCCATGTTTGGTCTAGAGATCATTCATTGGTAGGGCTCACAGTGGTCTTTGAATGTGGGTGGACTGCAACTCACATAATCTTGAGTCCCCTGAAACCCAAAATATTTGCAGTTGGTCATAGAGGGGCTGTGTGCCACATTTGGTCCAGATCTGTCATTGGTGGGAGTCACATGGCTCTCTGGAAATTGGAGCCATCTTGGAAATCACCCACAAACATATTTATTTATTTACTGTATTTGTATACCGCCTTTCTCAGTTTGTGTATATACCCACATATACACAAACCTTGACTTTTATTATACTAAAAACTTAAGTACCCGGCAATGCTTGGGTTAGGTATTTTGTAAGGAGGAACATAGGATTTTTTCAGTTAGACCATAAATATTTCCAGGTTGTCTGTAAAAAGCAGACCATAAAGCACTAGCCCCAATTTTTTTTTTTTTACTGAGGCAGGTTATATCTTTTTCATTTACTCACTTATTCTCCTTTACACTGTTAGTACAGGATAATGTAATATTATCTACTAGGATAATATTTCTCAAACTTCTTGAAATGAAAAATCTCTTTGCCAGTAAACTTAACTGTATTTCTCTGGCATTTTAGCCATCATTTATAAAGTTGAGTATATGGAACAATGGTGGCTGGTGGTTGCTCTATCATTGGAGTCGGGGAATCCAATCCATACCAGATTTTCAGATCTTAAAGGAGAGCTGCCAGATGCTAACCCTATCCTCAAATTTCAGCACCTTGGATAGCTCTCTGGCAAGGATTCACTGCCCAGTCTGACAGAAAAATCACCAGCTGACGGCGACATGGAGAACTTAATATGCTGCTATGCACATATTTTTGTGATTGAGGATTTATGGATAGGGGTATTTATGTCACAACAGGCTGTTCTTAGTGTGTGTCAACCACATTAATTTTCTTAGGCAAGTAATTGTTAGGGGTAGTTTTTCCAGTTTCTTCTTCTGAAATATAACACCTAGTATTCTTTGGCAGCACCCCTTCCTAATGCCCAACTCTGTTGGAACTTTTTTCCCTAAATAATGATGTGAGAATGGTACAATGGCACCCCCTCCACCAGTCAATCAGAAATACCCTGTTTGTCTACCTAGGTCTTGGTTTGGAGGGTGGGGGGCACTGTGGAGGAATGCCCAATACTGAGTCTCATTTAGGAGAGGGAAGCAGGATATAAATAAATAATAATAGCATCAGGATCCTGGACATCTTAGAATTTTGAATTCCTATGAGAAGATTATATCTATCCCACATTTTAAAATATTTTTCATGGTGAGAATTAGAGTTAATGTGAGCCATTTCTATCATCAAAACAAAATGAGAATATTTTTCTTCATCTCTGTGCAGAATTGTGAATGTAGTCTTTGGTACTATTTTCTTCAGTGTGGGAAGTACCATGTGAGTTGTTCTATGGCAAAACAGCAAAGAGTACCTTTTTTAATGCCACCTCCATCTAGCTTTATTTTATACATAGATAAAAGCAGCAGTTGTGATTTGCTTCATGATTCCCTAATGAGTTCCCCCCCTGTAGTTTGTATTTCTTCAAAACAGTAGACTAATTAAGAAGGCCTGTGGTACATTTTTGCTATGTATGGTGGAAGAATCATGGTTCAGTGGGAGAAAAAAAAAAGGAAATAATGCCTTGCAGATCTGAAGACAAGCTATATTTCTAAGTAAATCCTCAAGCTCTTGAACTTCCAACAAGCAGCTAAAATGATGTTATTTTGTATTTACTTTGGTTCTATAAACTGCTCTAGCTTCTCTTAAGTGCTTGGTATTACATTTTTTATCCATAATTTAAATGGTTTATCACTTTGGGAGTCCTGGTGGGCTTAAACATGATATATAAAAGCCATAAAGAAACAAACAAATGCATACTTTTATGCAAACCATATAAAGTTTAATAGCAGTTTTAATATTCCCCGCCCTCCTCTTTGTCATTCTGCTCACTTGTAGGAGAATCCCGATATTCAACATGAAATCTGAACCAGGTCATAATCTTATGATAAAAAGTTAATTTTCTTTCTTGTCATGGTATAACTGTTGGCATAATGTTGGTATGGTTATATATTCGTGGTTTGGGATTTTTTGATGGACGGTGGCTACAAGGTAAAGAAGTTTTTAAACATTTCTCCAAAAAATTGCAGGAAAATTTGAATCTGATTCTCTAGGTTCGAAGAGCAAGGTTGCCCATTTATTGTTTTAAAAGATAAAAGAAGTTGAGTTTAGCAAAATTAAGTAGGTGGTTTATTTGGAAATCTGGAGACATGACAAAGAAAATGAAATTAAATCTTAATTGATTCCTTGATGGTTGTTTTAAAGGTGGGGAAAACCCAATGCATATTATAGCTCTGACGAAAAAAATCCTTTAGAAAGTACACTCAATTCCAAATGCAGAAACTTTAAAAGAGAATAAAAGGTGTCATACAAAATGAGAAAACAGGTTTGGGAATCTGCAATCATTTCAAAGGTGAGCATATTTGTTCTAGCATGAAATATATTAGCTATAGTCAGTTGAGAGACAAGCAAACAAGTTTGTGAAAAAACTTAACAGCAGCTATGTGTGTTTTCCAATCATGCATATCAGCTTTTAGAAGAACCTTAGATTGCCTACATGTTATGTTCTGCTGGTGTTAAATATTAAATTAAAGAAGCACTTGGCCACAGAAAAAGAAGAGCCTGGTGAGAAAGAACCCAAATGAAGTCTTTATGCTATCTCAAAGCTAGCCACTTACAGCCTTGAGAGTTGTTGCCTTTAGTTCGCTCTTCAATCAATTCTGTCAATTTTCTTTATATGTCTGTCCCAGTCCTCCAACAGTTGTTAGTTTTTGCATAGCTGTTTATATGATACACATGTACAAAGCTTGGTTTTGTAACATAAACAGATTGACATATGATTTCAATATTATAAATAGAGGCATGGACATTGGAGGACTGAGTGTATGGATGGTGTGTGTGGCTTCCTTACAGTAATATTTGATCAAAGACTTTATCCTTCCTGATGAAATGAAAGTATTTTCCTGTGTCTGAAATTTTAATAGACACAACTATAAAACAAATAAACAGTTTGAACAACTGATGCTATATTGGAGGGGTAACAATTCATATAGAGCAGGCATGGAGAAACTTTGGCCCTCCTGGTGTTTTGGACTTCAACTCCCACAATTCCTGGCCTCAGGCCCCTTCTGTTTCCCTCTTAAGTGGCTGAGGAGGAAAAGGAAGGGGCCTGAGGCCAGGAATTGTGGAAGTTCAAAACACCATGAGGGCCAAAGTTTGCCCATGCCTGATATAGAGAATTTTTCTTCTTGGGTTTAAGCTCTGAGTTACAGGCAGTCTCTGGGTTATAAATAAGACAGATTCTGTAGATTTGTTCTTAAGTTGGATTTGTATGTAAGTCAGAACAGGTACAGTTTTTAAGTGTAACTCCAGCCATATATATATATATATATATATATATATATATATATAGAGAGAGAGAGAGAGAGAGAGAGAGAGAGAGAGAGCGCACTTTGGATAGCATATGGAAATGTTAACACCCTATAACATGTTTTTCTGTCTGTACCCCTATTCAGAAGATTTCACCTGACTTCCTATTAGACCTGTGCGATCAATGCAAAAAAATGTTTCAATACTCATTACTAAATTAGGGGGGAGGGAGAATAATTTATAAAATGTTCCTAAAATATTGTTGGGGTCTGTATTGTAACTATAACGATATAATGATTTTTTCGTTTACCTTTTTTTTTGTTAAGTAATTGCACAAGGGGGGGGGGAGTTTCCGGGGCTCCTTTCTCATTTTTAGAGCTATCGGGATGAAACTTACAATTGTACAACACATTTACCACTGCCCCCCTGCCCCCCTCCAAAGTTTCAGAATGCTTCACGCATGTACTAATTTTGAGGAATTTAAAAAAGTTTTCTGGACAACATTTAAAAAAAAAAATCTACAAGAGCTATTTCTATTTTCACTTAAACAACATTGGCTCCAGGTCACAGGGCCAGAGAATTCAAAAGGCCCCACCCTAAACTGCGTTAAAGCCTCAATGTGTGTGTGGTCCCTACCTGTGGCCCAGCCATAGGGGCTTTTTTCTTGCCCGGCCATCCAGGCATCCCCCTCCCTTTGTGGAAAGAGCAGGGCATCTCCCTGGACTCCTGGAGATCTGGAGCCATTTACAAGACTTACATGACTCATCTGAAAGTCATAAGTCAGTGTTTTGGATCTTAAGTTTCTTGTGTGGGCACCCCTCCCCCTTGTGTTTCTTAATATCGCTTCATATGCACGAATCTTACAAAATAGATAGGACAAACGAGTTACAAAGTTTTGCACAGCCATACATTCTCTCCCTGCCACAGTTGGATTTTGAAATTTTTGGGGTTGTGGAAACAATAAATGGTGATAAAGCTTCAGTGGAGGCACCTTTTTCTTGTGATAGCTCTTACGGGAGTGAATTTCCCTTCCTAGGGGTAGATTTCCTCTTACTTCCTGTTTCAGGGATAGGAAGTAAGATTAAATCTTTCAGTCAGTACATATTCCTCCTTTTCCTTGCTTTGTGACTCAAGACAACTTACAAAAATGAAAATAAATATTCATATCAGTAAACTGTCAAGGATTAAAATATAATAAAATTATATTAAAATTGTTTTCAAACAATTTTAATTGTTTGAAAACAATAAAAATTTTAACTATAAAAAAGGCATTTTTTCATATCATGGCTGGGTAGCCAAAACTGAAAATATGCTGTTTTGATAAACTCCATTTTTTGTCTTTCCTAGAACAAAATAATTTAAACCAAGACATTTGTAACTTTAAAATGCTATTCGTTTCAATGGGTCTACTTTAGAAAGGAGTGGGGTTGGCTTTAGCCCCTTGGATCTGCTGAGAAATTTTTACGGGGAAACTAATTGGTGAAACAAAAAGTGTTTAGAGTTATGAATAATTTGCATCTGTGTAGTACCGACCATGTTATATTGTCTGTAATGCATGCCTCAATCATAATGAACTAGAAGAATCATAATGAACTAGAAGAACTGACCTGATCAGCAATTGGTTCTATATTCAAAGCATTTTCATTGCCTTTGTTATTATTTATTATTTATTTTTAATTCCCAGCTGTTAGAATAATATTCTGTGTAAAAATGAGTGATTCTTCTCAAATGTTTTATTGTGATGTGAAAAATTATGAAAAAATATTTTCCTATGAAGGGGGAGGGGGGAGTTGACAGCAATAAATAAATAAAAATAAAATCAAAGGATAAAAAACAGGGTGTACTTCAAGTCAAGGAGAAATGTTTACAAATAAAAAAACTCTGTAGCTCTGTTGGTTTCCAAGGAAATAGTTCCTGTCAGTGAGCAGAGAAGAAGAAAGAGACTGAAAGAAGAGGCCTGATTAGTTTGAAAAATTAAAATATGTGCATTCATTATGCTTTTCTTGACAAGAACTGAAGGAAATTCGAGGGACATTGCCCTCTTTTTAATAACTTTATTATGGTATATTTAATAACTGACTGAAATTATAAATGACATGTAGAAAGACAGGGTTTCCCCCTTTCCTTCTAGATATTTTCTCCTCATCAGCCTCAGGTCTTTCTCCCATAAAACAGGTTAATTAATGATAAAGAGTCTGGTAGTACCTGAAAACAAAAGTTTTCTCCAGTTCAGTTCCTTATGGAGACAGAACACAATTGGGCAATTTTATATTGAAAAATATATCTACGCCTGTCAATCTGTTCAGTGAGAACAAAGAAGTGGATTATTGCTTGATATTAAGTTTATTCAACATTGTTTTTTCCGCTATTTTGCCCTGAGGAACGACAACATTCTCCTTGATGTATAGCTAGAAATGTGAAGATGTCAATTCTTTATTACTTTGGTTTTCCCCAGCTTTTCATGCTTACATTTTTAATAAGGTAGTTGCACTTCATATATACCTACACATTGTTTTCTCTGCACTGCTAATGCTGCACAAAGAATGACATTTTACTTACAACTGAGAGAGTAGGAAAGAGCTGGAAATTTGTTAGGGCAAACAGAAGAATATTGGATAGAAAAGGAAGTTGTTGTAGAGCAGTCTACATGACTGCATCCATTTATGTGACCTCAACACATTCTGAAATAATCAGCACATCGTTTGTCTATATATTCAAATGCTTAAGAAAAAAAGGAAAGTTTGTGAAATAAATAATAAAGTAATCTTGGGTATGCAAAGATGGGCTTTTTAAGGACTTGCAGTAGTTATATTTCAAACAATGTATTTTACCAATTACAACCCTCTGCCTGACGGGCCAACTCAGAATCTCTAGAAAGAATAGTAAACTCATCTGAAGGACATTGAGGGCTTACCTATACAAACCCAAAAACTTGAAGGACAGAAATCACTCCTGGATGTCCATATGATATCTAGGACTTCATGTCTTTAATAATAATAAATAATAATAAACTTTATTTGTTTACAAATAAAAAAACTCTGTAGCTCTGTTGGTTTCCAAGGAAATAGTGGGGGACAATCCAGAGTGAACCAGTTTAGCCTTTCATTTTCAGATTAGGAATCACAGAGCAGCCCTCCAGGAAGAGTATGGACAGCAGACTGGCTCTGATGTAAACCAGTCTTGGCCTGATTGGACCCAGCCAAAGCCTTTACCGAAACAGATCACGAGCAGACAGATCTTTCAGCTAAGTGGGGCTATGGGGCTGAGTGGCATTCTACCTCGCAAATCAGGCAAGAGCTGACAGTAGCAGCTCCTCCATTCTTCTTCCTTCTTGTGGTGTGTGCTGATTGGGACTTCAGTTCCCAGAACACCTCTTGTTTTTTTAAAAAAATGTTATGGTTAAAATTTTAAAATTTCTCAAAATCAGTGGATTGGTGAAACGTTCTGAAACTTGGCATGCTTGCAGCCATAAATGTGGCCTACAAGTGAGGCAAGTTTAATGATAAGCCTGGGTCCCCCTGTTATGATCTGGTCATCAATCGTAATAAAGTTTACTTACTCATGATAAGCCTAAAAATGATAGAGAAACGAACCTCTAAAATTTGACCATTGGTGCCAATGGACTGAATCTTGCTGGAATGAAAATGGCTCCCCCCTCCTGATTTTGGGAATTTCCCAGAAAAGAGAACCAGGGAGCTGAAAACATTACAGTTTTTGGGTGTTGTGCACAACCCTACTGCCATATAATCAAGTTCAAATCAGATAATATGGAATCAGAAACTGAATTATATGGCAGAGTAGATGGGTCTCCATGACCATTCAGAGCATTTCTGCTCTGGACTGGCTCCAAAATAATTACCAAGTGTAGACAATCCCTAGCTTGGGGGACCATGGATAGCCTACAGTGACAAGAAGCTGTCTTTTGTTTCTTCAGAAACAGGTAGAACTCCCTACCAAGCCCAGCTGAAAATGCCAGGGACTGAACCCAATATCTTTTGCATGTAAATACACAATCTTTAGATTTATGAGCAAAGATATACCAGCAGGGACTCCTAGTCTGTAAATGAAAGCTGTTGATTTCACAGTCAATGCTCTCTAAGACTTTAAGAGGATATGTAAGTAATTCCAAAGAGAAACACACTGTGCTTCTCTGAAGGTAGATAGTCCCTTGTGGGTACAACATTTTCCCAAGTCGTTTTCTGTCAAAGCACCATGGAATTAATGTGATAGCTAGAATATATTCTTTCCACAGTAATCATGCCCTTTTGTTCTTTGCTCCCCCCCCCCAAGATTTTTTGTTAAAACTAATTTCCACTTTATGGGAAATGATGGGCTTCAAAACCTGAACTCTTTCTGGTGCCACTGGAGCAAAATTAAATGTAATTAGCTGCAGAACACTGCAGGAAATTGAACAGACTCCTTTGGAACCTGCTCCTGTTTTAAATCAGTGGGAGACTGAAGAGTCTGTTCCACGGGTGAAAGCTTTCTTACAGATTAAATGAGCTGATAATTTAGAAACACCCATCACAAGCTCCAAGCCTTGCCTTCAGAGAAAAGGATAGCCTGACACTTTACATTAGTTTATTAAATTATGTACAGCTTTGTATGTCTAAAAGTTGTTTATCTTCCTTAGATCTGATTTATTTCACTGCGAATTAAAATAGGGAACATTTCCTGACTTCCTTCTGTTGCAAGCATAATTTTATTTGGTCTAATCACAATGCTAATGCAGGTAATTACCTGTCCACATAAAAAAGACTTTCTTTCTCAAAATGGCCTGTCACTCAGGTCGCTTGTATGCACTATTAAACATTCTGAGGCTTTGCAATAATATAGGCTGCATTGTAACTGGATTTCAGCCTTCTGTTCAGCACTTACATGTAAGTTTGGATCAGAAACCACTTTTAAGTTGTCACTTTGTAAGAGCAGTGCCAGTGATTACAGTAGTGGCTAGATCCTTTCCCAACCATGATGATTGTGATGATGATAATTGTTAATACATTTTATTTCTTACCTGTCTCCCCAAGACTCAAGGCAGGATTCAGTATACCTTAAAATAAATAACACATAAAACCATTTAAAAATGAAAGATTGAGAATACATAATATTCCTTACTTAGGCGATCCCTCGTTGTTCAAGTAGGATAATCCTCCAGGGTGGGTCCGTAGGTGACTATAGAGCCCTATTCTTGATCTTCATCGTCTCCCACAGTGAGGGCGTTGGTTTCCAGGTGGAAGGCGGTCCCGGTTGGGGTTGGCTTGACGCGCCTTGCTCTTGGCATGTTTCTCTCTTTCGCCCTCCATTCATGCCTCTTCAAATTCTGCAGCACTGCTGGTCACAGCTGACCTCCAGCTGGAGCGCTCACAGGCCAGGGCTTCCCAGTTGTCAGTGTCTATGCAGTATAAACACAAATCATTACAGATATCTTAACATAATCTTTTAAATACCAGTTTCATAGTTTGAAATTGATTGGGTATTCCTGCAGAAGAGAAGATTCTTTAACGTCCTTCAAAAAAATGGATGGCAATGGAAAAGTTGCTATGGGTGCTTCCATATGAGGTCTTTGTTGTACATCACATTCGATGCCAACTGCAAATACAGTAGGCTGTACTAGAGTTGCCAAAGTGAAAACTGGAGAAGGCCTCCGTACCTTTTGTAATTGTGTAGAAGAGGGAATATCAGTAGGTGTTGCCTATTATCTGGTTGTCTGACAATCAACACATGCTGAAATTCTCTCTTCTAAGCAACCATTGAAGATGTAGTAGTTGTTTCTAGTTTTCAGTCAGTCAGTCCTAAGCTAGTGATCACTATCTTCAATTTGTAACTTACGTTTCCCAAATTTTCCACTTTTCCCTTCTCTTAAAAGAATAGTTGCTATTCTGGATTTCCCATTACTCCTTCCAGCTTTTTTACCAGACACATCTGTTAAGGGGGAAATTAGAGAATAGTTGCACAATGGGTTTTGACTGGTAGTCGACAGGTGACTTGAAAGCATATACGCCCAGACACAGCATAATTGGGAAGAGAAAATGAAGCATCCTACTCAAACTGCCTTGAAACATTAGGAGAAGGTTACATTATGATGTCGATAAGCTCATTTTAAAATATAATTTGCTTGGATAACGGGAGCATCCTGTAAAAGTCAGATGAATACTAAATTACTCATTTTTTTAAAGGAACAGCTTTTATGTGTAAAAATGTTTACATTTTCATTAGTAATGGTTTGTTTAGAAGTCCATTTTAGTATTGGATTGGTAGATACATTTCCTTTGCTTGTTTCTTTGAAGCTATGAAACCTGTTCCATCTATGAATAAAACACATATAACTATAAGTTTGCATTGAAGGAGATAGGTCTGGAAGATCATTAGGATCACTGCACAATTAATACTAAATTATTGACTTTCCTTCTTGAGTCACATTGTTAGGTTGCATTTGATCTACATAGCAGTAAAAGAGTACCTGGGTCCTCCAGTTGACATGGGCACACATTTCCCTTCTTATTAATGGACCTTTTACTTAATTCCTTAGCCCCTGCCCCCTTGCCTATATGGATTTCCACTTACTAACCTAGAGTATGGAGACAGGTTTCCGTTTCTGAGGTGTATGTAAACAATGCCAATGTAAAATTTACCTGCTGTAAAAGAATGCCTGTGATCACGTTTTGTTTCCATCTGACTAATTCAATACACTTGTCGTTTAGTGTCCTACCTTTTTCACTCCCCCTGTTTGTGCAGTCTTGCGCGCCCACAGTGTACATTGGCCATGCAAGTGCCACTGTTAATAATTTACTTTAAGGAACAGGAGACCAAAGTCAGTACAGTTCTAGAAGATTCAAGTTACATCTTACAGATAATGACTACTTGTGCATTGCAAAAGCAGCACGTGTTACATCAGGGGCCTGTGGCATACAAAGGATTTCTCTGAATTGTGCTGTGTTCAGGCATGCATATGTTAGTCAGCCTGTTCTTTATTTGTTTACATGTATTCATGCTGATACATAGTGATTTGTCAGATGGTCACAGCTTTGGAATCACGGGAGTTGTAGTTTTACAATAACAACAACAACAACAATTTTATTTCTTACCTGCCTCTCCCCATGGCTCAAGGTCTTTAGCCTTCTCTATCAAAAACAGTCTCACCAAACTACAAATCCTAGGATTTTGTAACATTGAGCCATGACAGTTAAAGTGGTGTCACATTGCATTAATTCTCCAGTGCCGATGCACCCTTGCATGGAGAATGTGCACCGATTATTGGTCTGCCTCAAGCAGCTAAATGCTTTAGGATGGTTTTGGTCATGGTAAACCTTCCTGAGCATTAATTTTATTAGTGTTTCAATTCATACTGTTTCAATTCATACAATGTGATGAGCAGGGGAAGAAAACGAAAACCATTTGTAATTTGATCATGATTAGGTTTATATGATTACGCTCATAGATTGATCAATAGGATGTATTTTGACTGTAATTTAGTGAAGTATAGATTACTCGTAATGCAAATTCAAGCACTGATTTGTCAGCAGTGATCTTTGAAAAGGGTATCAGAACAATAAGATAGTGTTTTAGAAAGTTTCCCCCCACTTGCGTTGGTGTTTCTAATAGAAATACTTCTTTGCATTTGCCCTGCAGTAAATTGAAATCTGGGATCGAATGGTCTATAAACAATGCCAAGGTAAAATTCACTTGCTGTAAAAAGATTCCCTGTTTCAAAGACCAGTGGTGTGCTTGCTTTGGAATAATACTTTTTATGTACGCTAGAATTTTGCCTTCTTTCAAGTTTAACTTTCAGGTGCTTCAAAAACAGGTAAAGGAAATGCCTAGGGTAGCTGCTTTTGGAACACTTCTATATCTGAAGAGTTTGTCTTTCAGTATTCTATTAAAATACTTTTCTTAGCCAATTGTGTTTTATGTCTTTATGAACTGGCTTTGTCAGCTTAATTTATGACCTTGACAGTGGGGCTATGCCTATAGACTCCCTTTCTAGGCCCCTCCTAGGCCCTTCCACACAGCTGCATAAAATCCACACTGAGCTGGATTGTATGGCAGTGTGGACTCAGATAATAAAGTTCGAAGCAGATATTGTGCATTGTCTGCCTTGAAATTTTGGGTTATATGGCTGCATGAAAGGTCCCCAACATGGCACTATAAAATCCAGATTATCTGATTTGAACTGGATAATATGACAGTGTAGACCAGTGGTTCTCAACCTGGGGTCCCCAGATGTTTTTGGCCTTCAACTCCCATAAATCCTAACAGCTGGTAAACTGGCTTGGATTTCTGGGAGTTGTAGGCCAAAAACATCTGAGGACCCCAGGTTGAGAACCGCTGGTGTAGACTCTTATAATCAAGTTCAAAGCAGATAATATGGATTATCTACTTTGATAATTTGGATTATATGACAGTATAGAATGTGCCCTAGTCTGTATTTTGATCATTGTGGATGACTGAAGTTCTCTAGAAAAAGGCTGAGTAAAGTCGCTCATATTCTAGCGTCCTATTCTTTGCCACACAGCCATTTATTTTATCCATACAGAAGGATCAAAGGGGTTTTTTGTCTTGACTTGACACATTCTGTCAAATCAAGGGATTAATTTAGTGAACATTGGGTGAGTCACAATCTGGTAACATGCTTTATTGGCTACAACACGTCTTATGAGAATCTGACAATGCCACTTTCACAATGCTCATGATGTCCTGAAAGAAATGGCAAAAGAAACTGGTTCCATTGACATAACTTGAGATGTGACATTTAAATAGAGGAATCATGTCCAATATAGGAGCAGCAAGGCTCCTTGTATGCAATTTTATTTCTCCTTTGGAAAACGTGGAGGACAAAGTGTTCTTTACATCACTGAAACAGGAAATGCTAAATTCACCTGCCAGTGTGCATTTCTTATGTAATTTATTGCTTATTCATTTTATTTGGATGCTGTCTTCCCCAACTGTGATTCATAGCTGTTACAAATTAAACTATTTAGTTACATTGTAGAAAAAGTCATAAAAACGGCTATCAGACATAGACAGATTTGCCATAAAATGGAATCATGTCATCAGAAATAATTGTAAAACATACATTAAAAACCATTAAAACAATGCAATACTCTATTGAAACCCTTCCTTTTAAAAAAAAAATCTTTCGCCAAAGCCTGAAATCTGCCTAGAGAAGAAAATCAAGAAGCACACCATTTTTGGCTCCTTCGGAAGGGAGTTTCAGAGCTTAGGGGCTGTGACTGGTGCTAGATCTACACTACCATATAATCCAGTTCAAAGCAGATAATCTGGATTTTATATGGAAGTGTAGATCCATCTTGGGAAGGCTCACTCTTCTGTTTCTCATAGGCTCCATCTATACCGACATATAATCCAGTTTCTGAATACAGATTATCTGCTTTGAACTGGATTAAATGAGTCTACATTGTCATATAATACAGTTCAAAACTAATAATCTAAATTCAGAAACTGGATTGTATGGCAGTGTAGATCCAGCCTCAGATGTGCCAATGAGGGTGAGATAGATAAGAAAAGGGCCTCCTCCTGAAATCTTAGAACTGGGTAGGCTTGGATAGGAGAATACAGTTCTTCAGCTAGCCTGGACTTGAGTCATAAAAGGTTTTGTGCCTTTGAATTGTGCCTGGAAAAAGCTGGCAGCCAGTAGAAATGAGAAAACACAGTGTTTAGAAGCTACAGCAGGAGTTTTTCCAAATATTCTTCAAAGGCTGACCCATTTAGTATGCACAGCAATCTAAATGTGTTTGCATGAAAGATATTCCAGATCTGATGGCAAAGTTGCTGTACTGACTTTAAATGTGCAATTTTTCTCAGGATTCCTTAGAATCCTTGGCATCTTGGCTCAGGATTGAATCTAGGATTCCCCAAACTGTCCTCCTAAATTAATGGACAGTAGATCTCCATCAATCATAGTTTGAATCCATGATCTCTAATAAGCTTTTTGACTATATAGGAGCAAGTCTTCTTACCTGATTTCAGCATATGGATTAATAAGATTTTTTTTTAATATAAATCAGATTTTTAAATTTTAAAAAAGAATAAATGCATGCTCTAAAGAACAGAGGCCAAGCTATATGTCAAAGTATCTAAGATTCTTTGAGAAGATAAATTCTTCAACCAGTAAAAAAAAAATGAGATAACATATTATTTTTTAAAATGTTTGCATAGTTTCTCATTGTAATGCTATAGTATATCCTTTTTGTCTTTTCCAGAGATAGTGGTCTATAAAAGAAAATAAAGTCCCGTTCTAACCACTGGAAAAAAGACTCACAACTTGTCTGATCTTTACTAAGCTGACCTGAATATAAGCCGAGGCACCTAATTTTACCACAAAAAACTGGGAAAACGTATTGGCTCGAGTATAACTTGAGGATGGGAAGTGCAGCGGCTATTGGTAAATTTCAAAATAAAAACAGATACTAATAAAATTACATTAATTGAGGCATCAGTAGGTTGAATGCTTTTGAGTATTTACATAAAACTGTAATTTAAGTTAAGACTGTCCACCTCTGATTAAACCATTATTCTAACATTTTTCAATGTAACTGTGCTAATGTATCCTTCCAATAGAGAGTGAAATAATGGAAATTTAATAATAATAATGGATTAAAATAATGTGATAATAATGATAATAAATAGAGAAAATAATAAATGTCATAAGAACAATAATAATTAGAGAAAAATAATACATGTAATAATAATGGTAATAAATCTATAATAATAATAATAATAATAATAATAACTAGTGTAAAATAATAAATGTAATAAGATATTAACAACAACAGGGTAAAATAATAAACCTTGACTTGAGTATAAACCAAGGGGGGCATTTTCAGCCTAAAAAAGGGCTGAAAATAATGGCTTACACTCAAGTATATATGGTACTTCACATATTGCCCACATGATCAAAAAATATTCCCACAAAGTGGTAGAAATGTCTACATTTTAAATATCCCTTTTCTGTACTGAGATGGAAATGTAGTGTGTGTATTGCCCAGCTTTTGCTGTGTTCTTAAACTTATGCCTGCCCCATTAAATTGAAATCTCTTTTATCCCAGAACGAATGTTGCTAGAACAAACTACCTACTGTTGTATTTACAATATATATTTCTTTATAGTTGCATAAATGAAACAGGTGTAAAACTATATTTGTGTTTCAGCACTGAAGTTTTGTTGTGGAAAGGCAATGGTTTTATCACTTCTATATGTATTGTTACAGAAAAAAATGGCGTATGTTTCATATCTTTATATTCAGGAAACCTGCAGCTACAGTTTTACAGAAATCCCTGAAATCATGAAACATGCTGGTTTCTATTTTTAAAGAGTTTAACTCTCTAGAAGCTAGTGCTGTTTTCAAAATTTTCACTTTCTTGGAAGAATGCATTTCTTTTGTATATAAGATGTGAGGTATAGTAGTTTGAGTGTTGGACCAAGATGTGTATGATTTGGGCTAGGAAGTGTTGGACTAGGTAGAGCAGGGCCTAAGTCACCCCTCAGCTATGATGTTGAATGAGATCTAAGCCCCATTTACATCGCCTATCAGTATAGACTCAAGTAATGTACTTTCAAATTAACTGAATTAAAGGTTGGATCTACACTGCCCAATATTCCAAGATCTGATCCCAGATTATCTGCTCATGACAGATTATTTGGTGGTGTAGACGCAGGCCCCTTTTAAATTGGGATAAAATGGGGTGGAGGGGATGGCTAGATGATGTGCACCAAAAATGTGTGCTGGATTGTGAGAAGCAATTTTCATGACATCTGTCTCCAACCATTCCTTTGTTCTCATATTTCTGAAATTAAACTGTTTAAATTTACACAGTGGGCACCAACATGGCAGGCAAGTGAACCCAAAGGGAAGTGCAGTTCAAGAGGGCAAACTTAAAAACACCAGGAGGGTGAGGAGAGATGATGGTAGGAAATCTGCTTGTATGCACTTTATTATATCTGTGTGTATGAGATGCAGTGTATCCCGGAGTCAATAAGGGAAAAAAATTAAGAGAAAACTTCTGGAGGATGTTGTGTTGCAGTTCCCTTCAATCCACACTTTCCAAACCTTTTTGGATGCCGTGAGACCATTTCCCGAGATTAATGGCTCAGTCTAAGGACTCTTCTTAAGGTACCGGGAGCTTTAATCTCATTTCTTCACTCTGGATTAAGCACCTGTCTGGATGGGCCCTTAAATAATCCAGTTCAAAGCAAATAATCTGGGATTGGATCCAGGGATATAGTGCAGTAGAGACCCAGCCTGAAATGATATTCAGTGGAACTTCAGTAAGGCCAGTATAGTCTCATATAATACAGAATGAACTGCCTTGAACTGGATTATATGATTTTACACTGCCATATCATCCTGTCCGGTACATTCTAAAACTAGATTATAAGGCAGAATAGATGGGCTCCTGTCATCTGAGAACTTGTAGAACAGGGATAGGAATCGCAAGGAAAACCTAGGAAAGCAAATGTATGAGTTCTGAGTTTTGAAGCTGTTGTAGCTGGAATGAGGTAGTGGCTTTAACCTGTTTGGAGTTGACTTGAAGGTACATAAGAACAAAGTCACTGAGGACAAAATCACATAAAAGAATATAATGGTCCTGGAAAAGCAGTGTAATGTGCAGAAAACAACATTATTTAACATAGTGAAAAGCAAACTTTTTAATGCTCCCACAAGCCACACCTTTTCTAGGGAAAACTCGGATGAACTACTTGTCCTGCAAATCTCTGGGAATGGTGATTTGCCTTTTAAATACATGCCGAGCCCTCCCATGAATATTGAGAATATAATTGGAGAATACTGTTACTCAAAATCAGACCTTGGCTTCTCGCTACTTCAGGTTTTCTGTCCTTCCCCCGGCCAAATGTCATTTTTTTGTCATTTTTTACAGTCCAGTGCTTTACAGGGGAAGAAAATGCGTCTCTAACCCTAGCTGAATTGCTCAATGGTAATTTAACAAAAGGTGAAATCAAAGTTCTTCCTTCAAGGGATAGTGTATTTCAGAGTTCTACAGTGCCAAGACATAGCAGGACCCAGTTTGCTTTAAATAAGTCCAAAGTATGTATGTACTGTAATGGCTGTAGATATTCCCTTGTTCATTTGAAGAAGGTTGTCACCCTTGAAACCTTATCTGCTCTTTGCCCTATTTTACCAGATCTTTACTAGCTTAGCTTTGAGGATAAAAAGTAGTTTTCGAACTAAGGGGGTCATGTGGAGGAAGCATCCTCATCAATGAAACATTGCCCTGTGTCAGCTTAAGTAAGAATGATCTGTTTGCCCACTTTTTTCTTATATGTTACATCAGTGGTTCTCAACCTGTGGGTCCCCAGATGTTTTGGCCTTCACCGCCCAGAAATGCTAACAGCTGGTAAACTGGCTGGGATTTCTGGGAGTTGTAGGCCAAAACACCTGGGGACCCAAAGGTTGAGAACCACTGTGTTAGATTCCTGTATTGCTGCTTCTGAACAATTGTACACTACATCAAAATGGTTTTTGTTTAGCATCTTTGTTGGCTGTTGCTCTGAGGGTACTATTATGCTCGTGAGGTGCTTTGTGTCATGGCCTTGGGCCCGTACAATAAACTATGTTGATTGAAACAAAGTTTTCTCATGAGAAAATCTTTTTGTTATATTTAAAAATTAGTTAGGTTTGCAACTCCCAGTGCTTCAAAAGTCCTTCTCAAACAGTGTAGGTCATAAAAGAGTGTTGCTGTTAGTCACTGTATTTGTTGCTGTAGTTCTCATTAAAAACAAAACAAAATAGATAATGTGTCTCTTTTCCCAGAGCGTGCAGTGCCAATTCCCAGGATTAGCAACAATATTTAAATGTTTTTTTTTAAAAAAACAATTCCAAAACATACCACAGGGGGAAAAAGTCCCTAAATAACGTGAATGGTTCAATAGTTGCAATTCATACCAGATTCCTTGGCCATTCCTCACTAGAAAGGGTCCCTGAAAGCACATTAAGAGCACTGTTCATTTTTTTTTAATAAGAGGCGTTCCAATATGATTCTGACAATATCCAGGGTTAATCGTGAACAAAGCACTGAAGGCATATGACTGATGTTTGTCCAAAAAGCTAATGTGTTATGAGAACTGCATGACTATTGGCCAGTTTCCTTAGTCTGGATCTATACTGCCCTATATCCCAGGATCTGATTCCAGATTATCTGATTTGAAGTGGACTATATGAGTCTACACTGCCAGATAATCTGGGATAAAATGATAATCTGCGATCTGATCCTGGAATATAAGGCCTTGTAGGTCCAGCCTCGGGACTCTTCCACCCAGCCATATAACCCAGAATATCAAGGCAGATAATCCACAATATCTGCTTTGAACTGGATTATTTGAGTCTACTCTGCCATGTAATTCAGTTCAATGTGGATTTTATACAACTGTGTGGAAGGGGCCTAAGTGTCATACATCTAGGCACGCAAGAGCCAGCTAGGTATAGTAATTTGACTGTCGGACTTCGACTCTGGAGACCAGAATATGAAACCTTGCTTGGCCATGATTTTGGACAAGTCACACACATTTTTAGCTTCACAAGAAAGCAATGGCACCCCCTTCCCCCAGCAAATCTGACTAAGAAACCTCTGTGATTGTTTCACCTTGGTGTCCCCATAAGATGAGTTCAAGGTACACATCATCAGCAGCAACAACAACATCCATCTATCCTCTTCCTCTGCCCCACTATCTTTTAAAGGAACTCTTCTCAATGTGAAAGTGGTGCTAAGAGACACTAACAGATAATAATCAAAGCTCTGTTTTGCTAGATCTCTTGCCTCTTTGTATTAACCTGAAAAGACCTAAAATTAGCCCTTTGTTGGCTGAAATCTTTTTCAGAAAATGCTGTCCTTTTCGTAGTTTATTTTTGTGTCCCTATAGGGTGATATTGTTTAATGAACACAACTGAAGGATCAGCTATCAACCTAGCCTGACAGAGCCATCTGGAAATAGAGTTTAACACCACATTATTGCTTTTCTAATAGTTATTTTCATCCTCTGTATCTGCGACATCCAAATGCCCCAAGGCCTTTTAATGGCAAGTAGCAAACATGGCAGTGCCATTTCTTATCAGAAAATGTTTGTTTCAAATGACACCAACATGTATTTCTGAGTACTTGAAGGATCATGTTAAATATATTTATTTATTTGGAGTGCTTCTACCCCGCCCTTCTCAACCCCCTAGGGAGGACTCAGGGCGGCTTACAAAAGGCATAATTTGATGCCCAACAATTCACAAAATACAATATACAAATTACAATGTAACGACAACAGTTATAACTAATTAAAACAGTCAAATTAAAACAATAGCAGCAATAAAATCATCATGTGGTCAACGTTCGTCAATTCATAAATCCATAATCCATCCAGCATTGTCATTGTCCTTTCCTACTCTGGTCGTCATTGTCTTTTATCCATCAACCAGCTTACCCAAAGGCCTGGTCCCATATCCAGGTTTTTAACTTCCTTCTGAAAGAGAGGAGGGATGTTGATGACCTAATTTACCCGGGGAACACATTCCACAGGTGAGGGGCCACCACCGAGAAGGCCCTGTCCCTCATCCCCACCAGTCTCACTTGTGATAAAGGTGGGGCCGAGAGCAGGGCCTCCCCAGAAGATCTTAAACTCCAAGATGGGACGTAGAAGGAAATAAGTTCGGACAGGTATGCTGGGCCAGAGCCGTATAGGGTTTTATATGTTGTTAGTGATCAGCTGACAAATACTAACTCAGTAGTAAACTACACCATTTAAACTGAAAAAAATCCTTATTAATTCATGGTGGGAAATAGTAACAGTCTCTTTTTTCTTTTCTCTCTCTTTGTTTGCAGAACCTCGAGGATATTTTGGTCATACTTTGAATTGTATAAGTTCAGGTATAACTGAGAGAAGATTACAAGGAACTTGTCCTCCAATTGGCCGTGGAAGTTTTGGAAAGCCCTTCTTTGGTAGCAATTGTTTCATTTCCCCATTTATAAATTCCCGGACTGGTTTCCATACGATTCATTCTGAAAACAGCCCAGTAAAACCAAGGATTGTGACTGTAGTGAAACCCTGTGGGCACACAGTCAGGAAGATAACTTTACTACTAAATCGGCGTTCTGTTCAGACATTTGAACAGCTGGTTGCTGACATCTCAGAAGCCCTGGGATTTCCACGTTGGAAGAATGACCGTGTGCGGAAACTATACAATTTGAAGGGAAGGGAAATCCAAAGTGTTTCTGATTTCTTTAGAGAAGGTGATGCATTTATCGCTATGGGAAAGGAACAGCTAACCCTGAAAAACCTTGAAGTGGTAATGGAAGAACTTTTCCCTCAGAACCCTTATGCTCCTGCTACGGAAACTACACAGAACTGGGAGCAACCTCAAAAACAAAAGAACAGGCTGTGTGAAAAGGCTTCTAAAGTAGAAAAAAACATTGAGCCTGTAGTTTCCAAGACCTGCATGGATGCTGTATCTCCTAAACGAATTAACAGGCATGAGGGGAAAGCTGAAATCAAGGTCAGACAAGAGGAGAAGGTGAAAAACAAAAAGAAGTGGATCAGAGAGAATTGGAATGGAGAGCAAGAAGTGAAATGTTCTAGAAAAGGCAGAGAAGTTGAAAGACGTTTCAGTCAAGAGAAATGTCCTGAAAGTGAAGCTGAAATAAGTCCAGAAATGATTGTCAGATGTGAGAAGTGCCAAAGAGAGGGTCAGCTCAGGCAAAAACTACAGAAGGAAAGACAAGTTGATATTCCCTTTGAGAGTAGAGATTTGAACATCAGAGCCTGCCAGAGGTACAATGTAGAAAGGCCATCAAAGCTGAGAAACTGCAGGAGACTGTCAGAAAACTCAGTGGAAGAAACTGAAATTACTTGGCATGATGTTGGTTGTCAGAGTACCTGGGCAGCTTCACAAAGCCATGTCAGTAAAAACAGTGACAAGCAGAAAAGGAGTCTTGACAGAGAGCAAACCCTGGAAAACCATGACCATCATAATGAAGACTTAGTAATGATAATGAAGCCTATTGAAAGTCAGCGCACCGTAGTTGGAGATGCCTATGAATTAAAGAAAGAACACAGAAAATGTTCTAGAACGCATCAAAGCTGTTGGTTGATCAAGGGATCTCAATTAGATGTGGAGAAACAATCAGCTGTTCAGGGAAAGAGGGAAGAATTGCAAAAATCAAAAGAGAAAACTCTTGGAGGAGGACAAGAGAAAGTGGCTCATGGTGAGAATGAACTGATTAAGCATGAAAAGGAGGAAGAGCCTAAATTTAACAAAGAGGGAAATAGGACACGCAGAGCCAGTGACACAAAACTGAAACATGATGTCTGTAGCAGAGCAGATGTGGAGAAGTGCTATAAAATTGGCAGAACCATTGGAGATGGCAACTTTGCTGTTGTGATGGAATGTCACCACCGCAACACTAATCAGAACTATGCTATGAAAATAATAGATAAATCCAAACTGAAAGGAAAGGAAGATATGCTAGACAATGAAATCTTGATTATCAAGAGTCTGTCTCACCCCAACATAGTCAGCTTGATTGAAGTATTTGAAACGGATGCAGAAATCTATCTGGTCTTGGAATATGTTCCTGGTGGGGACTTGTTTGATGCCATTATAGAGAGTGTGAAATTCACAGAATGTGATGCTGCTCTCATGATAACTGATCTGTGCGAAGCTTTGGTTTATATTCACAACAAGAACATCGTGCATAGAGATCTCAAGCCTGAAAATCTTCTGGTAAGTGTTGGAAAATGCACTGGCATCTGTTCATAAAGTGAAATTGCTGTTTTGGTTTATGTAAAATTCCATGTATTGATTAAATTATGTACAGATTGAAATGAAGAACAGAGAAGAAGAAAAAACCATAAAACATAATTACAGAAGAACACCTGGCTTTTCAAGATACGAAGATATGCATATTTTTTGTTTTTGATTAAAAAAACATTTTGGAGAACCACAAATGTTTCTTATGGATTCAAGAACATTGGTATATTTTGGCAATTTTTTTTGACTGGAGCATTAATCTCCATTCACAAAATACATATATAGATTAATATGCAAATAGATGGACGACTTTCTCAGAGTGAATGCAGAAAAAGAGCCCTGAAAACAATGATATCTGTACTTTTTTGGAAATAAATGCTGCTACCATATCAGATTCTGATAGCATCTTGCTGCTAAAAGTAATGTAGTGAGAAGAACAGTAGTGATAAGAACTTGTTTTTGTTCTGTTCCCTTCATTTATATTAGTCTTACAATGTTCAGTGAGACCTCTTGTTCCTAATGCACGGATTTTCTGAAATAATAATGTAGCATTGCCATCTTGTGTCACAAAGAGATACAGCAGAGGCTGGTTACCAAGCTTGCAGTCATTTCTTTGCTATCCTACAATGGAATTACTTGCTAACCAACTTTACCTATGCCCATGTTTATAAACCTACCCTGCAATTTGAGATACTGTACTGACATCTGAGGCCTAGAGATGGGACTAATATACCTTATAGACTAGAATTGTGGTGACCTGCCCAGTATGAGAGACTTGTGTTGACTTCACACAATGTGAAATGTGTATGTTGATCAAATCACCCTCTCTAACAATAAGGAAGGTCATAGCTGACATCTGTGAATACCCTAGGATACAAACATTACAAGTTACACTTTATATAGCTGTTGTGTAATAACCAATGGTTCTTCCGTATTTTTGTGGTGACTTAAACTACTCTTCAGAGAACCCAGACAGATGTTCACCATGAGTTGTAATCATTACTCCAATAATTTTTCTAAGATGTTACTCTGCGGTATTAATTCATTTTGATTGATACGATTTTTCCCACAATGTAGGGAATTGGGCCCTCCAATTTACTTACTTTTAGAATTGTGCATGTTTGTGTGGAAATTGTGGATTTCAGTGATTACAAGTACATGGAGAATTAGCATTTAATGCAGCAAGTAGAAGTTCATGACACATGAACTTTAAATGGCTCCATGACATCATAGATATGACTTTATTAGTCTGAACATCAGGACTAGAAAGAAATAATAATCTTATTTTTGAATATTCTTTATTTCACTTGTATTTTCGTTTTTAGTCCTTTCACTTGCATTTATTAAGGTTAAGCTGTTCACATTTAAATCTTGAAGGCACAACCTGATCTAGTTTTTTTTCCCCTGCACAGGTTCAACGTAATCCAGATAAAACCACTACATTGAAACTAGCAGATTTTGGCCTTGCAAAACAAGTGACAAAACCAATATTCACTGTATGTGGAACTCCAACATATGTTGCCCCTGAAATACTGGCTGAGAATGGTGAATATAACATTTATTTCCAATGTATCTTTGTACATTGTCCAGTTACAAAAACTGTTTATTCAATATGTATCTATCAACATTATCAACATTTTCATTAGCTTTTTGTCTCTGTTCTGCCATGATTGGCTTTTATCCAGATGAGCATCTACACAGTACACATGGTATTTGTGGGAAAAATTGAACATGGAGTGTTTGGGTCTGTGATCTTTTTTTATGTTTTACATTTTGGTGCCTCTGTGACCTATTTATACTTTTAATATATCCTCAAGTTGGGGAGATCAACTGTAGTTAAAGCACCAGATGGATGTATCTCTCTCTCTTAGGTGGGAGACAGGGTAGGTTGGGAAGTGTGCCTTCAGTCTATCTATCTATTTATTTATTATTTTCCTAGAGTGGGTGGACAGGAGCTGACTGAGCTGACAAAGTTCTGAGGGCTGTTAATCACTCCATTATCAAAAGCCAAGGAGATGTTTTTCTGGATGAGGCTTACTGATCCAGGCTTTTTAATTTCAAAATTGGAATGAATTTTTCTTCTACTTTAACACTGAGCTTGCAACCCCTAAAAGCTTGTACATTGGGAATAAATCTAAAATGAGGATATGCATAGGTGGAGGGGGAAAGGGAAAGGGGACACATTCTTTCCATCAGGAAAGGAGTCAGCGGGTATGGAGGAGGTCCCAAGAGGCATCATAAATAGAAAGGAAGAGTACAGGCAATTAGTGATTTCTGTGTCATCTCCTCCCTCAAGACACGAGTAGCCATGTTATTCAGTCTTCCTGTTTTGCTCTGCTTCTGCTGGAAACTAGAGGAATAAAGCAGTGTGGATGAAGGAGGTGACTGGGACAGATTAAGTTGGGCTCACTGGTATGCACACATACACACATGGGAGTGCAGGGTGACTGTCAGGACACTTACAGCAAGTTCCACATAGGAAGTGACTGAGGATGTTTTCACTGCTGGAACCCGGGGAAGCACAAATGCTGGTTCAGTATTATGGCTTTCTCCTGAGTTATTTTAAGCAGGGTGTAGCAACATTAAGCGGCTTTCCCCAGGTTAAACTGGAATAGCCTGCGTTCATTTTGTGGCTGCCCTCATGCTGATCCAAACTCAGACTTGACCCGGGTCACCTAAGGTCTTATTGCTAATTATTCAAATGAATATTTCAATCCAATTTTTAAAATACAAAGCGGCATTTTCTTACACATCATAAATTCTGGATTTATTTTTCTTCCTTCTTAGGCTATGGACTAGAGGTGGACATGTGGGCCACGGGCGTAATACTCTACATTTTACTGTGTGGCTTCCCTCCTTTCCGAAGTCATGAACGCGACCAAGAGGAGCTGTTTCAAATCATACAGCTTGGACATTACGAATTTCTCTCACCATACTGGGACAACATTTCACCCGGTAGGCTTCCTAAAATTGTGAAATTGTAAAAGAGAAGACTGAGAGGGGACATGATGCGGGCTATGGATAAATATGTGAGGGGAAGTCATAGGGAGGAGGGAGCAACTTGTTTTCTGCTGTCCTGGAGACTAGGACACGGAACAATGGCTTCAAACCAAGGAGATTCCACCTGAACATTAGGAAGAGCTTCCTGACTCTGAGAGTTGTTCAGCAGTGGAACTCCACCACAGAGTGTGGTGGAGGCTCCTTCTTTGGAGGCTTTTAAAAAGAGGCTGGATGGTCATCTGTCAAGGGTGATTTTCCTGTTAATTGGCAGGGGGTTGAACTAGATGGCCCACGAGGTCTCTTCCAACTCTATGATTCTATGATTCCCTATTCCCTTATTGTGCATCTGTGTAAACGTTGATTTCAATCCATAATGTTGGGAAGAAAAGCTTGAAATTGTGTGCCTAGTTCCTGGGAATATTTTAGAATTTGGAAGAAAGAGAGCATGAACATTGGGGGTTGGGTGAATAATTGTTACGTTATATTCTGGATATCCTTGGTCACCTGTGTGAATATGAGAAGCAGAATAAATTACATAATAAGCAAATTACATGCCTTTTGCATGTTCTTACAGGTGATAGAACTCAGTTTTTATTGCTCCTTCTAGTTTGGCTGGTTAGAGGTTGGAAGCTTTTCCGTCTATTTAAAAAGGGATGGGGAGAATGTGGTCATCATTTCCTGGTTTAAACAAATGTCCCTTCTTGGCCAGGAACTGGTGAGGAGTAGAAAGAAACAAAGTAAATTTTGGCAATAGTGCCCTTTGCAGAACTTTTGTGTTGGATACTGATAACCTCTGGAGGTGTTTAGCCTTAACACCCAATATGTCCACCCATCTTATTTTAGATTAAGTAATGGATCCTTCTTGGTGTTGCTTATCCTGGACAAATCATAATAAATAGTAATGGTGGTTAATAAAAACAAGCCAACTTTAAACAACAGTTGTTGAAACTGGTTGTTTGTTTCAGTAATTACAAATTAGTTACAAATAAACCACAATTTAGGTCCAAAACTTTAGATTTTGGATGATATGTTAAAATATAATTAATGTAAAAGAGAAGCGGCAATTTAAAGTCTCCTTGCAAGTCATGCATGAATTGAGAAAGGAGAAGTACGTGAATTTTAGGTATGTTGTGATCTATCCATGTAATGCTACACAATGACTATAGCCCCTTCTACACAGCTATATAAAGTCCACATTGAACTGGATTATATGAGTGTGGACTCAGATAATCCAGTTTAAAGCAGATATTGTGAATTATCTGCCTTGATATTCTGGGTTATATGGCTGTGTGGAAGGGCCCTACATATCACGCACAACCTAGACCATTTCTTAAACTGGGCCTTGACCCCAAATGAGGTTCCCTTAGCTCAATGTTGGGGTCCCAAAAAACCTTACTGAACATCACCTAGTAGCTGTTTGAGACCTTTACATGAATCTGTTGTGTAGTGCAGAAGATGTTTCAGCTGTACTTATATGAAAGAACATCAGCCTGTTTAGCGAGCCTTGCAAATGCTGATTTGTTATCAGTAAATGTTTGATTGTTGTGTCTATTTTATACACATACGTGCCCTGGGGTCATGTAAAAATTTCTCAGGCCAAAAGAGGTCCCAAGTGGATATTTTCTTGAAGTCCTGGCCTAGACTACTATCTTTAATTGTTGGTATTGTGCGAAATATTAATTGTATGTTTTTGCAGTATAAAGTGCTCATGGCAGTATTTATATTCAGTCTTTCATTATTTTTGTATGAAAATCACTCAATTGTATTTTAACTGAAAATGAAGTTTAGGTTTGTCAATTCTATTTTTAAAAAAGCACAGTGCAAAACCTTTTTAAAAACCCTGTCCTTGAATGGCCATATAAACTTCCTATGGACAATGTTGCAATGCAGATTGCAGCCAATATGTCTTTTAGGCTTGAATCCTGCCATTGACTATAGTAATTCACTCAATTGTATTTTACTGAAAATGAAGTTTAGGTTTGTCAATTCTTTTTTTAAGCACAGTGCTTGAATCCCACCATTGCACCAAATCATAACTACCATCCATGTATATGTTTCTTGGAGAGGGAGAAGCTATCCAAACCAAACTCATATTAACTGCTTTTGCTTATGTCTCTGATAGCTGCAAAAGATCTGATAAACAGACTCCTTGTGGTTGATCCCAAAAAGCGATACACTGCTCAGCAAGTTCTCCAGCATCTGTGGATCGACACATCTGGAAAAAACAATAGCAGAAACCTGCAAAAGGAAGTGACGATCAATCTCGAGCGCCATTTTCGTAGCCAACGCAAGGGAGAAACTACCAATGAAGACTCAGAAAGAGTGTGATGAGAATCATATACTTAAGCAAGTGGTGTTTCAATTCACAGCATTCTCTGAAGAACTGAATGCAAGGGAGATACTTTATTCCTGTTTTGGATTGAAGACTGAACTGCACAACACTGTAATGTCATCCCAGCCACATCTTCCCATCCTTCCATGGAGCGGTTTTTCAGCTTGAAAAACAGAAAGACATTTGGGAGGGGCAAGACATTGTTATTGGATTTCCTGAATCCTTTAATGGCTTTGCAAATGTGAAAAGATGTTGGGCATCATCTGCTGATGAAATATATACTGTCTCTTATTGTTTCAGTACATCTCTAGGCACCCAAAGAGTTCCTTAATCTGTTTCTCTGTATGTTTACATCTTATACCTCTCTTTAGGCATTAGGACATTACATTTTGTCTGGATAAAATATTTTAAGATAAATTAAAACTGTGAAGACCTTGTCCAATTGATAAGATGGATTCTGTTTGTAATAATGTATATGTTGACCTGTGAACTAGGACAGGGCAGGATCCAAGGAACTAGTTTAGTTTGCTTGGATATGAAAATTAAATAATTAAAAAATTAAAAAAAAAAACAACAACCTTAAAACCAACATATGTAGTTATCACTCTTACTAAACATCTTAAGTTTCAAAGGTAAAATTTGAATTTTATTTGCAGAAATGAACACATGGGACTATAGATTTGCACTGTATGTTCTTTGGATCCTGACCATAGAATTCAACCTTGGTCTTTCATTTTCTTTGTAGTTTTAAACCATTAATATATTTTATTAACTGAGAATTGGGCGAGGGCACTTTCTGTATGTACTATGTATAGTATATGTTGAATCCTTGTTTCAGAAGTATATTTTATATACTGTGTGTTTAATATAAATTATGAAAAAAGTAATAGGATGTGGCTGTAATAGCATGTACATTATGTCAGTCTAATTTTATCCCTCTCATTATAAATAGCAAAACATTGGTGCATATAAGAAAAAAAACATGTCTCTTCTTTAAGTAAAGGGTTTAAAAATTAAACCACGAGGTATCCCTGTATCATTGTACAACATTTTAGAGGTCTAGCAATTTTCTTTGAAGCCTTCTATTCAAGTCGCTGTAATGAACAACACATAGGGACAAAGGGGAATTATTAATCTCCTACTTCAGTATAACTTTTAGTAGAAAGTCTCAAGGTTGCGCCAAGGAACTTTGATAGTCAAATGCAGAATTTGTGAGTTGGTGAATTCTTTGAGTTCTAGTATTTCCAGGTTCTGAACTAATTTTCCCTTACTAAGTTGTTTGGGATTGTTTGCATTTGGGTTTCAAGGGCTTGAGGTGAACATGGAGGGGTCATTTCTGTCAAAAATCCTGGGAGGTTGGCCCAAACCTGTCAGACCAGGGACTTCTGCTTGTTCCATCTTGGACTCCAGCCTCTACCTCTGCCTTCCGCTTTAGACCTAGGCGACTGTTGAATAGGAGGGAACATTTCTTTTAAGGGTCAAATGAAAGTCCAATTTCTACAGAAACTCTTCTGTGAAACAATACATGACAAAGAGCGCTGTGTGTGGAAATCTTTCGGTCCTTTGTTTGGGATACAGCAGACTTATTTATTTATTTCGGGTACTTTTACCCCGCCCTTCTCAACCCCCGAGGGGGGACTCAGGGCGGCTTCCAAAAGGCACAATTCGATGCCTATACAAAATTACACTTCTTGTCTTGGTGCCACAACCAGCATGAAATGATATAAATTTCTCCTCCTCTCTGTATGTGCACATATGTGGATACATGTATGTACATTCCTACACACGAGGAATTACATTGTCTTGTTAGGTCTTGTCTGCAAATTTACTTAAGCACCTTTTTTTGTTTGTCTTTTCATTCTTTGGTTTTATTGGGCTGGACTGTATAATACCAGGGAATTTAAACAAATAAACAACAAATCAGAAAATGTTTCTCTTCATTTTTGATTGGTTTGTTGATTTGACATTCAGATAGAAACTTAGCTTGCAGAATGAGTCTCCCTGGGGTGATAGGGTGGGTTACAAATAAATTATTATTACTATTATTATTATTATTATTATTATGCAGGAAAGCTCATTTAGGAGTTATTAGACATTCAGCTAAAGCAGTGGTTCTCAAGCTTTTTCAAGTTGCAATGTCATTTTATAGAGGCAAAGTGACCCACGACCCTGATACATTAATAGGTGGCCAGAAAATCCTGATACATTAAAAATTAGAGCTGTTGGTGCTGTTGCCGTGATGACTATGGTGTCTGGACTTTACAGCACTGCTTGGCTTGTGGTTGATTATTCTTGGCTGGCTGTTCGGCTAGCCAAAGAAAGGAAATAATACAATGTATTGAGTGTCAGATTACTGGAAGTGAGATCATTTGATTCGTGTTGACATACAATTTATTATATTTTGCAGAATTCGCTGGTATTGAAAAACGAGTGCCACCGGCAAGAAACAATGCTAGGCACTCAGCGCGCATGCAACACTAAGAATCAACCACTCACAAGCCTAGCAGCACCCACATTCCATAAAGCCAATGACCGAACTGTGCATGAATCAAGACCTCACAACAAGCTAACCCAACAAATGAAAGTTCGTTACACGTTTATGCAAAGAAATCTTTGTGTATTGCACAATGACGCGATTGTTTGCTTTCCACTTTTAAAATTTCCAAGCTCACCACTGCCAGGTGACCCCACAAAAAACCCTTCGTAACTCTATTTGGGGTCAAAACCCATAGGTTGGGTTTTGAGATAAAGGGGACTTAAATAATATTAACCCATCTACCATGGAATTACTTTCTTGTCAATCCAATATGGATTTACTCAGTAAAAATAGGTATTTTCACTTGTTTCCGGTATTCAATTCCTTTTTCAAAAATGAATGGGATAGTTCACACTTTCAAAGGTATAGTAAATGTTACAAAGATGCCCAAATTTGTTGTTTGTGTGCCTACATGTTTACATTTAAAATGGAGCATATGAATAGTTTACATCAGGGGTCCTCAAACTTTTTAAACAGGGCCAGGTCACAGTCCCTCAAACTGTCAGAGGGCCAGATTATAATTTGAAAATAATAATAATTTGAATTCCTATATACACTGTGCATATCTTATTTGTAGCGCAAACACTTTAAAACAATACAATAATTAAAATGAAGAACAATTTTAGCAAATATAAACTTATTAGTATTTCAGTGGAAAGTGTGGGCCTGCTTTTGGCTGATGGGCTAGGATTGTTGTTGTGTGCTTTCAAGTTATTTCAGAATTAGGTTGACCTTGAGTGAGGGCCGGGTAAATGACCTTGGAGGACCGTATCCGGCCCTCGGGCCTTAGTTTGAGGACCCCTGGTTTACATAATCCAAAAAGACATCTAAAAGAATCAATGGGGAGTGAACCCTACCTCCCTGTGCTTCACTTTTTCAAGTGAAACACAAGTAGCTGCCTAATAGCTGAAAAGAAACATGTGTGTGTGTGAGAAAGAAACAATTCACAAAGTATTTCACCAAGAATTATGACAAATGCAACCCCAAGATGTGCTAAAACAGACATCAACCTAAAACGTCGTGTCTTTTCATGTCAGAACTCAAAGCTGCCTTACATTTCATCGGCATTCAAGCAAGCAATGCTGTAGAGTTCAACTGCCTATTAAAATGCTGTGAAATAACAATAAAACAATAAAACCTGTGAAATAACAATAAAACATCTCTTATTTTTATATACTCTGGAAAGCAAATCCAAGGATACAGGAGGCTTTGTGCTATTATAATTTTAAAGGTCAGAAATGGATGAGATGAGTACATAATGTTCTCCAATTCAGCACTCTTGAGCTTCTGGATGCCTGTCTGACTTCTGCTGTCCTTCAAGAAGTACCACATTGTGATTTTTTTTTTTGTAGCAGAGAACAAGACTTTGTGTATAATCAATTATTAATTATGTTCTTTGTCTTGCCCGCAGCCCAGAAAGGACGTCGTCATTCTTTCTCGCTGCTTCCAATTTACCTAGGCAGACAAAAGCTGAAGAAACTAAAAGTAAACCAGACACTTTGCTTTCAATGTTCTCAATTCTCTCCCCTTCCTTCCACTAAATACTTGTTCTTTGACTGTTTCAAATGTGCTTCTATTTAAGAAAAGCACCAGGGGCTTTTCTGACTCACAAACCAGTCTTTCTCCATGATCTGTTAACTATCTGATTTGTGTTTATGGCAGGGATGGGAACCTTAGCAGGGCCAATGTTTGGGTACTGTGGGAATTGTATTTTAAAATTTCTGGGGGCCCTGAAGTTCTTCCTTGTTTATAGAGATTATACAGCTTGCGGTGGGAATGCTATGCACATGTAGAGCACAACATACATACATACATACATACATGTATACATGCATAACCTAATGGTTCATATTAATTATATTTCATATCAAAACATGCATGCAATTCAATATATCAACAACAGCCATTTCTGGATTTGCCAATAAATCTCATATAATTAGACTGTTACACAATATTTATTTATACATTTAATTTCATTTATTTATATAACTCCCAGCTGATGCAGTAAGCTAAATGTACTTGCTATTTGTTTAAAGTGATTACAGAACTGATTAGTGAGATAAGAGTTGCTATTCTGGCATGCTCCAGTGGAAAGCCGAGACAGCATTGCAATGCCAGACCTGTCTTTAGAGCTTTGTTTGGCAATGTCCAACATTTCATTGTTCCAAAGTGTGAGCTATCAAATTGTAGGGTGCACCGTAGAATGAATGCAGATTGACACCACAGATCAATGATATGGGGCCACAGCAGTCGTCGTCTTATGAGGTTTTTATCTTTCTCTGTCAAAGAGTGCTGGTGTCTCACCAAATTACAAATTAAAATGATGTTAGGCTTCATTAAATTCTGCAGTATAGAACAGGCATGGGCTAACTTTGGCTCTGGATGTGAAAAGTTTTGTAAAATTGACCCATACATTGGGGTAGTGGTTCCAAGGCTGAACCATAGCCTGACACAATTGGACAATGTGGTGGTGGACTTCATTATTTGAGAAGTACGATACTTCCCAAATACTTTGAGATTAGGTTTTAACAAAATGTCACTTTCGTTTTTCTGATATATAACCCAATGTATGAGACCTCCCCTCCTACTGCCATGCTTGTAATCATTTTGTAATGTTTGCAAAAGGAAGGATGTTGCATTGGCTGTAGACTAGACTTGTGCAATCTGAGTAACTTTGACCCGTTTCGTGACCTGGCTTTTGGTGGGGCCCCAATCCACTTTTGGGATCCTCCTGAAATTGGGAGGGCAGATATCTGTTTTTGCTCTGGGGTGCCGAAAGATCCGTTTTCTATCGACCCATTATGGTGGGGGGGTTGCTTCCCAGGCTCCCCTTCCTGTCATTTTAGGCATATAGGCTGTTAGTACCCCAGGGGAGAAGTGCTCAGTTGCAGACAGGTGTGTGCTTTAAGGAGGCATCTCTTATCTGTTTCTCTAGAGGAGAGGTGCTTGACTACAGGCAGGGGTGTGTACTTTTTGGGCCTGCACGCCACACACACACTCCAAGGCAAGGAGGCAAGTTCTGTTTCTTACTCTCTAGAGGAGGTTCTGAGATGCAGGCAGGCGTGTGCTTTAAGGAGACCTCATCTGTTTCTCTACTCTAGGGGAGAGTTGCTCAGCTCCAGGCAGGTGTACACTTTCAGGACCTGCATGCTACACATACTCTTTCCAAGGCAAGTAGGCAAGTTCTGTTTCAGAGGAGGTGCTTGGCTGTAGGTACCGGCAGGCGTTCATGCTTTTTTGGCCTGCACGCCACACAGACTCTTTCTAAGGCAAGGAGGCTGCTCATGAAAAGCAGGTGAGGAGCCAGGATCAGCTCCCACTTGCTTTCGTGTTGAGCTGAGTTTTGTACCAGGAGGTGGCATCCCGTTACGTGCTCCTGAAGGTAACGAAAGACACCTTTATCAGCTTCTTAATCATCAAAAGCTGGTTTTCCGAGGGCTTGTCATTCTCTCTGGGTCATGTGGCTCCAAGGCTGTAAGACTGCATTTTCTATCCTGTACAGTTTTTGAGAGACTAACCCTTTGAAAATGTGAAATTTACATTGCTATAATAATCCCCAGCAAAATGTCCTCAGAAGCACTTTAACTACTCGTTGGGTTGCTCTCCCTACATTTCTTTTAAAACCCTCCTATCAGATACATCCTACCTCTGTTCATGCCCAGCGGTTATTTTTTAAATTCTAAACTATTACATTTGGCCCAGCCATAGGTTTTTTAAATCCCTGTGGGTTACTGTTTATATGTGAGTTATATTAATTGTATTGTTTTTGCTTATTGTTTTTTGTTTTATTGATGTGTTGTTGGGTCGCTCATGTAAACCGCTCCAAGTTCCCTTGGGGAGATGGTGGCAGGTGGCGGGGTATAAATAAATTATTATTATTATTATTATTATTATTATTATTATTATTATTATTATTATTATTATTATATGATCTTGCTGATACAGTCCCCAGTAACCTGTTGCAATTTATTATTTAGGATGAATTGAAATAAATCTAACCCAACCTGCACATAATTGTGTTCAGGAGGGGAAACAAAAGAAAAACCTTTACTTCAAACTACTTTTTCTATTGAAGTGAGTGCTGTATTACCCAGATTTACAATCCTCTCCTTTCTCTGGGATGATTGGAAGGCAGTGGATGTTTTGAAGTCTGCTACTTATAGCTGGATGTCATAAATCTCCTACTGGAGTGGTCCTGTTCTCTCAACAAGATAAATTTTCTAAATTTTGGATTGTAAGTTATTACTGATATCTATATTGTAGTGCAGCTCAGACTAAGACCCGCAGGCTGATTGTGGTCCTCCAAGGTCATTTACCCAGCCCACGCCCTAAACTTTAGACTTAGGATCGCCCTAAGTTTGAAAGGACTTGAAAGCACATAATAATAATAATAATAATAATAATAATAATAATAATAATAATAAAAAAACTTTATTTATACCCCGCTACCATTTCCCCAAGGGACTTGGTGCGGCTTACATGAGGCCGAGCCCACAATACATCAATAATAAAAGCAATAACAAACAACAATACAACAATTAAAATAAATCTCATAAACAAAAAATAAGCAATAAACATTGACAATGGCACAACAAATGTTTAAAAACCTATGGCTGGGCCAAATGTAATAATTAAAATTTAAAAAATAATGCTGAGTATGAACAGATAAAATATAACTGGGATAGGACAATGTTGTGTTGGCATCGAATTGTGCCTTTTGTAAGCCGCCCTGAGTCCCCCCTTGGGGGTTGAGAAGGGCGGGGTAGAAGTGCGAGAAATAAATAAATAATAGGGTTTTCAGAGAGGTATGGGGACGTGCAGGCAATCCTTTGGAGGACATATTGCCAAGAGTTTCCTTATTCTGGGAAGGCACACTGGAACAACCATGTTTTCAAGCTCCTCCTAAAGACTGCCAGAGTTGGGGCATGCCTGATGTCCTTGGGAAGTGAGTTCCAGAGTCGAGGGGCCACCACCGAGAAGGCCCTCTCCCTCGTCCCCACCAATCGCACCTGCGATGAAGGTGGGAGCGCGAGCAGGGCCTCTCCAGATGATCGAAGAGGTCGTGTGGGTTCGTACACAGAAATGCGGTCACGCAGGTAAGCGGGTCCCAAACCATTCAGGGCTTTGTAGGTAAGAACCTGCACCTTGAATTGGGACCGGAAAATGAATGGCAGCCAGTGGAGCTCCTTAAACAGAATGGTTGACCGCTCGCTGTAAGGAGCACCAGTTAACATAACAATCCTAATTAGGTTCTTGTGGGTTTTTTCGGGCTATATGGCCATGTTCTAGAGGCATTTCTCCTGACATTTCACCTGCATCTATGGCAAGCATCCTCAGAGGAGAGACCTCACCTCTGAGGATACTTGCCATAGATGCAGGCCAAACGTCAGGAGAAATGCCTCTAGAACATGGCCATATAGCCTGAAAAAATCCACAAGAACGTAGTGATTCCAACCATGAAAGCCTTCGACAACACAATCCTAATTAACTTGATTATCTCATCAGTCAAAAGCAGATGCACACTTCCCACTGAAATACTGGTAAGTTTTTGTCATGTTAACCTGGTAAGGTTAAAATTGTTCTTCAACAGCAGTTTGCTTTTGCCCGAACCTTTTGGGAAGGGCAAGATTCTGCCCTCTCTTCTTCCTTTGATGCATGAACTGAATAAACATGACTTTGAAGTAGTCAAAGTAAGCTGAGGAAAGGGGGAAAACTGGAATATTTTAAAAAGCAGATGAGCATTAATTGGGAATGTCCCTGCCAAAATGAGACAGCTAGAGAGCATGTGACACCATGCTAGCAAATGCAGCAACCTCAGTCTAGCTCTGCAATGTCACTCCTTGGTGTCATGCATCATTCTGAGTTTAAGAACATAAATCAAAAGAGGCATCTGAACGGAAAACAAGGGACAAACCATGCAGAAGTGAGCAAAGCCCAAATCATTAGGCAAGTGGCCTTTTCTTTTCTCGGAGATGTCCTTAATTTCTTACATTAATCGGCACAATAAACAACCTAACGAATCTTTAGGGAGTAAGATAAGAGAATTGTTTTCTTTTGCAGGCACAACATTCCAGTTGCCAGTTTGCTAGTTATTTCTGTGAGGGCTTTGGGGAAAATCGTGGTTCTGCATAAACATTCTAATAACCTTAACAGCCCTCCTTGGGGATTATTGTTCCCTTAATGTGAGGGAAAGGAGAGGGGGAAAAGCAGCATTATAAGAAATAAAACTGTCATTGCCCCACCATATAAATAAATGAATAAAGATCCAACTGAGCAATGATTTCAATGACATTTATTTTTAAGTGCCTGCAAAGCTGTCATTTTGAATTCTCAGAGGACTGATATGCCAGACAAAAGGCAGCAGACTGCAGTACAGAGAGATCCCTTAGGAATGGAGTGGAAACACTTGTAATTTGCTGAACTCTGTTTGGAGTTTCCAATGTGTTCTCTAGAAAGAGAACTTTGGCAGGGATTTGACCCAAGCGAAAACACAACAAGGTGAAAGACACCTCCGAGGGGTTTCTTTCTTTCTTTCTTTCTTTCTTTCTTTCTTTCTTTCTTTCTTTCTTTCTTTCTTTCTTTCTTTCTTTCTTTCTTTCTGTTGAGATCTGGCAGATAGTTGAAGGAGTGAGATTACCAGAATGGATGCGACGACGACTACTACTAATAATAATTACTAGGCTTGAATGAAAAGTAGTGCCTCAACCTTCGTTACTTGGGTTTGGATGGGAATATTTTAATAAATCAAATGCAGAAATAATCCTCAGATTGTGCTCTTTAGCTACCACTATTCACTTTTCCACATAGTCACCAGACAATTGGATACATTTCTGCCAATGATGAACAAGTTTTCTGAAGCCGTCATGGAAGAAGTCGACACTCTGTTTCTGCAACCCATTGTGCATAGATCTTCCGATAGCCAAGCAAAGCAATAATGTGACCCACATGTTCTTGTGAAATGCCAATTATGCTTGAAATTTCTCTCTGAGTGATACGACGATCTTCCTGTGTCAATCTGTCAAGCTTTTGCTTGTGAAACTCGGTGGTTGCTGTCACAGGACATCCAACTCTTTGTTTGTCACACAAGTCAGATGTTCCCACCTCAACATTTTTAAACTTTCTAACGATGCACAGTAGTCACATCAACACAATCACCACAAACAACTTGCATTCTCTGATGAATCACCTTTGGGGTGACAGCTTCTGCTGTCAAGAATTCAATGACTGAACATTGCTTAAGTCGCATTGACTGACCATCTGCTCAGGGTTCCATACTTCACACTTTAACAACACAACCATTCAATTCTAAAGCTTCCTGCCAAAATGGAATTGTAGAGGAGTCTACTGAACAAGCCAGTACCTGCCACATACCAGTACTGCCACCTGTTGAGGAGTTACAAAGGTGGGGGCATTACTTTTCATTCAACCCTCGTACTTAATTTTTGTACCCCAAAGGGCAGTTTACATATGACACAAAGTGCCTAAAAACAACGCATGAAATAAACACAAAGTGCAATACAAAAAAGTAAAGCCAATAGCAAATAAAACAAGAATTTAAAACTCAGAACAACGCCCAGTAACCTATGGTGGCAACTGCTGTAAGACATGGCCTACTCTAAACAAGACAATGGAATGGAATACTGCAAATTGTAGTTATGGAGCAAGGACATGGGATGTAAGTACTAAAACTTACACTTTTGAAATATAACTTGCAAAGAATAGGAAAACACAGAAAGGCAGCACAATATGAAAAATGTAATTCAGAAATGTCATTTGTGTGTGTGAGTGATGCCATCTTTCAGGATGTCACAAACAATTTTTCCAGAACAGAGATCAATCTGACACTTCCCATCTCCTATTATTTACTTACTTATTTATTTATGACATTTATATGCCGCCCCTCTCACCGCAAATAATGCTCTATGCATTGTTTATTTTATACAGATAGTTATATGAAAATTTATATTTTTAAAGAAATGGTTACTTAGGCTACCCCTTTCTTTGTGTTTGTGTTCTTATTGTATGCCTTCAGGTTGTTTCCAACTCATGACAACTCTAAGGTGAGTTGATCATGGCATTTTATTGGCAAGAATTGTTCAAAAGGTTTCTCTTTGCCTTCTTCTGAGGCTGAGAGAATGTGACTTGCCCAAGATAAAGAGTGCATTTCCATGGCTAAGCAGAGAGTCAAACAGTAGTCCCCCAAGTCATATTCCAAACCACTACACTACATGAATTATTTGGTATCTATATCAGGCAGAACACAGCACAGCCGATGCGTTATGTGAGCTTGTAGTATAAAACTGGATATAAATATGTGGGATGCTCTAGGAAAGTGGTTCTAAACCTGTGGGTCCCCAGGTGTTTTGGCCTTCAATACTCAGAAATCCTAACAGCTGGCAAACTGGCTGGGATTTCTAGGAGTTGTAGGCGAAAACACCTGGGGACCCACAGGCTTAGAACCACTTTCCTAGAGCATCCCACATATTTCTATCCAGTTTTATACTATAAGCTCACATAACACATCGGCTGTGCTGTGTTCTGCCTGATATATATAGCAAATAATTCCTGTAGTGTAGTGGTTTGCTCTAGGACGTTGTTGCAGGATATCCATCTTGAATAGAAAAGAAGATAGACAAAAGAAGACTACCCATACTTTAGTTCTGCGGACAAGAAGCAAAAGGCCTTGAGAATTTCATTCAAGGATATTGAACTTTCCTAGAACATCAAACTAAACCTTTTCCTTCTGATTATAAAATGCTATATATATATATATATATATATATATATATATATATATATAGTTTTCAGATTCTGCAAGTGTAATTGCTCCTACTTTCTTCTTTATGCAGATCAAAACATATGACAATCTTTTAAAACTTTATCCAGTCACCTCTCTCTAATCAAATTAGATGATTTATAAATTTCAACAATTTCAAAGAAACTCAAGGAACTTTTAGATTTAGTTCCTTAGATGGGAAATCAATTTTTATGTATTTTTGTGGTCCTGGGAAGTAGAGCAGTTTCATTGTGAATCACAGTGCTCTCTGGACCATCCTCCAAAAAATCGGGTGCCCTAACAAATTTGTGAACATTCTGTGGTTCCTCCATGATGACAACAGACTTGGACAGCAATGACTCCCAAAGTGACCCATTTAAGGTGGAATCAGGTGTCAAACAGGGATGTGTTATTGCCCCAACCTTATTTTCTATCTTCATCGCTATGATACTTCATCTTGTTGGTGGGAAGCTTCCCACCGGAGTGGAAATTATCTATCGGACAGATGGCAAGCTATTTAACCTCAGCAGATGGAAAACCAAAACCAAGGTTACAACATCTGTCACAGAACTCCAGTATGCTGATGACAACGTCATTTGTGCGCATTCAGAAGAAGGCCTACAAGCCACTCTAAACACCTTCGCAGAAGCATACGAGTAGCTCGACCTGTCATCAAACATCAAGAAAACCAAAGTGCTCTTCCAGCAGTCACCAGCCAATCCCTCTCCAATGCCAGAAATATAGCTTAATGGTGTAACATTAGAAAATGTTGACCATTTCTGCTATCTTGGCAGTCACCTCTCCACAAAAGTCAACATTGACACTGAAATACAACACTGCCTGAGCTCTGTGAATGCAGCATTTTTCCGAATGAAGCACAGAGTGTTTGAGGACTGGGACATCCATAGGGATACCAAGGTGCTTGTTTATAAAGCTATTGTCCTCCCAACTCCGCTATACGCCTGTGAGACGTGGACTATCTACAGACATCACATGCAACTCCTAGAACAATTCCATCAGTGTTGCCTCCAAAAAATCCTGCAAATCTCTTGGGAAGACAAGCAGACAAATGTCAGCGTGCTGGAAGAAGCAAAGACCACCAGCATTGGAAGCAGGTCTTTGTGGAAAAGATAATTTGTTTTTAGAACTGTTTGTTTCTTTAAGCCTCTGTTGATAGAGGAAAAAAGGCATATGAATAAAGATGATGATGACAATGAGGTTCATCTTCTATCTTGACAAGGCCTGGTGTTTTCTAGCTAATGCTGTTTATTATCAGTTTTATTCTGTGTCCAGCAGAGGGTACTGTTAACCAACAAAAAGACTATATTGGTTCCCCAGCTGAATATTTCCATGTATTCAGTTGCATTTTGTTTTTGAATTAAGAAAGCACGTCACATCCACCCATTTTGATTTCATTGTTTTTCTGGGGATAAAATCCCTGATTGCTGTTGATCACATTTTAAAAGCTGTCATTATTCTCCCAATTTGCTATTGATTTGCCCTTTTCCTCCTATGTTCACTGAGTTTCCATCAGAGAATAGGTTCAATCTTGAACCTTGAGTCATCATTAGTTTGATCCCCCCCCCCCCCAGATAACTATGGTTGCCAAAGCAATACACATAAAAGAGACAAGCATGTAATAGAGGTGACCAAAAAGGAGAAATCCATCTTCCAAAAGAAGTCTGAAAAAGGATACATTTTTGATACAATTATTTTTACTCACCTGCACATTTAAATGCAAATTTGTAATGAATTCCTATATATTAAACAGGAATGCAATACATCTTACCACAGAAGGGAAGACTGAGGTCAGACAATGTGTGCCTGCTGGGTTTCCAATCCACAAGCTAACCATAAAAGATGTGGCCCACCTAGAGGTGGGCGACATATTTTTCCATATTATAATTCTTTATAAAGATAAATATAAAGCAGGACTGGGACTCGCTCTTCAGATAGAGACTGTCCCCTGTAGAGCAAGGCCTCAGTGGATACAGATGCCACCCATAGCCTAATGTACTAAACCAGGGGTCCTCAAACTACGGCCCGGGGGCCGCATACGGCCCTCCAAGGTCATTACCCGGCCCTCACCCAGGGTCACCCTCTGTCTGAAATGACTTGAAAGCACACAACAACAACAACAACAATCCGACCTCATCAGCCAAAAGCAGGGCTGCACTTCCCATTGAAATACTAATACGTTTATATTTGTTAAAATGGTTCTTCATTTTAATTATTGTATTGTTTTGAAGTGTTTTTTGAACTACAAATGAGATAGGTGCAGTGTGCATAGGAATTCATTCCTGTTTTTTCTACATTATAATCCGGCCCTCCAACAGATGGAGGGACTGTGACCTGGCCCTCTGTTGAAAAGGTTTGAAGACCCCTGTACTAAACAGACAAGATCCAAATGGAAAGGGGCATAGAAAGAATTAATGTAGCAAATAGTGTAGCATGAAGATACATAAATTACCTAGATTTGATGACATGATAATATAAGTGAAAGTAATAAAAAGCAATGCCTAAAAACCCCCCAAACAGGAGTGCTTTGAGATATGGTAGGAAATGGTCAACTGAACCAACATGGTGTAGTGGTTTGAGTCTTGGACTGAGGCTCCATCTACATCACCTTTTGATGTGGTGTAGGGGGCACATTAGTCTGAAGCATTAAAAAAATGCCCCAACTAATATAGTTTATTCCAGGAGGTCCACATCTCTCCAAATATGGGTCCTGTGGGGACTGTTTTTGGGGATTGTCATGCATAATCCCATGAGGTAGTCCCCATAGCCATCCTGCTTCCATGGGCTCAGACAGCTCAGAGAGGAAGGATGGCAGTGCCACCCTCCCCTCCCTGCTCCTCATTTTGCCCCTAAATGCACTGTAAAAGTATCCGAGGCACAAGGCTTCTCCAGAGCTTCTGGTGTGTCAAAATGACATGGCAGAAACTTTGGTGATGGGACAGGAGATTCAACACCTCTAGTTTTCTCTGCATTTGGCCAAAATAATAATGTTATATCTCTGCCTGTTACCATTTCGTACAGGCTTGCTGCTACCCTTTGGGAGCATGGAAAGGGGTTGCAAGCACCACAAAACTGAAATCCAGTGGTTGCATTTTGACTATACCAGTATAAAGTTTCTAAAGGCTAAGAATTGTTGAAAAATTAACAGTTAAAAGTGAAGTGAATGCAAGAAAGCTAAATAATAAAGACTATGTGAAGCCGCAAAACATTGTCATACCATCCAACATTTTAAAGATAAAAACTGGAACATACGTGGCTGAGCAACAACAGAGTACTATTATCGAAAACCGAATAATAATAATAATAATAATAATAATAATAATAATAATAATACTTAATTTATATTCCGCCCTTCTCACCTCGAAGGGGACTCAGGGCGGATCACAGCACATATACACAGCAAACATTCAATGCCGCTTGTATAGACAATACACAGACAGACAGAACAGAACAGAACAGAACAGAACAGAAGGAGGTGGTTTGTTTCAGCTGTTTATGGTGCCATGGAAGGTTGGGCTCAAGTCCAGGGGGTGCTATTGCTCTATCCTCTATGACGAAGAGCTGTCAGGACTTCCTCCTTCCTTTTGGTCGCCCAGCATTTTCTGATCTTTCTTCATGGTGTCGTAAAACACCTCCCCTGATTTTAGTGGTACCTAATTTCTCTAATCACAGCTAAAGCTGTTTTCGAATTGCTTAGGTAAACAATGAGGTAGGCTAACAGTTGACAGCTCACACCAACTCAGGGCTTTGAAATTACAATCTTTTGGTTGATAGATTTTATCATTGCTGATGATTTACCAGCTGTGCTAAACCTCCGGCATGAATCTTTAAGGATGAACCCCAGAGTCTGTGGCTCAATAGGGACTAAAAGGGAGCCAGTGTTGACTCTTTTCTCTAGTTCCAATCAACCCTTCATTGAACTTCTCTAGAATGTTTCACAATCACTACACACACTCTGGTCCTCAGGGAATAACCACACATTAGTTAACATATTCCCCTCAATACACTGAGAAAACACACAGAACACATAATGGGCTTTAGGAAGATCAAAGAGGGTTTTTCCTTTTATAATTCGATTTTCATTCCTGGGATTGTTTCCTCACCTCTATTGCTAAATCAGACCCTCTCCTTGGGGTCTCCATTGAATTCGTCAACATCCTGACCACCGTTTTGTCTTCCTGGCTGGCATCCATTGAATCGATAGAAGCAGATAATTTTACAATTTCATTATAACTCTATTAAACGGGTTCAAAATACCAATGACCAGAATTACAAAATGGACATGGCCAACTGTAAAGGGATGGGCAAGGGATAGCGCAACAGTGTATCATAGGGTGGGGGAAGTGGATAAAGTGCAGAACAGAGCATTATCTGACAGCCTAGGGAAGGGCCTAGGGACTAATCATTCTCAAAAACATGCTGGAACATCCAGGTTTTCAGGTCCCTACAGAAGGAGGACAGTGTGGGGGCTTGCCTAATCTCTCAGGGAGGGAGTTCCAAAGTCAGGGAGCTACCACCGAGAAGACCCTCAGTCCCCACCCATCTTCTTGGCAGATCAATAAACAAGCCTTCAAATAACCCAATGGCAGTTTATTACATTCCCCACCATGACTGGAGCAATCAGTGTCGACAACAAATGGAACTACTGTACCTATCATACACCATTTTGGACTAATCAGAAGCCGGTGCAGCAGAATGCCTTTGTTTTGAATAGCTGTCAAAGTATTATAAATAAATCTGTATGTTTGCAATTGTCTTTTGTCAGTTTTTGGATTGCTAACTCTGCTGATATCCTTTTTGGCCAAAGGAGAATAAAACCTTATTCGACCCTTTGGGATCTTGACATGGTGGGCCCTGAACCTGCAGTTCTTGTGGTAGCTAAAATGCTCAATAGTGGGATTAAAAGGGCATGGCAAGGAAACAAAAGGGCAGATGGGAAGAATGTAAAATTACCATTTTAAGTAAAGAAACTCTGTTATTCATGTACTAACTTTAGGAATGGCTGGGGAAAGAGAAGAAAAAATACAAGTGAACCTACAGAGAAGGACAAGATTCAGCCCACTCCTCTCTCTCTTTCTGGCTGAATTAACTTCGTGGAGACATCTTTTATATCTTGAACTCCATTTGCAGCAACTGAAGTAACCTAAGGATACAGGAGGAAAGTGGGAGGAAGAGAAAGAAACTGGATATTTTAAAAGCAACTGACAAAGTAGGATAGTAGAGGGTTAACTGGGACTTTCCCTACTAAACTAGGACATTTGAAAGGTTTGTATTGTATAGCTTCGAAAGGGCAACATGAATGGTGGCACATCCTCATCATCATTACATTGGTACAGTAAAGCACTAATATTTTGGGAAAAACAAATATGAGTAGCAATTATATGTTTTATGGACATTTGGTATAGTAAGTGTGATTTGCTACAACTAAACTAAAACAGTGCAATACATTTTAAGACAAATAAACAGGAGTATTATTCAGTAAGAAGAGAATTATCTTTCTGCATTTGGTTTTGCTAAACTAGTGCATAAATTCTGCACCATACTGATGTGAAACTCATTTTAGCCCTCTATCCAATGATCCTATTTTCTCCCTCTGGCTCTAACGTCTTTACATGTCCTGCTGTTGGTTTGTTTCTGGGAATACATTAGGCTAGCAGCCATACCTTGAATGGATATTCCTGCCAATGAGTGTGAAATGAATGAGGGCTGAAGAAAGAGACCGTCAGCTCTGCGAGAACACTTTGCTGTCTGCGTATTTTTTGTTTGAAGCACGCTGTGCTTTCCTCCAAATAATATTAAGCTGCCAATGTCTGACAGGCCTGGACAATAGCACCGACTGTAATGGATGAGAGGCCTTCTCTTTCTAACAAAGTACATGTGTTGCTAGTTCTTATCTTTTGGTGGCAGCATCCTTCTATTGTCCTCTTGTATGGGTTTCAGACAGTTCTGAGCCATGAGTTTAGAAGGGGAAAAATTTCAGACAACCCTGAGCTGTGAGTTTAGAAGGGGAAAAAATAAAAGCAAAATGAAGGGTCTGCTTTCGAAAATATATTGCCTAGACAGGCAACGTTGAAAGGGCCAGAAACCAATCCTCCTTCCACTCTACACTGAGCCCACTGTTGCTACATCATTGCCAGCCCTGTAGCTTTTGGATTCCTGAATTTGAGTGGAAAAATGAAAACATTATTTTAAAACAAATTAGCAGTGTTTACTTAGGAGGAATTTTGGTGACTTACTCCTCTGTTTCAGTAAAAAATCTTAATAACTTTCTAGGTGTTTCAGTCATTCTTTGAAATGATATTTTCATTTTTTTCATTGGTGACAAATCTTTAAAAAATGGCTTTGGGGCTCATGTGTTTACCCTCTTCTGGTTTAGAAAAATGGCTGTTAGAGGTTCTGATGCAAACCTTTGAAAACTACTGTAGGCTGAATTATACTAGACATTGTGAAAAGTGATTAAGTGCACCTCCTTGCAAAGAAGTAGAATCAAAAGGCAACATTGGGCAGAGTTGCATAGTATAAACCTTTCTGGTGTATGTACAAATCACACATACCTTACAGGACTACAGATGTTGGATGTATGAGACTGGAGTGTCACAAACTCAGTCATGGTATAATGTAGAGCAGGGGCCGGATACGGCCCTCCAAGGTCATATACCTGGCCCTCGCTCAGGGTCAACCTAAGTCTGAAAGCACACAACAACAACAACAACAACAACAACAACAACAACAACAACCCTATCTCATCAGCCAAAAGCAGTCCCACGCTTCCCATTGAAATACTAATAAGTTTAAGTTTGTTAAAGCTGTTCTTCGTTTTAATTATTGTATTGTTTTATGTGTTTTTTGCACTATAAATAAGACATGTGCAGTGCGCATAGGAATTTATTCATGTGTTTTTCAAATTAGAATCTGGCCCTTCAACAGTTTGAGGGATTGTGACCTGGCCATCTGTTTAAAAAGTTTGTAGACCCCTGATGTAGGGGTTCTCAAACTCAGTTTCTCCAGATTTTCTGAACTTCAGCTCCCAGAATCCCTGGCCACTGGTTCAAGTGGCTGAGACTCCTGAGAATTGAAATCCGAAACACTCTGAGGATCAGAGTTTGGGAACCCTTGGTGTAAATGGCAGTAACCTCTTGTGGTATCTAGGAGGCACCATTGGAGATCAGCTAGTACAGAAAGAGATCTCATAGCCCCCATATAGGGTTGCCAAATCTCAATCCTGAGTCTCTAATTTTCATGGGCATTCTGCAAAGTGATTCATGGGCCTTTCAGGGAGAGAAAAGGGGTTTCAAACTCTCTATTTTTGTGAAATCTCCAGATGGGAAAGTTTTCTGCTAACTGCAGACTCCTCCCTTCCTCCTTGGTCGGTGCTCTGGTAAAGGAAATAGAGCTCTGAGCTCTTCTAGTGGAGGTGAACCTTGCTGCAAATTTTGATTTCAAATTCTGTTTTGTAGTTTTGAAGTAATTTGTGTGCTCCCTTTCTTTAACTATCAAAACACATGTTCCTTATCCAATCTCCCTATGTAGATGAGAAGGAATAATTTCATTTCCACTCTTTAGGTTTCTGTCTTAATTTCCAAATGACATCAATAGGGCTTGCTCTCTTAACATTATCAGAGTCCATGCCTCTCTTTACATTTTGGTCAAAAAATCTCAGAGCCTGGGATAATCTTGACTTGGCCACTCACCACATAACAGACTATTTTTCAGTGCACACTATTCACGTATTCCAATCTGCACTTATTTTTCAAATAAGTACTGACATTTGTTTTAATATTTCCTATCAAATTCTAGATGACTCAGCTGACCAAATGTTTTGGGTCTTCTCCAGGATTAAGGTAGGGAAGGAACTCGAAAACAACAATTTATTTACCACAATCTCTTTGTGTCCTCAGCATTCAACTAATTCTTGGGAGACCCAAGATTCTACCTCTTGACTGCCTTTTAACTAGAACTTGCTTTGGTGCATAAATTATTAAACAGCTTAAAGTACATTTTTAATAATGACTAAGAACAGCACATTAGGGCTGAGATTCTACATCATTATTATGAAGTGTGAAATCTCCACCAAAGTAGCAACTGGAGGCAGTGAAAGATTCTACCTTTACTTGGCTTCTTCCTCTGGCATGATTTGTGGGGAAGAGACTATTGGGTACTGTTCTTTTTCTCCACCCACCGATTGGCTGTCGGGCTTCATGTGGTTCTTGTTCCAGCTTGTTTTAAGCACGAAGAGAGTAAGAAGTAGCCTCTCCACGAGCTAAAAATGTCCTCTCTCAATGCTCAAAAATGCCAAAACAACTCAGGTGCACTCCTGCTGCTAATCATTAATGGATTTGTACACTGCTGCCCTTGCCGTTGAGTCACATTAAGGCGGGGAACCTTGTGGAATCAGGTACTGGATACCTCCTTCTGCAAGGTCCTTCCACAATGTCCATAATCTCCAGGCACACCTGACTATATTGCCAATAGAATACTGGTCCATAAAGCCAGTAGCAACAAGTTTAAAAAATGCAACAAAAAGCCAAAGCAGGAATGTGCCAAAATGTACATGAACTTAAAGTAGATCTTAAGTGGTCTTCACTTGACATCAAAAATATTGTAATACAGTTGGTGCTCCGTATCCACAGATTCTGCACCCACAGATTCAATCACCTACATCTTAAACTATTAATCTAAATGACAAACTTTGATCTCAACATTTTTAAGGAAACCCATTTTGTATATTGGGATGAGCACATCTGGATGTTAGTATCTATGTGGGGAGTCAAGCAAATAAACAAATCTTTATTTTGGTCATAGATCAGTGTAAGGAGAGTGGGGTACAGTCTCATAAATAATTAAAATATAGGCAAAAAGTTAGAATACAGAGATATATTAAAAAGGCTGAAACACATAATACTATTTAGAAAAAAAAGATGGGAAGGAAATGAAAAGGGAAGAAAATCTGGGAGGGGGGAGTAAGGGGTAGGAGCATTCAGGGAGTATGAGAGAACATAAGGAGGGAGGGGTGCAGTCAGGCACAGGTCTGGGGACTAGGGCGTGGGAGATGGGGGGAATCTGAAATCAAATCCCAGTTGATATCAATGGCCCATTGTTTAGCATGTGTGAAAGCATGTAGGAAAGGCATTCCACCATGAGTTAGGACCTTATCACATGGTCCTTGGTGTTGGAGACAGCGGGGGGATCCAAAGGGCAGCAGGGCAAATCATGGGCAGCGTGGCGAATCTGTCACCCAGTGCCCCACATCACCCACTTGCCCATCATATGGAAAGCGTACCTTTCCAGCATGCTCCTTCACTGTCCCTATGATTTTTAATCTGAACATGGGTAGTCTCCCATGTTCAGAATTCCCTTTCATAGAATACTTACCTGACACAGCCATCACAGAGCCCCGCCGGAAGTAGCTGTACATCATGCGATGAGATCCTGTGGGTCCTGTGCTGGTTGTGTCAACAAAGTATTATAGAGAATTGCCACAGATGTGATGTGGTCCTCGGTCACATACTGAAAAGGCCATCTTTCTTCTAGAGAATTGTAAATCAGCCTGGAGACATATCTCATTTTGTGGGTCAACTATGACTATGGTCTTAGGGTCAGGATTGGCTGATATGGAAGGGATGCTCCTCCATCATACAGCAAAATTTATTTGTTGATCTTAGGACATTTTCTCCTTCAGTCTAATCACCGAGCTATTGTGACAATAAAAAGGGAATAGAGTAAGAAACTGCAATGAGTGCTATTTGGGGAAGAATGAGTCAAAAATATAACATATCTATACATTTCCCATCCAAAATTATTCATTTCTTTCAGGTTCTGTTTAGAGACGATATAATCTGCTTGGAGTTGGAATTATAACCATAGAGGAGCTCTGTTTGATAAAGAATTTGCATCTGTGCAGGATTTGTATTGCCAGTTATTCCACTGAAATTGTCCCTTGATTGAAATTGTCCCTTCATGGGGGATGTCTGAGGACTTTTAAAATGTACGTGAATGAGTCAGGCAATCACATAAGAGATCTTTTAAAATTCATGAATGGATGGGTTGACAAGACTTCATCCCGGACATTTTTTCAAGAGCTCAGTGGAGTCTTTTGTTAAAATATATGCAATAGGAAGAGAAGTACATGTAAAAATTAATTTCATTTGCAAGCCTCAGGAAGGAAAGAGAAATCTGAAATACCGTATTTTTAAAAACCAGATGGAAACTGTCAGAAGCAGGTCACTGATGCCTGACATGAATGTTAATTGTTTTAAAAGAATGACCAGTGAGAACCTTCGAGTCATCCCTTGGTAGATTTTGAGAGCAGATTGTATCTCCGCCATATGTTAGTTGATGAGGCTGAGCCATTGGGGACACACAGACATGGAGGTGGCTGAACTTATCATTGGTTCAGCATTTTAGAGTTTAAAGTGTTCCTCTGCAGTAAATTAATTTCAGAAAGGACAATTTTGGAAACTTCAGAACTTTTCTTGATAATGAAATAAAATTAATTCTTCTATATCACCTACCAGTTGCGATTGCAGACACATTACATCCCTAAGCTTTACTGCTGCTTTGCACCTCTCGGTAAGAGCTTGTTATTGTTTCCAAGTTATGACATTAAGGAAGGGAGACATGGCCTTAATAGCTCTGAGTCTAGTTAGGAGCATTAGGAAAAACCATTGAGCATTTGCTTACAATGGAATCAATATCTGAGAAGGGTGACAGGTTCTACCTCAATGGTGATCTTGAAATAGGGGATGTGCGGACTCAGGATTTCCTATACTGGGTAAGGAGCTGGATTAAAGTTTGACCTGTATATTCTGTTCAAACATTGCTTATCTCAGTGTTTCTCAACCTGGGGGGTCGGGACCCCGGGGGGGGGGGTTGCGAGGGTGTATCAGAGGGGTCGCCAAAGACCATCAGAAAACACAGTATTTTCTATTGGTCATGGGGTTCTGTGTAGGAAGTTTAGCCCAATTCTCTCATTGTTGGGTTCAGAATGCTCTTTGACTGTAGGTGAACTATAAATACCAGCAACTACAACTCCCAAATGTCAAGGTCTATTTTCTCTAACCTCCTCCAGTATTCACATTTGGGCACGTTGAGTATTCATGCCAAGTTTGGTCCAGATCCATCACTGTTTGAGTCCACAGTGCTCTCTGGATGTAGGTGAACTACAACTCCAAAACTCAAGGTCAATGCCTATCAAACCCTTCCAGTATTTACTGTTGGTCATAGGAATTCTGTGTGCCAAGACTGGTTCAATTCAGTCGTTGGTGGAGTTCAGAATGCTCTTTGATTGTAAGTGAATTATAAATCTCAGCAACTACAACTCCCAAATGACAGCATCAATCTCCCCTTCAACCCCACTAGAATTCAAATTTGGGCGTATCAGGCATTTGTGCTGAATTTGGTCCAGTGAATGAAAATACATCCTGCATATCAGATACGTACATGATGATTCATAACAGCAGCTAAATTACAGTTGTGAAGTAGCAACAAAAATAATGTTATGGTTGGGGGTCACCACAACATGAGAGAATTGTATTAAGGGGTCACGGCATTAGGGAGGTTGAGAACCACTTATCTGAAGATTCCTCCAGTTATTCATGTGTGATTTAGGTTATGGGTGGTTATTCAGAGATTTCTGGATAATAGTTCAATATTATTTCTTCCATGAAGGACATTCTGTTACTTGGCAAAATGTGACACAAAACTACAGCCAGTGCATTGTTTCTGTTTTCAAGGTTCTTGAATAACAAATGATAGCACTTCATGGGTTGGGGGGGGGGGGGGTAGATTGGGTTCGAGACATTCTACAAGGTGAAACATGAAGCTAGTGTGTAAAATAAGAAAGCCCTTTCAAAAGTAACATATTATTATGGCAAGGGCCTGCAGGGATTATGATCCTTGTATTCAGTTACCTTGGAGCTTCGGGTATATTAAAAGCTCATGATATAATAAATCTGCAAGTCTTAAATTTTCCAAACAACCTTGCTGTAACAGACTAGCATTGCCTCTGCCTTTGAAAATAATATATTCACCAGCTCACCCAAGGGAAAAAAGGATGACCCAAACAATTACCGTTTGGTCGGCCTCATGTCAATACCAGACAAGACTCTGGAAAAGAATGTTAGGGAAGTAGTCTGCAAACACTTAGAAACTAATGCAGTCATCAGTAATAGTCAACACGGATTTATCAAAAACAAGTCATACTAGACTAATCTGATCTCTTTTTTTGAAAGTTACAAACTGGGTAGATGAAGGGAATGCCGTGGATGTAGTGTGTCTGGGTTTCAGTAAGGCCTTCAACAAGGTCCCACGTGACCTTCTGGCAAACAAACTAGTCAAATGTGAGTTAAGCAAAACTACAGTTAGGTGGATCTGTAATTGGTTAAGTGAATGAATCCAAAGGGTGTTCACCAATTTTTCTCTTCATTCTGGAAAGAAGTGACAAGTGGAGTGCTGCAGGGCTCCGTCCTGGACCCAGTCATGTTCAACATTTTTATTAATGACTTAGATGAAGGAATAGAAGCATGATCATCAAGTTTGCAGACAACACCAAATTGGGAGGGATAGCCAATACCTCAGAAAACAAGAGCAGAATTCAAAACAATTTTAACAGATTAGAGAGATGGGCCAAAACTAACAAAATGAAGTTCAACAGGGACAAATGCAAGATACTCCGCTTAGGGAAAAACAGTGAAATGCAGAGATACAGAATGGGGTGCGATACCTGGTTTGACAGCAGTATGTTTGAAAAAGATCTTGGAGTCCTCGTGGACAACAAGTTAAACATGAGCCAAAAATGTCATGGGGCGGCAAAAAAAAAAAAAAAACCAATGGGATTTTGGCTTGCATAAATAGGAGTATAGAGTATCCATGGAAATCATGCTGCCCTTCTATTCTGCCTTGGTCGGACGACATCTGGAATCACACTGTGTCCAATTCTGGGCACCACAATTGAAGGGAGATGTTGACAAGCTGGAATGTGTCCAGAGGAGGGCAACTATAATAGTCAAGGGTCTGGAGAACAAGCCCTGTGAGATGCAGCTGGCATGTTTAGCCTTCAGAAGAGAAGGCAGGCATGTTTAGCCTTCAGAAGAGAAGGCTGAGAGGAGACATGATGCTCACGTATAAATATTTGAGGGGAAGTCATAGGGAAGAGAGAGCAAGCTTGTTTTCTGCTGCCCTGGAGACTAGGTTGCGGAACAATGTTTCAAACTACAGGAAAGGAGATTCCACCTGAACATGAGGAAGAACTTCCTGTGAGAGCTGTTCATCAGTGGAACTCTCTGCCCCAGAGTGTGGTGTAGGCTCCTTCTATGGAGGCTTTTAAACAGAAGCTGAATGGCCATCTGTCAGGGGTGTTTTGAATGTGATTTTCCTTCCTTTTGGGAGGGGGTTTGGACTGGATGGTCCATGGGGTCTCTTCTAACTCAATGATTCTATGATTCTATTGTTTACCCTAAGATTTTAGTAGTTTGGTTAAAAATTCTATGCAGAGGATATGCTTGCAAACACTTTGATTTGCAATATGAATAATCTCTCATATTGTATATCTGCACATGCTTTACAAATTAGATTCTCAAACCTAAAACAATAAGGCATCATATCTTTTGATTCATCATTTTGCAATGGATGAAGAGATTAGCTGAAAACTGAAAACTGCTACGTGAAAGAAGGCACTAACATGACCCTGTGTAACATCACTGAAGATGCTGTTGATGTGTGTGAATGTAGGCTCTGTTCTCTTTCAACTCTTAAGAGGCTTCTCTGGATGATCTATGCACAGAAGGCTGGAAAGAGTTCATTTTATCTCAAAAGGGTATAAGGCTGAGCCAGTTCCAAGGAGAGGTGAACCTGTGGCCCCAGCTACTTAATGTCTAGATTTCCCATCTGTTCTATTAATTGCTTCTCTCTAAGGACTCTGCCGCCAAAGCTGTTGCTCTTGTTGAATGGGGACTGGCATTTCTGAGCCAAAGGCCATGAGTTCAGTACCTCCCAGGGGGTGATGATAGAAAACCGTCTTGCTGTCTGTATATTTTGTCACCCTAAATCAGGAGACTCGGAAATGGTATATAGAACCCCCACCCCCAAATAATAGATAATTCTTTGTAGGCATGCAAATGTTTCTAAAGTTTTGACTTTTTAATTTTTTTAAGGATACTTAGCTCAAAACATGACTAGTTACAGGAACATCCAGGAGTGAACAACATATTACACCTATACTACATTAATTTCACTGGTTGCTAATTATGGTAGTTTCCAGGCAACATACAAAAGGTTGGTTTTGATCTTTAGTTTGCGTCCAAATAAACTACAAAATCGCCTTCTCTCATACAATCTACCCCTGGACTCTGCTGCTGAGTACGCATGCAAAGTGTGGAACACATCTCACCACACTAAAACAGTTGATGTGGCTCTTAATGAGACATGTCGCATTATCACAGGGTGTCTGCGCCCTACACCACTGGAGAAATTACACTGCTTAGCAGGTATTGCACCACCTGACATCCGCCAGGAAGTGGCAGCCAATAGTGAAAGGACCAAGGCAGTGACATCTCCAGCTCATCCCTTGTTTGGGTATCAGCCAGCTCGTCAATGACTTAAATCAAGAAATAGTTTTCTTAGATCTACAGAGACACTAGCTGGAACACCTCAGCAAGCGAGAGTCCAAAAGTGGCAGGCTCAAACCCAGCACCTCAATCCATGGGTGATACCAGATGAGAGACTCCCCCCTGGGCACACAGAAGACTGGGCGACTTGGAAGGCGCTGAACAGACTGCGCTCTGGCACCACGAGATGCAGAGCCAATCTTAAGAAATGGGGCTACAAAGTGGAATCCATGACATGCGAGTGTGGAGAAGAGCAAACCACAGACCACCTGCTGCAATGCAACCTGAGCCCTGCTACATGCACAATGGAGGACCTTCTTGCGGCAACACCAGAGGCACTCCAAGTGGCCAGATACTGGTCAAAGGACATTTAATCAACTACCAAGTTTGCAAAATTATTTCTCCTCTAGAGTAGAGAGTAGAAACAGCTGTAGTGTGTGACGTGGTGTAGGCCCGGGAGAGAAAGCCCATGTGCCTGCCTTGCAGCGACTGTCCTTTAGAGTAAACAGCTTTAACTGCCTGCAGAGACTTTCCTTTAGAGTAGAAACAGGTAAGAAGCCTCCTTAGAGTATGCATGCCTGCCTGCAGCGCTTCTCCAGTCTCCTCTAGAATAAATAAAAATAAAAATTTGTGTTTTTTTATCTGTTTGCTTGTTTTGCTCTGTTGGAAATGTAATACAATGGTATGGTTGCTGATGACACGATAAATAAAAATAAATGCCCCTGGACACTATGATCCTCTGGGGGAGGAGTGTGGGGGTGGCAACTCCAACTCATCACCGGAAGACCTACAATAGCTAAATCAACTGTTGAAATTTAAGATGCAATTGAAGAGTCATATCTTCTGGCAGGCCTATCAAATCAATTTCAACATGTTAATTTTACCATGCATTTTATTAGTAATTTTTAAGCCCCATTTTATCTGTGTATATTTGTTATTAGGCTTGTATGTGGATCTGCTTTCCTTCGGTACTTTTGGGAGCACATAACAGTAAGGGCCCTCCTAGTACGAAAACCTGCCTGCAACAAAAACAAGCAGGAGCCGATCTCGGCTCCTCCTGCTTTTTGGTATCACAGTTTAATCTTTTTATTAATCCCAGCAGTGCAAACAAAAAGGAAACCCTCATTCCCTGAAAACTACTACCAGTTATTTCTCCTCTAGAGTAGAGAGTAGAAACAGCTGTAGTGTGTGACGTGGTGTAGGCCCGGGAGAGAAAGCCCATGTGCCTGCCTTGCAGCGACTGTCCTTTAGAGTAAACAGCTTTAACTGCCTGCAGAGACTTTCCTTTAGAGTAGAAACAGGTAAGAAGCCTCCTTAGAGCATGCCTGCCTGCCTGCAGCGCCAGTCTCCTCTAGAATAAACAGCTTTAAAGCTTCCTTAGAGCATGCACACCTGGCTGCAGTGCCTCTCCAGTCTCCTCCAGAGTAGAAACAGTTTAAATACTTAAAATGATGAGAAGGAGAGCCTGGGAAGCCTCCCCCCTCCCCCCCCCCATAATGGGCTAGATTGAAAACAAATTTTTTGGCTCCCAAGAGTGGAAACAGATATTGTCCTCCTGAATTTGGCAGGCTCCCAAAAAATGGATCACCCCCCCCCCCAAATCCAAGACACCAAACGGATCTTGGTTTAACCATAATGCACAAGCCTACTTGTTATATGCATTTTAATGATGCTGTGTTTTACCTCTCTGTTTTAACTATAGTGCTGTTTTACCTCTCTCTTTAAACTTTGTTTCTGACTCAGCTTACCTGTCTGAACTTATCTCCATCTATAAACTCCCAAGGACCTTAAGATCATCTGGAGAGCCCCTGCTCTCAGTCCCACTGTGTTTGGTGGGAACGCGAGACAGGGCCTTCTCAGTGGTGGCCCCTTGGCTGTGGAACTCCCTCCCTAATGAGATCAGATCTACCCCCTCCCTCATGACCTTCCAGAAGAAGCTCAAATCCTGGTTATGGGATCACACTTTAGCAGACTAGATTGTTTTGATGGACTGTTTTTAGCTGACGGCAATGGATTGATTTGGAAGTTGACGTGAAATGGCGAACTGTTTTAATGTATTTTTAACTAGCCGTCCCTTGCCACGCATCGCTGTGGCCCAGTCTGTGTATATGTGTTCTGTGTGTGTATATATGTGTGTATATGTGTATAAATGTGGTTTTGCGCATGAGTTGTAATGTATTTTTTTGCTTTTTTGGCTTTTTAAGCCCCTTCTGCTGTGTTTTTCATTGTTTTTATGAGTGGTACCTGTTGGTAGCAGTCCTGCGTTCCTCTTTGGAGGTGAGAAGGACGGGATAGAAATGCTCCTAATAAATAATAAATAATATCCCACCTCGAGCTGCAAGGAGAGGCGGGTAATGAATGAATGCATGCATGAATGAATGAATAAATAAATAAATATCCACTGACCCAATGGCTGAAATCGGCATCCTGGAGGCTGAATTGAGCCTGCTTGGTTGACTAATAGGGTGCCCCTGAGCCATCTCAGAATTTGGTACAGATGAGTAGTTACTCAAAAAGTTGCTTTCTGCCCCCTGCCCCAATGCCATAGTTGCCCATAGCCAGAATTTACCCACCTACCTGGTTCTTGGGATATTAAATGTCAACCAGTGATGACAACCAATGTGTGTGTGTGGGAAATCCTGCTGTCCACTGCTGAGTGTTCTTAGCGATGCTGCAGTCTGGCTGACAACAACCAGACCACGCTGGAGAATGTAGTTTGACATATTGCAACTGGGGACAGGTATGATATGGGGAGGGGGCTGCCATCCCACATGAGCCTGGGGAGTATGGGGTGGCTGTCAAAACATCTGTGGCCAGTTCTATTTAGGAACTAGCCCAGCTGTTCTGACAACCTGAATCCTGGCTCAGGAGTTAGGTTTTCCCTTGAGTTAACGTAACCTGGGGAAAACCATATTAATGCAGCCTTCCCCCAGATTAAGCCAGATTTGTCCCATGTGGCGTTTAACTCCATACAGGGGCTGATTTTGTGTCACACTGATCTAATAACTTTATTCTTATATCCCGCCTCAATCTCTCCAAAGGGACTCAAGGTGGCTAACATGAGGACCAAGCCCAATATAAACAAGGTTGCAAGGTTGCAAAGTAACACAATTAAAAACATATAACAATCAACTATATTAAAACAATAAAATCTAAGACATCATAAAACATAACCAAACAACAAACAACCACTGGCTGAGAAAAGTGGGCATGTGCAGATTTGAGACTAAGAGGGTAGGACAGGGCTAGTGCAACATAAATTGTAGGGCCAGGGGCTGGGAAGAAAGTGCTGGAGATCCTACCAAAAGATAAGGGCTAGACAGACTTGATCAGTAGTTGAACAACTATTCAAAGTGATCAGTGTGATTGTTGTTCATTCGTTCAGTCGTCTCCGACTCTTCGTGACCTCATGGACCAGTCCACGCCAGAGCTCCCTGTCGGCCGTCACCACCCCAGCTCCTTCAAGGTCAATCCAGTCACTTCAAGGATGCCATCCTTCCATCTTGCCCTTGGTCGGCCCCTCTTCCTTTTGCCTTCCACTTTCCCCAGCATAATTGTCTTCTCTAGGCTTTGCTGTCTCATCATGATGTGGCCAAAGTACTTCAACTTTGTCTCTAGTATCCTTCCCTCCAATGAGCAGTCGGGCTTTATTTCCTGAAGGATGGACTGGTTGGATCTTCTCGCAGTCCAAGGCACTCTCAGAACTTTCCTCCAACACCAAAAGCATCTATCTTCCTTCGCTCAGCCTTCCCTAAGGTCCAGCTCTCACATCCGTAGGTTACTACAGGGAATACCATGGCTTTGACTAGGCGGATTTTTGTTGCCAGTGATGTCTCTACTCTTTACTATTTTATCGAGACTGGACATTGCTCTCCTCCCAAGAAGTAAGCGTCTTCTGATTTCCTGGCCACAGTCTGCATCTGCAGTAATCTTTGCACCTAGAAATACAAAGTCTGTCATGGCCTCCACGTTTTCTCCCTCTATTTCCCAGTTGTCAATCATTCTTGTTGCCATAATCTTGGTTTTTTTATGTTTAGCTGCAACCCAGCTTTTGCGCTTTCTTCTTTCACCTTGATTAGAAGGCTCCTCAGCTCCTCCTCGCTTTCGGCCATCAGAGTGGTGTCATCTGCATATCTGAGGTTGTTAATGTTTCTTCCAGCAATTTTCACCCCAGCTCTTGCCTTCATCAAGCCCCGCACATCGCATGATGTGTTCTGCATACAAGTTAAAAAGGTTGGGTGAGAGGATGCAGCCTTGCCGTACGCCTTTCCCAATCTTGAACCAGTCTGTTGTTCAATGGTCAGTTCTTACTGTTGCTACTTGGTCCTTATACAGAATTTTCCTCAGGAGAGAGACAAGGTGTTGGTATCCCATACCACCAAGAACTTGCCACAATTTATTATGATCCACCACAGTCAAAGGCTTTAGAATAGTCAATAAAACAGAAATAGATTTTTTTCTGAAACCCTGCCTTTCTCCATTATCCAGCGGATATTGGCAATCTGGTCTCTCTCCTCTGCCTTTTCTAAACCCAGCTTGCATCTGCAACTCTCGCTACATGTATTGCTGGAGTCTTCCTTGCAAGGATCTTGAGCATTACCTTACTGGCATGAGAAATAAGGGCCACTGTACGGAAGTTTGAGCAGTCTTTCGCATTTCCCTTTTTTGGTATGGGGATATAAGTTGATTTTTTCCAGTCTGATGGCCATTCTTGTGTTTTCCATATTTGCTGGCAAATAGCATGCATCACCTTGACAGCATCATCTTTTAAGATTTTAAACAGTTTAGCTGGGATCCCGTCGTCTCCTGCTGCCTTGTTGTTAGCAATGCTTCTTAAGGCCCATTCAACCTCACTCCTCAGGATGTCTGGTTCTAATTCATTCACCACACCGTCAAAACTATCCTCAATATTATTATCCTTCCTATACAGATCTTCTGTATAGTCTCGCCACCTTCTCTTGATCTCTTCAGCTTCTGTTAGGTCCCTGCCATCTTTGTTTTTAAGCCACCAATTTTTGCCTGAAATTTACCTCCAGTGTTTCTAATTTTCTGGAAGAGGTCTCTTGTCCTTCCTATTCTGTTGTCTTCCACTTCCATGCATTGCTTATTTAAAAATAGTTCCTTATCTCTTCTGGCTAACCTCTGGAATTGCGCATTTAACTGGGCATATCTCCCCTTTTCACTGTTTCCTTTTGCTTTCCTCCTTTCTTGGGCTACTTCCAGTGTCTCAGCAGACAACCATTTTGCCTTCTTGGTTTTCTTTTTCTTTGGAACGTACTTTGTTGATCAGTGTGATACATTCACTTATTCTGTGGTAACTGAAACAGTCAGTTTTAACTAGCTCCTTACAAAAGATATATTATACAGGTCTCAGTCAACCAAGGTGACAGGCTTTGCCATCAGGTAGCAACATGACTTTTTGCCATTCATTTCACCCATGGTGACATAATAAGATGAACAGATGGTGATGTTTCCAGGCATCACATCTGTTCTATTATGAACACAATAGTCATGAGTTAAGTGAATGATCCATCAAGCCCAATATTTCTCCAGTAACAGCAGCCTCCATCAGGGTATATGCCAAGGAACAAGATTATGTTTTACTCATTTCAAGCACTGGGATTGTTTCCCAAATCTTGTCGTAATTATTTACATTTTTGATGCTTGAAGCATGGACATTTATGCGCTGGATTATTTGCTGAGGATGTTTATATTAGTGCCTCTATCTTTTGATAATAGCCACTCGGCCCGGAAATACATGGAACATGTTCCTGGCTAAAGGCAAATATTGTTGTTTAATTATTGGAATGAATGAACCCTTAGCCTTCTGAACTGGATGGTGACGTTTGTCTTGCTTGGATTATCCATTTGAATCAGGTATTAGCAGTGACCCCTTTTAACCTAGCAATTATATCCCGTGCCCTGATGGAGCCAAATGACTATAACCTGACGAGACTGATTATAAATGGACGTAGACAGGAGGTATTAATGTATTAAATTAAAAAAAATAGAGTAACAGGTCACTACTTTTTATTATCATTATATCATTCATTACAGCAGTTTTAACTATATACATAAATGATTCTTGAAATGAAAGGCAGTGACATGGCAAATAGTATTGGAAATTGTCAAAACTAAGAAGAAACGAAGCACACAGAGAGCTTTCATAATCACTTGTAAGAGACAATTTTTTTTAGAGTAAATTATACATTTAAAGTATAATTTCTCTTATGTGAAAAAGAGAATCAGATGACTGTCATATGCAGGTGATTTGGGGTGTTATGAAAAGGCACAGATATCTGGGTGTTGTGTGGTTTCTGGGCTGTTTTGCCATGTTCTAGCAGCATTTTCTCCTGACATTTACCTGCATGTGTGGCTGGCATCTTCAGGGGATCCAGCCACAGATTCAGGGGAAACATCAGGAGAAAATGCTGCTATACAGCCAGGAAACCACACAACATCCCAGTGATTCCAGCCATTAAAGCCTTCGACAATGCACAGGCATCAATTTATTTGTTTGCTTACCTGTTTCTTTCTACACTGTCCCTATATTAGGATCTGATCTCAGATTATCTGTTTATCCCAGGTTATTTGGCAGTGGGCATTCATATATTCCAGTTTACAGCAGATAATCTGGGATCAGATCCAGTGTGGAAGGGTCCTACATGTACTATTGATTATTTTTGTTCGTTTATTTTTTATTCTCGCAGAAAGGTATTTGATGGATTCATGGCTTTTGGAGTCCTGCAACCAAACCCCAGCAGATAATAGGGGCCCAGATGTGGAAGTCATCCTCTGCCATTGGACAAAGACAAATTTAAGCAGATTAAAAGTTCACCAGAGGCATCAAATCTTTGAGACAACAGAACTAGTAGCTTTTGGGAGTGATCCTGAATTCATTGCTGAGCCTGCAACCCCAGGTTTCCGCGGTGGCCAGGGGAGCTTTTGCACAGTTTAAACTTGTGCACCAGCTGTGCCTGTACCTTGGGAAGTCTGATCTGGCCACAGTGGTCCACACTCTGGTTACATCCCGAATAGATTACTGCAATGCTCTCTACGTGCCTTTGAGGACGGTTCGGAAACTTCAGCTAGTTCAACGGGTGGCAGCCAGATTACTAACTGGGATGGCATACAGGGAGCATACCACCCTCCTGCTATGCCAGCTTCACTGGCTGCCGGTCCATCTCTGAGCCCAATTCAAAGTGCTAGTTTTGACCTATAAAGCTCTATACGGTTCTGGCCCAGCTTACTTGTCCGAACGCATCCACCCCTACGTCCCATCTTGTAATCTAAGATCATCCAGGGAGGCCCTGCTCTCGCTCCTGTCAACAGCACAGATGCGTCTGGCGGGGACGGGAGACAGGGCCTTCTCAGCTGTGGCCCCCAGCCTATGGAACACACTCCCAAATGAGGTAAGATCAGCTCCCTCCCTCCTGGCTTTTAGAAAACAATTAAAATCATGGTTTTGGGACCAGGCCTTTGGGCAGTAGAAGTAAATGTATGCAGCATTTTGGAAAGACAATGACTGGAACGGCGATTTGATGGATGAGACTGTTTTATTGTTTAATGATTGTTTTATTGCTCGTGGATGTATTTTTAATTTTAATTTATGTCTAATTGTAGTGTATAATTGTAATTGTTTGTACTGGCATTGAATTTTTGCCATTATTTATGTGTAAACCGCTTTGAGTTCCCCTCTGGGTGAGAAAAGCAGTATACAAATACTGTAAATAAATAAATAAATATATCAGTGAATTCAATGTGCACTTTGAGAAAGCTGATCCTCTACAATTGTACAAGTGAAACAGGCTTTACAGGGTGAGCTCCCCCTGTTAGTCCCAGCTTCTGCCAACCTAGCAGTTTGAAAACATGCAAATGTGAGTAGATTAACTTCTGCAGGAAGGTAATGGTGCTCCATGCAGTCATGCTGGCCACATGACCTTGGAGGTGTCTTCGGGCAATGCCGTCACTTCGACTTAGAAATGGAAATGAGTCTCCATAGTCAGACACGACTAGTCATAATGCCAAGGAGAAACCATTACCTTTACCTTTAAAGAATAGATGTAGAAGTTTAGGGAAGTGGGATGAGCTGTTTCCTTAATTTATCCTATGATCCAAGTCTGATTTTTGTTAATATGTACCCCAGGCCTCTCCATCATTATTGAAGAAACTGAACCATAGGCCCCTGACCACATTCTTCAGTAGATGTTGGGACAGAAAATGGAGAAACACAACAAACAGGAAAGTTTCCTTCTGTGTACTTCTTTGAGTTAATATATCTTAAAGTCCAATCTGATATTTACTGTCTGAACATGGAATTTTGAAAGCTTGACATCCTTATAACAACTTCTAGAAAGGGTATAGAAGGGATTTTGTAAACCTTCACATAAGTGCCACCTGGAAATCTTGTGTTTAATTGCTTTTTTATACATCTTTTCTTTCTATTGACAGTTTGATAGAGGTTCCACTCCCTCCATACTTCCTGTTTAGTATAGATAATACTCTTAACTGTGTTTTCTCATAATACCAGTTTTCTCAGTATCAGCTAAGGCACATATTGTTCAACACTCTTGTCGTATTTTAAGGAATTAGCTTAGGATTTGCAGAGGCAAATAGTGTTGTTCAGAAGGAGCTACTTAAAAGATAAGGTCTGAAAAGCCTTTCTTTCTCAGGCACAGAATCAAATCGGAAAAGCTTGCTGTGACATATAACTAAATGTTAAACAAACCTGTACAAGGAGGCATCCTAGACAGCAGAGTCTTAGAGATATCTTAGAACTGAAGCTTATTCATAATACCAAGTGACTTGTAATTTTGATTGTTTGCAGGGGGAATGGCCCTACAATTCTAATCATTTTAATCTGTGATTCTCAACAGTTGTGTGATGATAACAAATATGTTATCATGTTTTGCAAAAACAATGCTGTATGTGTCCTTCTAATTGTATAACTCTTGTTGCAAGAATTTACTATATGTTGTTAACTCATTTATCTCCCATTTCCCTTCAATGTTAAAGGTCCTTTTGCAATTACACAGTATGTTGCCAACTGTTATATCTGCATCCTGTGGAATTCTGGGGTTTGTAGTATGGTGAAACATTAGAGGTCTCTGAATGATCATTCCAGGTGCCTAAGATGTGTTAAGTTGTATTATCTTGTTGGGTAGGACTGAAATGTCAGCCCTGCTTGTTATCCAGGTGGGGCACGGAGCTGGGGTTTTCCGAATGAAGCAGAGAGTGTTTGAGGAGTGAGACATCCATAGGGATACCAAGGTGCTTGTTTATAAAGCTATTGTCCTCCCAACCCTGCTATTTACCTGCGAAACGTGGACTGTCTACAGATGTCACATGCAACTCCTGGAACGATTCCATCAGTGCTGCCTCTGGAAAATCCTGCAAATCTCTTGGGAAGACAGGCGGACAAATGTCAGCGTGCTAGAAGAAGCAAAGACCACCAGCACTGAAGCGATGGTCCTCTGCCATCAACTCCGCTGGACCAGCCACATTGTCCAGATGCTCGACCACCATCTCCCAAAGCAGTTGCTCTACTCCAAACTCAAGAATGGAAAATGGAATTTTGGTGGACAGGAAAAGAGATTTAAAGATGGGCTCAAAGCCAACCTTAAAAACTCTGACATAGACACTGAGAACTGGGAAGCCCTGGCCCTTGAGCGCTCCAGCTGGAGGTGAGCTGTGACCAGCAGTGCTGCAGAATTTGAAGAGGCACGAATGGAGGGTGAAAGAGAAAAATGTGCTAAGAGGAAGGCACGTCAAGCCAACCCCGACTGGGACCGCCTTCCACCTGGAAACCAATGCCCTCACTGCGGAAGAAGAAGCAGATCAAGAATAGGGCTCCACAGCCACCTACAGACTCACAAGAATTCTGATCATGGAAGACTATCCTACTCGGCCAACGAGGGATCGCCTAAGTAAAAAGTAAGTAAGGAGCTGGGGTGAGTCCTGAAACTGAGCAGGAGGTTAAACAGACCAGAAAATAACTTTGGCCAAAGGATCTACCAGGACTCAGAACTACTTTCAATCCAACATACAGCATTCATCAAGATAGATTCAGGTGTTGACTCATGCACTGCAAATCAATGCAGTTAAATTACATTATATGAGTCCACACAGTTTCAAACTGCATTATATGGCAGTGTAGATGGGGCCAAAGTTTATTTCAAGCATCAGTATTTCATCAAATTTTAGAGTTACACAGATAACAACACATGAGAGCAATATCATGAGAGCAATAACAGATAAGTACACATGAGAGCAATATCTAATGCATACATGGTAATGCTTATCTGAGGCCAATGTGACCAGCACATTGTGTATCTAGAATTTTATTTGTTGATGAAGATGTTCCCAGGAACTGACAAGGTATGCGACCTTAACTTCTTGTTTTTGACCCTGGGCATGTAATAACACAGTTTGTTGTTGTTCATTTGTTCAGTCACTTCTGACTCTTCGTGACCTCATGAACCAGCCCACGCCAGAGCTCCCTGTTGCTGTCACCACCCCCAGCTCCTTCAAGGTCAAGCCGGTCACTTCAAAGATGCCATCCATCCATTTTTCCCTTAATAACACAGTTACAGCATTTCAAAGGATAGCACCGACGACAGGTCTCAAAAAACAAAACAGGCCATTAGGAGATGTCAGTTATTGTCAATATGGAGTTTATCAGGCTAATGAAAATAGATCAGCATAGAGTTGAAACTTTTTCTTATTTTTCACCAACTGTGAAATAATAATAATAATAATAATTCTTATTTATCTTATAACATAGATAAAACACATAATAATTATATCAAATACACATATTAAAGCATATTTCTACAAAATACAGATATTAAAATACTCAGAACAAATATAAAAATATAGTCAATGCACGACATAAGTTTAAATTCATGTTTAAAACTGACTGGGTAGGCCTGCTGGAAGAGCTAGGTCTTGGGATATGTTTTAAAATCTGACAGCTTATTTAGCTGTCGGAGCTCTCCTGGCAGGTCATTCCATATTCTTGGGGCGGGTAATGAAAAGGCTCTCTGGGTGACAGTCACCAGTTGGATTCTGGCAGGCTGGAGTACATGTAAGTGCAATTGTACAGGAGAAGGCGATCCTGTAGGCAACTTGGATCCAAACCATGTAGGGTTTTAAAGGTCAAACCAGCACTTTGTGCTTTGTCTGGACAGTTGAGTTATTTCATCAGCATAGCTATGATAAAGGAGCTCCTTCACTATAGTTCCTTCTACTGATGCCATTCTTCAACCCCAATTTAAAGATTTTTCAGATAGAGCACAGGAAATGATCATGGTCATGGGACAGCAGGAGTGACAGACCAGGAACCTGTTCTAACTGCCAGGAGAATGTTGCAGTTATAATTCCCCAGCTCTCCAATTTTAAGTGCATTGAAAGTTGTTTGGCTGGAGTGCTGCCTGATGAAGGGAAAGTGGAATTTTGAGGGGAGTGTAAAATGACATATTAATAAATATCAATTAAGGCATTGACCCTGAAAGCCCTGGTTCCATTACATCACTAGCCTCTGGTCATTGGCAGAGCAGGTTGTTCGATTCTTCTTGCTCCTAAGTTTCCTCACATCTGTGAGCAATTTTCTCTGTGAGCAGTCTTTGCAGGGAAACAGAATGGAACTCCTTTATCACCAGCCAATGTACATTTTTGTTGGGGAGGGGGAAATGAGGAAAGCCTATGCACTCAATTGCTGCTTCATTCATTCAGCCCATTTAAGTAGAAGAAGGTGATGTGACTTCTTGGTCAAACAGATGTGTAGGCAAAAGTGGACAGATTTAGCCCTCTGGCATGGAAAGTGTTTCAGCTCCAGTCAAGTGCATAACCTAGAAAATCCTCTTCTGCTCATAGGGGTGGAATCCCTTTGAAGGGAAACAGCTTTGTTTTGTTCTGAGGCATCTTTCCCACAAAGGACGACACAGGCTACAAATCTGAACATGGAAGAAAAATGTTCATAGTGTATAGAGGGTAAAGGGATTGGGATATGACAGCAAAATTAATGCACCTAGGCTGTTTCATGAGAATTTCAGTGTACTTATTGCATCCCCAAATTTTAGGGCCTGGATCTTCATTTCTTGTCTCGAGGGTGGATAGGGAAAATACACAAGCATGGTTAAGCCAGTCCACATCATATTCAAAATTCCTGCCATATTCCTTGCCAAGATGGTGAAAAGCTACTATAGAAGAAAATAAATCTACAATGTGCCCTTTTGTATAGTATGACTACATTCTTAAGAATATCTGTCAGCCTAGCATTTAAATGCTTAAAACTGGGTTGGTTTGAAAGTAGAAGAGTCATAATGAGAATTGTCATTGCTTTTTATTAGAGAATCCTATGCAGAAATGGAACTTAGTCTCTCCGTCTCCCTTCACTCCATAACATAGATCTATTTATTTATTTCAAGGATGGGTTTTGTTGTTCAAAATCTCTGCTCCTTTCAGTGTGCTGTAGGGAGCCCCCAGTGGCGCAGTGGGTTAAACCCCTGTGCCAGCAGGACTGAAGACTGACAGGTTGCAGGCTTGAATCCTGGGAGAGGTGGATGAGCTCCCTCTATCAGCTCCAGCTCCTCATATGGGGACATGAGAGAAGCCTCCCACAAGGATGATAAAAACATCAAATCATCCGGGTGTCCCCTGGGTAACGTCCTTGCAGACGGCCAATTCTCTCACACCAGAAGCGACTTGCAGTTTCTCAAGTCACTCCTGACACGACAAACAAAAAGTGTGCTGTGGCTCCCAATTGCTCCAAGGAAACACACATGAGTTAAAAGCAGGAACAGAAATCTGTTTATTCAGCTCTGGTCAGAGTGGACACTGGGGGAAGTTCCCAAAGTCAATATGCTTTCCAAGTACAAACATGGGCATGATATAGAAAAGGGTGCAGACATTTGATAAGATGAAGAACAGAGGAGATTGGTGCAGTTTCAGGATCTGCAATCTCGCGGGTTCAAATGTACGTTCATTTACAGTTTGTAGTTAGTGCAAATTAGGATCCACAATCTCACTGGGTTAAAAGTACATTCATTTATAGTTTGCGATTGGTACATAATTTTGAATAAACCATGATTGGTTGCATTTGAAGCTATCTGTTGCCTGGTATGCCTGTCTCTTTGGGAGGGTCTGGGAATGGAATAAGGGTAAGGTTGGGAGATAATGGGTGATTGACAAGATTATCCCTTCCAACACACTTTTAGGATTACCAGATGCTTTAATGGGTTCAGGGTTTAAAGATAGTCCAGTGAGGGACTATTTAATTCAAACGAACATCAAAACATTGACATAGATGGATGGACGAACCCACCACCAGGCCATTGGAGAAATAAGATGTAAGAAGTATTTATTTATTTATTTACTTTATTTATCTACCACTTTTCTCAGCCCTCAGGCGACTCAAAGCGGTGAACAACATCGATACAAAACATCACGAGACAAGTATAGGGCAATTAAAAACAATTGTAACATAAATCATTAAGTAAGACTACAACTGGGATAATAGAAAGACTAGAAAGAAAAAATACTAACCATGATAAAGAAGATCGGAAGTTCTAACCATACCCTTGGTGTAGTATTAACTTCCCCTTCCCTCCCCCCATCCTAAACCCCAATGTCTGTACCCTTACAACCTTCCCCATCCCATTTTCCTAGCTTTTAGTACGTTTATCTTTTGGTATTGTAGAGGTGGTGGGTTTGGGGTTAGATGAGGGGGTTAAGTGCATAAGTCTTTGTATAACCTTTTTTTGGTCATTTTAACCTATATATGTCTAAAATTTAATAAACACTATGTATAAAGACAATGAATGCTTGGGTGCCCTAATGGGTTTTGCAAATGTGACAAAAGGGGTGAATCTAGACAAAGGGAACCTCACAAGGCAATTCATCAATTTCTTGTCTTTTGGGGTCGTCTTTTTGATAACAGTTTCTAGATGCTGAGAACATTTTAAATAAAGAATTACTTTTCCCAAAATGTATAGGACTTAAAGGATTTTTTTAAAAAAAGAATCCAAATGTAGCAAGCAAGGATAACTTGTGATCTGATCAGGTGGGATTCCTTACTCCTCAATAAGAGAAATTATGTCAACTATTGGAGATAGATAATGCCTTTATTGAACCATTAGGTAGTCCTGATCTTTCAGAGGTCTTCATCAGAATGAGTGTTTTAACAACATCCTAGCAGATGTTATAATCAAAGGAGCTGTACATATATTTATGTTCCCAAATGGGGATCAGATTGAGATCTGTCAACATCACATTCCATCTCAAGGGATATTGAACCAGCTGCAGATCTCAACAGCAAGACAGAGTTGAGTGTAACAGTGGAGACATCAGCACTTTCATTTTGGAGTCAGGAGGCCATGCTTTTACTGATTATAGGTGGGAGAGACTGGTTTGATAAGGGCCATGGAAACTGAAATTGGACAACTTGATTGTGTGCCAATCTAATGCCTACACCACCAGCTCAATTGTTGGAGAGAACCAGGGTTAGTAGATCATACCTGTCACATGGGACTGAGACCAGATCCCTGTTTGCCCTGTTTGCTTCAACTCCAAGGAATCTCCCTGCAGGGACTTCCTTTAACTGTGGATAATATCTACTCACCCAATTTCCCACACTTTCATTTGTTTCTATTCTTAACCTACCAAAATTATGGCAAAGCTTTACAGCCATAAAAACAAAGGTAACACATAGGAAGGGAGTATAGGAAGTTGCTATGAAGCTGAAAGAGGAAACCAGCTTTGGGATAAACACATGGAGCAGTCTGACCCAACTGAAAAATTTCAACAGTCATGCCAGCCTGCTTCCACCTAGTTATTCCTATTCTTGATTGGCCAGCCATTGTCATCATTCCACAGGAACCTATGACAGTGCCAAGCCTCCTGGAGAGGCAAGATTGGTCCTTGGACAATTATAAGATCATTACACTTATATGCATCTGCACTGTAGGATTAATACAGTTTGACATCACTTCAATTGGCGTGGCTCAATGCCATGGAATTTTGAGAGCAGTGGAGCTATAGTTTTACATGGTTTTTAGCCTTCTCTGCCAAAGACTGCTTGTGCCACACCAAGTTACAAATCCCAGGATTCCATAACATTGAGCCATGACAGCTTTACTTCTATAGTATCAAATAGCACTACATCTACAGTGTAGATTGGGCATAGGCAAACTTCACCCCTCCAGGTGTTTTGGACTTCAGCTCCCACAATTCCTAACAGCTGGTAAGCTGGCTGTAATTTCTAAGAGTTGAAGTCCAAAATACCTGGAGGGCCGAAGTTTGCCCATGCTGGTGCAGATGAACTCTTGGCCTTCCTGCCCCAGGCACAAAAGGCATGGCCCAGATACGTCTGGGCTCTCCATCTCTGTAAACAAAGGAATAGCCAAAACTCGAACAATTGTTCATTACTTTTAGAAGAAGCACATGGCACTCTGAGTAACTATATTAACAAAGTTGGAAATTACACTAAAGTTATATACTAGACAATCGTAATTTAGTGCACTTTGGCCTTTCCTATTGAAGAATGTAACTAATTTCAAGTAAGCCATTAATCGTAACTAGGGATTTGCAAGCTCTGGGAAGCAATATCAGTAAAACATGACTGTTAAGAAATGCAGGCTTGTGCTCATTAACCCTCTGGTTGTTCCGAAGGCTGAGAATGAATGGCAGGGGACCAATCTCAGATTTAACTGCCCTTTGCAGCTTCCTGAAATTGTTTGGCACCAGCTGCCTCTTGGAGCTGTGTGGCTCCTGAGGGAAGACCATTTATCATCACCCAAGAAAACAGCCACATTCCAAGTGGTGTGTAATACAATCGATTCCTTTTAATGCTGCATTTGTTAACATCTCTAACAAGCAGATGGAGCTACCTCTAAAAGAGTGTCTGCACTGAGAAGGGCTGTAGAGATGATCACATAATACTGTAAATTGAATAGAGAGGCAAATTCAATTCTTTTCCAAGGACTATCAGTGACATTGGTACTGTGGCTGGATTTGGGTTGGGAATCAGCATTATAGAGAAACCAACAGTTGTAAGATGTTCTATTCTTCAGATGTTTTCATCATCAGGCTATCAGGTAGATATACAAACAAACAGGTTTTTCCTTTCCAATTATAAGCTACACTAATCTCTCCACTTGGTAGAGAACCCAGTTCCCAGTACCCTATTTTGTTATTTCTGGAACACAGGATAGGGAGAGAGGTCAGTTGGCCTAATCCTCTCTGATCAGGAGCAGGTTTAAAGAGAAGCTTATATTTATTTATTTCATTTTCAGCTACTATTAATCTGCTTGAAGCAGCATGCAACAATATTAAAAATTTACAAACCTAAAATGTATGCAGTAAAAGGAGCTTGATGCTCACTAGGGAATATGGCAAAAATGAGTTGTATGCACATCCTATGGATCAGATCCAGATTTGGTCACACTTAAAATAGAAGCTCCCCTCCTCATAAGGGTCTAGATTTAGGGTGCATCTACACTGCAGAATTAATGCAGTTTGGCACCTGTTTAACTGCCATGTCCCAGTGCTATAAAATCATAGGGGCTGTAGTGGCGAGGCAACAGTTCTACTTGGCAAAACTGTAAAACAATAGTTCCCCTGATTCCATAGCCAAGGCAGTTAAAATGGTGTATAACTGCATTAATTCTGTAGTGAAGATTTTTGTAGCAATCCAAATGGAAGATTAGGAAGAAATTGAGTACTTGATTGTACTTTGTTTTTTTAAAAAAGAATTCGTCCCTCCAGATTAGTGTTTTTGACTTTTGAAGATTTGAGTATTCATGGATTTGATTAAAAATTTATCTCTAGGGACCTCATCACATGGAGGTCCTTAATGCGTGGGACAACGGTGGAATCTCTAGGGCAGAGGGGTGAATCCATTGCCCAGCGTGCCATATCACCCGCATCACCCACTTGCACATCACATGCTGGAAAGCGTATCTTACCGGCATGCTCCCGTGCTTTCCCCATGATTTCCTATCTGTATCAGCCACTGCAGAACCTCACAAGCAATGTAGTCCACTCACAAATCACTCTTTGGAATTAGATTTATTGCCTAGATTACTACAGCAAGCAAAAAGTCACTAATGCCATTTATGAGTGAAAGGCCCAGGTTCCTCCAAAGTCTCTTATCAGTTTTCCCCATGAGAAATAGTTTCAGCAATTCTAGGTGCCAATACTGTCTCCCACCGGTGCAACCTACTGGCCTTCAGCTGACTCAGAGAAGATTTATGGTGTTTTCCTGACCAGCAGAAGTCGGCTCCTGACAATCTGAACATAGGTAGTATCCCATTTCAGAATTGCTCCTCATACAACACTTTGCTGACACAGCCACCACAGAGCCCTATCAGAAGTAGCTGTGATGAGATCTGACAGGCATCATGCTCCCTGTTTGGGTGAAGGTTTCTATGACAGGGAATTTTGTCATCTTCAAGGGGGACCTGTGCTGCTAAATCCAGCTACTTTGGTGGAATGACTTAATGCTGAGTTGCTCCTCTTTTTTGTAAATGGATCTTTTCTAAGTACGGCAGTCGCTGGATGTGATTGTCTATTCCAGAGGTGTGAATCCATCACCCCCGCAAATGTTGTGTTGCAAGTTCCACCAGGCCAGAACAGTGCATTTATTGTCAAAGAACACTGGGAGCTGCAGTCCAAAAACACCTGAAAGACTGCAGAAATTCCACTTATGACAACCAGCTAGGTGCACACAGTTGCAGATTGCTGGTTGCTGAACTTTTTTTTTTAACAAATCAGTTTTCCAGTCTTTCCTTTAAAAGCCAAGAGAAAATATTCCACATAACTTGTAGAATCATTTCTACAGCCTTTGACTTTGAGGTTGACTTCCAGTTGACTTTGACATACAATTGACCGTCCAGTTGCACATACATGTCCAGCAATTGGCCTTCCCCCTTTTCTCACAGTGTGTGATTCTTCATTTGCCCACTGTTTATTTTTAAGATAAATTCTTTCCTGGCAGTTCAAGGCAAATTACAGTGACTTAAATGTTAAAATATCATTGCAGTGGGGGATTCTGGAGCTTGATGTTCACTAGGGAATATGGCAATAACTAGCAAAAAGCTGACAAGTTTTGCATCGGAATAGCTGAGGCAGGCTCTGTCAAATTGTGAAAAATGAAAGGAAAAGTTTGTTGGAACAGTTGAAAAAAAAAGTTTATGAGCTTATTAGCTGTTAGGTGGCAGCGAGGGTGGAGTGACATGTTTATGACAGACCTGACTCAAAATCCCTGTACACTGCCTCCCAAACCTGCTCCAGATTTTCCTTTGCCAGCTTTTGTACAGTTTTGCTATGTAGATAACTTTTGAAGTTTTTTTTTCAGAAGGCAGAAAGAGAGCTGGAAGGAATAATGGCTTCATTTCTTCCCTTTTGGATAACAGGGAACTTTTTATATTTTTGTAAATAGGAGCAGAGCTTGTGTACATATATGTCTTCAGTACAATTCAGTGAAGAATATTTGATAAGGAATGGTGTGTGTATCCACTGGAGCTCCGTGCAGTCGGGGATGCTGATGACAAATGAAATCCAGTCCCCATTCCTCACAGGAACTGGTAATGAGCACTTGGATGGTTCCTTATCCAACAACAGATAAGCAAGGAGCTTCCTGCTCCTCCATGATAAGGGACCAGTGTTTGCATTTCCTGTAGCAAGGATGAGCAAGCAAAAGCAAAACTTCTATTGCTCAGAGCACTCCATCTTAAGCTGTGGGTCCTGACCACAAATGGGGTCCCCTTAGCTCAATGTTGGGGTTCTGAAAAAATAAGCAATAGTACAAGTTTTCTAAATGTCATCTAGTAGCTGTTTTAGACATTTGGACAAGTCTGTTGTGCAGTGTTTACAATGGACTCTGAAGAAGATGCTTTGGTGGTGCTTCATAAAAAAAGGAAAATCAGCCTGTTTATGCAAGCTTCTCAAATGCTGATTTGCTATCAGTAAATGTTTGATTTGTATACCTGTTTTATATACCTATGGACCGGAGGTGACATAAACATTTATCAGGCCAAAAGGAACCCTGGGTGAAAAAGTTTAAGAAGTCCTAGAAAGACAAAAATCAAATGGGTTTACTTCAGCAACAGTGATCATAATGTGGCCTATGGGTCATACGTGGCCCCTGATTCCACTTTTACAGCTCTTTGAAAGTTCCAGTTGATTTGATAAAAATGTGTGATTTTTAGGCAGATGTAGCCTCCAAGCCCAACACACAGATAAATGTGACAATGCCTTACTAATTTCAAATATTTCTTTCTCCCCCTTTCCAAGCCCTTGCAAAATGGTGACCACAACGTGTGTGACAAAGTTTGTATGGGCTTGAAGAGGGGAGACACAACCTAGGAGGGACAGAACTGCCTCCTAGCTCCCATGTCATTGCCCACCACGCTCTAGAGCAGTGGTTCTCAACTTGTGGGACCCGAGATGTTTTGGCCTTCAATTCCCAAGAATCCTAACAGCTGGCAAACTGGCTGGGGTTTCTAGGAGTTTTAGGCCAAAACACCTGGAGTCCTAGAGGTTGAGAACCACTGCTTTAGAGGATTGTTTGCACAAAGAATAGATGCATTCTTTGCCTCAAATTGTTGAACCTGAAAGCTTGTCTACATGGCCACAAATCATAAAAAGGACAGAAGTTATTATTGCGTATCCAGATGATATCCAGGAGCTTCCAGCCCTAATGCATGGGAAAAATGGGTTAACCTGATTTTACCCTGTGTTAGCAGAATTCAAGGAATACTTTGAAGCTTCTCCGAAACTCTGGAGCAGCACTGCAGTTCAGAAGTGATGTGAGCATCTGGATTGGTTCTAATTTGGAACTGGCCTGACTGTTCACATGGAACAGTGCTGCTGTCCTGTTTTAATAGACATTGGTTCCTTATCCCACCCTAGACACTCTACAGGTATATATACTCCACTTGCTTTACCACCATCAGATCCTCTGAAGATTGCAGCCACAGATACAGGCAAATGTAAGGAATTTAAATCTGAAATGCTTCTTTCTGGATCCCAAGTATGTATCTTTGCTGTGTATCTCTGATCTCTTTTGTTGCTTCCAAGAAATAACTCTAAGCAGTATGTGCACATTTTGTGATTTGCATGAAGAAAGAGAAGGTTTGCATGAAGAAAGAAACTTCCACATCTCTTAGTGATAACATGTTGGGCTGGACCATTTGCAAATATGGAGATGGTGGAACAGCTGGCTAGTGGGATGGGGGAAGGAAAAAGTAACTGTCCAAGTCTAATGAGCTTTTGAAAATGTGTTAATGTTGTGTTCATAATAACTTCCTATGTCAGAGGATGGTTATGCCAAAAATATAGAAATATTTTATATTCAGATAAATTAGGAGCACAAACTATACCATGAAATAATGCTATAGTAATTTTGTATCCAGTCCTCATTTTCTCTTATATTGGGAAAACATGGGATTCTTTCTTCTAAATGCAATACAATTTTTATTGCTATTTTTAAATAATGCAACCCTGTATTTTTGCCTTCGTGCTGGACAAAAATAGAAATATAATAATTGCTGAATATATACAGTTAGGCAAAGACAGATCTAGGTCAGGAGGAAATGATAAATAAAGAGAAGCAGATCATTTGTCTCAATGAATCCCCCTCCCCAAAAGTGCAATGAATTCAGAAGGTGGCATGGGAAGTCTTGATAGATGCTTGTGAACAAAAATAAAAGTTTGTGTTTGGTAATTAACATATTTTTGGCAACTTACGTATTTTGAAGTTTTGTACTTCATCACATATGCACTAATGTGATTAAAATAATATTTTCAGGACTTTAAAGTATACAGAGAGGCTGTATATTGACTGTATTTCTTTTTCTATGTGAAGAGAGCCACCACGTCCTTTGCGGCTAGCTTCCTTCTCATGCATTTGGTTTGACCTTATCTTGCTTAGTTAATGCATGGCTGTTTTGGATGACTTGTAGGGACCCATGTACATCTGTATTTTTGAATTCCTCTTAGGCCCCATCTACCCTGCCATATAATGCATTGAACTGCATTGAACTGCATTATATGGCAGTGTTAACTCATATAATCCAGTTCAATGTAGTTAATCTGCATTATGAAATTGCATCATGTGGCAATGTAGATGGTGCCTTCATAGCCTGACAATCACAATTTTAATTATTCTAAGTTTGTTCAAACCCTTGCTGTGGTATATAAGATTAATGTCTGGCTGGAAGTGCGTGCCCAGCTCCTTGTTCCTGACTGTGGCATTGTCACCAGATTATTTGACATCCTCACACTGAAATTTTGCAGGATTTCAGATGGTTTGATGTCTAAATATCCTAAAGGCATCAGATGCTGTCTGATCATGTTAGTACTTGGATGGGAGAGCACCAGTCAATATCAGCTGCTGTAGATTATATTTCAAAAGATCTGGGGAAAAAACATTTTAGACACTGCTTGCATAAGAAAATTCATTTGGAACTCTGTATTTGGAATGGGTACCTTAAAGGTATATACACACAAACACAGATGGTATAGATCTATAGCTTACTTGGGGGTGGCTGAGTGTGTGTAGGATAGAGAATCAGGGATGAACGTCCCTTCCAAGTAAGCCCAAACAGCTCCATTTATCTTTGGAAAGCAGTTGCTTTCCAAGTTGCATCAGAAAATGACATTGCATCACTTCTTGTTATCATTTCAAAAGGGCCAAAACTAACAAAATGAAGTTCAACGGTGACAAATGCAAGGCACTCCACTTAGGCAGAAAAAATGAAATGCAAAAATACAGAATGGGGGATGCATGGCTCGAGAGCAGTGTGTGTGAAAAAGATCTTGGAGTCTTCGTGGACAACAAGGTAAACATGAGCCAACCATGTGATGCGGCGGCAAAAAAAGTCAATAGGATTTTTGCATCAATAGGAGTATAGTGTCTAGATCCAGGGAAGTCATGCTACCCGTCTATTCTGCCTTGGTTAGACCACACCTCGAATATTGTGTCCAATTCTGGGCACCACAATTGAAGAGCTGGAATGTATCCAGAGGAGGGTGACTAAAATGATCAAGGGTCTGGAGAACAAGCCCTATGAGGAGCGGCTTAAAGAGCTGGGCATATTTCGCCTGAAGAAGGCTGAGAGGAGACATGATAGCCATGTATAAATACGTGAGAGGAAGTCAAAGGGGGGAGGAAGCGAACTAGTTTTCTGCTGCCCTGGAGACTAGGATGCAGAACAATGGCTTTAAACTACAAGAAAGAAGATTCCATCTGAACATTAGGAAGAACTTCCTGACTGTGAGAGCTGTTCAGCAGTGGAACTCTCTGTCCCGAAGTGGTGGAGGCTCCTTCTTTGGAAGCATTTAAACAGAGGCTGGATGGCCATCTGTCGGGGGTGCTTTGAATGCAATTTTCCTGCTTCTTGGCAGTGGGTTGGACTGGATGGCACATGAGGTCTCTTCCAACTCTACGATTCTATGATTCTATGACTGCAGATGAAAATATTAGTATTACGGGAAAGTATGGGTAGCTGTAGAATTGAGATGGGGATATTGGGAGGGGAATGCAAAATGGAGGGTTGTAAAATGAAAGTTTGACTGTATCTTTATGCCTGTTTTTGACTGAATCTTTACACTTGCACATTTGGAGCCTGTTTGCCCATGCTCGTTTCCTTACTGCAGTTTGAATAAAACTTCTGTCGCCTGCCTTCAATCTCCTGGTGGACTTCAATTCCTCATTGAGGTTCAGATTGAAAACTTCATGTTTGCTCCCCAGGGGGATACCCTTGCAGCTTTTGGGCCGGCAAGTCAAAATCACTAAATTCCAGTGACAGTAAAGGGTTTACAAGCCTCTAAAGAAAATGCTGCAATATTGCTGTTTTGGAGATCTTTGAGCTCCTAAGCTCCATTGCCAACTTTCACAGATTCAGCTGAACATATAAAGACTTGCAACGAATGTCAGTGAAAGTTCAATGTTTGTTTATTACCCTTTGGAAAATTGCTTCAGGAAATTTATGCAGGTAGCTTTTCTGGCTGGATAAACATGGCAATCCCCTCGGAGAAGCCCATCACATTTCTCACATCAGTGGACAGCTTTCATCAACTTTGCTTGAAACAGCCTCTGAAACATCTGGGCAGTTAAAGTGAGAGACAGTTTTTATGGCCCCGTCCATCTTCTCAATACATGTTGACCATTCCTTGCTTAAAGCCTCTGTTGCTAGAACAGCACTTAGCTAACAATGGCAATCCAGACATTATCAGGAAGTAGTCGTGATTCACAGCAGAGATCACATATTATGGGCAGAGAAGCACTACTTAGCTACCAACCGAATGTCCAGAAATAATGGCATCTATTCTCTTTCTCTGTTACACAGGTAAAGGGCTGAACCTCACCTAGAGCATAATAAAGACTGATGGTTCAATGTTTCACTCTCCATCCCACCCGTCTCGGTTCTTATTTATTCCTACAAACTTAATTTACAAACAAGAACACTTGTTTCATTATAGGAAGGCATCTTTCTGCTTCATGCTTCTAAGCTGCTCTGCCTGCTGTTACGCATTTCCCCACCACATTTGTACACCAGCTTGTCAGTTCCATAAATCATCACAGATAAGTAAATCCTTCTTTTAACCTTTTGAAGTGATAGTGTGACTAATATTTTCTGAAAAGTATTACTCCCAGTCTTGCCTGAAGAGATGGATGTGGATGGCCTCAGACACCGGGTGGTTGTATGACAGAATCGGTTATGAGAATGAAGCCTTGCTCATTTCATTGGTCTTTGCAGATGGTACCTTAACCCTTTCAACAACCATGGTGTGTGGACTGTGGTTAGCATTCTTGTAATGTCTTGGCAGATTTTCTTTAGTGCAGGGCTAAGAAAGGCCAGTCTACAGCATCCCCAGCCCTTGAACTCCTAACCTTTGCTTGGCTTTCACCTTTGCTTAGCTAAGGTCACAGAATGCTGGAAGATGCAGTTCAGCAGCATCTGGAGGATCACATTATCATCACCATCTCTGATCGAACTGCTTCATTTAGTTTCCCATGCATCAGGATCTTTTCTTTAATCTTTATCCCACTGTGATTTATATAACATCTTCTTAAATTGTGGGTCCCAAGCCCAAATGGGGTCTTGTTGGCACAGTATTGGATTTCCCAAAAATTTGACAACAGTAAAAGTTTTCTGGATGCCCCCAGTGGCTGTTTTAGATATTTGGATGAAGCGGCAATATTTGGCGTTTACAGTGGGCTCTGGAGAAGATGCTTTAGCTGTACTTCATAAAAATGAAATTCAGCCTGTTTAGCAAGTCTTGCAAATGCTGATTTGTTATGAATAAATGTGTTGCACTTCAGGACAGGAATAATCCTCTGATTTTAAACACCACATGTTGAATAGGACCATCAAGATTACTAAGATCATCTGGAGAGGCCCTGCTCTCGGTCCCACCAGCCTCGCAAGCGCGCCTGGTGGGGACGAGGGACAGGGCCTTCTCGGTGGTGGCCCCGCGACTCTGGAACTCTCTCCCTCTGGAGGCCAGAACCGCCCCATCCATCCTAACATTTAGGAAACGGGTGAAGACGTGGCTGTGGAGTCAGGCCTTCGAGGAATGAGACAACACCATAGGACTCTGGATGGAAGTGGATATAGATCCATCTTAATAGGACGACTGACCACTGTAGTTTTATATTTAGTGTATTTTAAAGTTGATGTGTAATTTGTGATATATGATATTTTAATGAATGTATATGTTTTTATGGCTGTAAACCGGGCTGAGTCCCTCAACAAGGTTGAGAAGCTCGGTATACAAAACTGTGAAATAAATAAATAAATAAATAAATAAATAAATAGGAAAACAATCCTTTTATTGAAGATAAGTAAAAGCATCTAAGTAAAAACAACTTAAAACGGATAGGTAAATCCAATTAGGTAAGAAGATAAGCAGGAGCAAATTAATCCAAGGTAGAGTTCAGCAAAGTCTGTAAAGCAAAGTCCACACTTCTCCAATATAATCCAGCAAAACAGGAATACATTGATCCAAGATTTGGATGAGCAATCAATAAAACCAGGAATCAAAAACCACGACACAAGAAATACCTTAACCTGAATCTTCAAAGCAGAGCTTCCATGAAACAAGGACAAGAACTTGGCGTGATTCTAAACGATGCTTCATCTGACTACACATCCCAAAGCTGAGACTTTTATTGCCTCATTAGCTAGGTTACTAGTGGCCAGAAACTGGTTTCTCTTTAATTGAGGCTTTATTATTGTTTTCTGTCAAAGCTGGGCAGATCGGCAAAGCCACTGTTCAGCCTTCCTGTTTTGACTAATCTCTAATCGCCTATCTCTTGGCTTGTTATCTACTTGGTCATTAATTTCTGCAGGTGCTGAGCTATCTTTCTGTTCTCTCTCATCATGGGAATCCTCTGGTAACAATTCAAGCACACTATCATCCTCACACCCATCTGGGACATTCTCCTGGGAAACTACAGGGAACTCCTGGTCATTTTCTGCATCAATATCACTGACCAAACCATTGCCAACGTGAAACTCATCTTGAACTTCATTGACACCCTGATCCTGAAACACAATCACAGACTGAGCTCCAACAAAATGTTTCATTTTTATACCTATTTTATGTACCTATATACCCAGGGTCACGTGAAATCTTTTGGACCAAAAGAGCGTGGAAAAGTTTAAGAAACCCTGATTTATATTCATATGTATTGCTATCCAAAGAAATACCCTCCCACTTCCTTCAGTGTCCATATCAACTTGTCAGTAATAACTATTGTTTATTGTAGTATACCCATTCAAGGCAATAGATGTATGTATTTATTTGTTTACTTCATTTATTTCATTTATTTATGTTTTTCTCCCCCAGGGGACTCAAAGCGGTGTCCAACAAGTTCATGGCAAAAATTCAATGCCTTACAACATATAAAAACCTAGTATAAAAACAACTGTAACAATAAATTAAATTAAACCATATTAAATAGAGAAACAGCAACATCTAAACATTTAAACATGGAAATAAAACATATTACTATAAAACAGTAAAATCACATAATCCAGAAGCCAAAGTCCAAGGCTTTTCCAAAAGCCAATTGAACATATAATCCTGTATTTATTTATTTTTTTGCATTGCTCACTGCCCAAAGGCTTGGTCCTGCATCCATGTCTTTACTTTCTTTCTGAAGACCAAAAAAAAAAAAAAGGGGGGGGGGAGGGTGTGTATGCTGATCTAATTTCAGTAGGGAGGGAGTTCCACAAGCAATGGGTTGTCCTGTCTCTTGTCCCCATCAGTCACACTTGGGAAGGTGTGGGACCGAGAGTAGGGTCTCCCTGGATGATCTTAACCTCTATGATGTTTCATAGAGGTAAGCTGGGCCAGAACCCTTTAGTTTCAAGTGGTGATTCTGGGAATGCTCCCAGCCTCATTACTTTCCTTGTTTGGGGGCAACATGTTGCTTGGATCTTAACCAATCCAGGAGATATTTTATAGTTTCTACAAGTTAGCCATACTTCCTGTTGAGTTAGACAGGAAGGAGGTGTGGTTCTGATTGAGAGGGCAAAATGAGGGCACAACCTCTCCAAATAAGAACCCCATCTCCAATGAAGTATTCTTCCAGTTTCCCAATTTAGAGCACCACTGAAGTTGAGATACTGAGAATTGTTCACACTTAGAACACATCTATTTCATGTGTTCCCATCCCCTTGGAATCTTTGTCTGTCCCCTTTCTTTCTTTCTTTATTTATTTACTCCATTTGTATACCACATTTATCAGCCTGAGGCGGCGACTCAATGCGGTTTACAATAAAAAGCAACACTGAACAATATATAGGACACACATACACAAACGACACACATAGTCATCAACGCCTCAATTAGAGTCAGATCCCGTTCTCACAGTCCTTTTTTCGTTCCTTGTTCAATGCCGTCTTACTGAGTTGGTTGTCATCACATAGTTATCCAAATGCCTGCTCATAGAGCCACGTCTTAACCCTCCTCCGAAACACCAGTAACGAAGGGGCCTGCCTGATGTCCCCTGGTAGCGCATTCCATAGCCGAGGGGCCACTACCGAGAAGGCCCTGTCTCTCGTCCCCGCCAATCGCACTTGTGACGCCGGCGGAACCGAGAGCAGGGCCTCCCCGGACGATCTTAACGTCCTTACCGGTTCATAGGTGGAGATGCGTTCGGAGAGGTAAGTGGGGCCGGAACTGTGTAGGGCTTTATAGGCTAAAGCCAGCACCTTGAATTGTGCCCGGTAGCAGATTGGCAACCAGTGGAGCTGGCTCAACACAGGGGGGTGGTGTGCTCCCTGAGAGCCGCTCCCGTTAGCAACCTGGCTGCCGAGCGCTGGACCATCTGAAGCTTCCGGGCAGTCTTCAAGGGCAACCCCACGTAGAGCGCGTTGCAGTAATCTATGCGGGATGTGACAAGAGCGTGGACTACCGTGGCCAAGTCCGACCTCCCAAGATACGGGCGCAGCTGGCGCACGAGCCGAAGCTGTGCAAATGCTCCTCTGGAAACCGCCGAAACTTGGGGCTCCAAGCTTAGCGAAGAATCCAGAGTCACACCCAAGCTGCGAACCTGCGTCTTCAGGGGGAGTGCGACCCCGTCCAACACAGGCTGTAACCCTATACCCTGTTCGGCCTTCCGACTGACCAGGAGTACCTCTGTCTTGTCTGGATTGAGTTTCAATTTGTTCACCCTCATCCAGTCCGACACAGCGGCCAAGCACCGGTTCAGGACCTGGACAGCCTCCTTGGTAGACAGGTGGAAAGGAGTGACAGAGTTTGGACATCATCTGCGTACAGATAACACCGCACCGAAACTCCGGATGATCTCTCCCAGCGGCTCATGTAGATGTTAAATAACATGGGGGACAATATTGAGCCCTGCGGGACCCCACAAGTCAATGGTTGTGAGGTCGAGCAGTTGTCCCCCAGCAACACCTTCTGGGTACGATCCTCTAGGAAGGACCTGAGCCACCGTAAAACAGTGCCTCCCAGGCCCATTCCCACGAGGCGACCCAGAAGGATACCGTGGTCGACGGTATCGAAGGCCGCTGAGAGGTCCAGCAGAACCAACAGGGACACACTCCCCCTGTCAAGTTCACGCCGGAGATCATCCACTAAGGCGACCAAGGCTGTCTCGGTACCATGCCCCGGCCTAAAGCCAGACTGTGCCGGATCCAGATAATCAGTGTCTACCAAGAATGCTTGGAGTTGTGAGGCCACCACACGTTCCAGGACTTTGCCCAAAAAGGGGAGATTGGAAACAGGCCGATAGTTGACGAATTGAGTGGGGTCCAGTGATGGTTTCTCCAACAGCGGTTTTATCACAGCTTGTTTTAAGCTCACTGGAATCTTGCCTTCCCGAAGGGAGGCATTAACCACCACTTCACCCACTCGGCCAATCCCCCTCTGGCCTCCTTTAGAAGCCAGGATGGGCAGGGGTCTAGGATGCATGTGGTTGCTCTCATCCCTCCAAGCACCTCGTCCACATCCTCAGGTTTCACAAATTGAAACGAATCCATCAAAATCGGACAGACAGGTGTTCTCGTCACATCCTCAGAGACTGCCGTTAACATGGTGTCCAGACCTGAACGGATCGAAGCGACTTTGTCCGCAAAGAACCGAGCAAATGCTTCACAGCGGGCCGTCGAGTTGTCAGGGCTCCCAACCGGGATGGTGGGCTTCAACAGGCCTCTGACAACTCGAAACAACTCAGCCGGACGGTTCTTTGCGGACGCAATATTGGCCGCAAAGAAAGCTTTCTTTGCTGCCTTTATTGCCACGGCATATGCCCTTAGTAGGGCAATAAACCGTGTTCGGTTTGACTCGCTCGGATCCGAGCGCCACACACGCTCTAGTCTCCTCTTTTTTCGCTTCATTGCTGCCAGCTCCTCGTTGAACCAAGGAGCTGGTTTAGCTCGGCTACTTGAGAGGGGACGTTCCGGAGCGATCGTGTCTATTGCCCTGGTCATCTCCCCATTCCAGAGAGTCACCAGGGCATCAACAGAATCACCAACCGAGGCAGCGGGAAAATCCCCAAGAGCCGTCAGGAATCCATTCGGATCCATAAGCCTCCTGGGGCGGACCAGCTTAATGGGTCCCCCACCTCTGCAGAGGTTAGGAGGTGCAGTGAGTCTAAATCTGACCAGATAGTGGTCGGTCCATGGCAACGGAGAGATGGATAACTCCTCAACCCCGCCACCTTGCTCCCATCCCTGACAGAAAACCAAATCCAATGTGTGTCCAGCACTGTGGGTGGGGCCAGTTATTTGTTGGGACAGCCCCATGGTTGCCATGGAAGACATGAAGTCCTGAGCCGCTCCCACTAGGGCAGTCTCGGCGTATATATTGAAGTCCCCCAGCACAACATCTTTGGATGTTTCAAGTGTATTCCTAGGCATTTAAAATATTTATTTAAATTTAGTGTCCATGTCCATTCTGTTGTCTCCCAACACTGCATCCAAAGCCACAAAATAATTTAAAACAATACTGTGCAATTATTTTAAATGATTACAGTGTTACACATTTGGGAACTAAAGGAGGATTCCATAGTGGTAGGATTCTTATTTCAGGAGCAGTGCCTTCATTTGCCACCCCAGAAGTGACACCCTCTTTGGTGAGTGAATTGGGGTGGTTGGCAGTTAGAGAAACAGCATTAGAGTCCTGCACTGAATGTCGCAGGGCTGTTGTTTTACAGTGAAAGACAGAACATAACTTCCAGCCACCTTGTTTACTTAAAATAAGCAGCAATGAATAGCGTAGAGTGGCTGTTACTTGTTGCACCAAGAAACTAATGAAAGTGGCACTCATTTTGTTAACTTTTAAAAATAATGTTGTTGCTCCTTATGATTAAAATGGACAATCCCTCCTCCCCCTGAAGTGCCATTAATTTTAACACATTACCTTCAAGCATTGATCCTGGAAGAAAAAGGAGGAAGAGAAATCTAAAAGAGATATTCCTCAGGCATAGTCTGTGAAGTCCACAGTTCCCTAATTCTATTTATAAACACAGAGAGACACTTGGAGTACACTTCAAAATAATAAAACAACTCTCTCTGGCATTTCACTGTAATGATTACTATTTATAGCAAGTGCTATAGGGGACATCACCCAGTTCTGTCACCCCAACACACAATTAGCATTTAATGCCTTCAACATCTCATTCTTTTTCCCATTGGGGAAATAAACCTATTTAGTTGCTCCCGGTGTTAACTTAGTTTCCTAGCAGACTTTCATACACAGTCCCTAGAAGTGTACTGGGAATTGTAATTACATAGATCTTGACATTTCTATAACATAAAGGATTGAAAATTTTCAGTGGAGGCAATAATCGTTTTGCAAGAGATTTGAGCAAATCTTGGAAAGTTTCTTTTTAAAACTAATGCACAGTGTACATTATTGCAACAATACTTTAACATGGTAGGCACTGTTCCAATTTTATATTTGTTGCAGTACATGTAATGTATATGTTACTTTAAAATTCTATTTAAAATGGTAAGAAAGGGGCCTTTAAATCTGAACACTCAACTTTTCACCAATTTATCTATCCCACTGCAAAAATAAGAAGTAGAACATTCCCATCACATGGGGAAAAAAGTAATGAAGTTTTGGGAAAAAAGTGGTTATGCCTTTGTTGTCTTCCCTATCCTCACAAATAATGTTTTACAAATAACATTGTTTCCTGCAATGCGTTATTTCTACGCTAGTGGTTCCCAACTTTTTTTTGACTAGGGACCACTCTCAAACATTAGTACCAAAAGGGTTATGAATGAGTTTTTGGTCAGCTTTAGATTTGGTTTGGTACTAATTCAGAAAATGGCATTGGATAGACCACATCAACTCTAGTTTCTGATACAGAACATATGCCATCCAGTAGACACCATCTGCTTGTCCACAGAAAACCATATATAATAATTTAGAGCCAATGTGGTCTATCCAATGCTATTTTCTGAATCAGCACCCCAAATAACCCCAGGAACAGACCTAAAAACGAAGACACCAAGAATTTTTTTTTGGTTGGGCTGTGTTATTATTTGTGGATTTTGTTAATTCTTGTGTAAAAAAAAAGAAGGGAAGGGGGCTGAAGTTGAAAAAAATACAAAAAGCAGAGTGAAAGACCTAAGAAACTGTCCCTAGTGGCTTTCTTTCACCTCCTCTCCACTGTCACATGACCATGAGGAAGGGGTGTGGTCCGTGAGGTGTTGCAATGGTGGGGCACGGACCATATTTTAGTTCTTGTGGACCACTGGTGGTCCATGGACCACAGGTTGAAAACCACTGTTCTACGTTCTGGATTTGAAAATCATTGTAGGATTATACAGGCTGCAAAGAAAAAGTATTTTAAAAACCAACTTCAAAATAAGATAACTGTCTTTCTTGTATCCTAGCATACTCTATGAACTCTAGATGATAAAATGGTAAAACTCTAGATGATAAAAAATTAAAAATGGCTGAAGAAATAAAAATGTAATTTGGTAACTCTCTAGAACTAATTGAATATCCCCCAATAAAGTTGGATTTCCAAAGGTGTTTTAGGTCCTTTTGACTGATGGTGTAAAGAAACACTTTTAACATTTTTAATTTGAATATTATCATTGAAGATAACATGAAGATTGTTTTCCTAAATACCCTAAAAACACCAGATTCTATCTGATCTCAGAATCTAAGTAGGGTCAGTCCTGGTTAATACTTGGATGGTGGACTGCCAATGAGTACCAGGTGCTGTAGGCTATATTTCAGAGAAAGACTATTTCATGACTAAGAGAACCCTATGAAATTCATGCAGTCTTTATAAGTCAACACACATTTGAATATGAGATGTTATTTCCTGTATCTCTCTGTCTTTTGGAAGAAGAGCAGGGAGGATTGTTATAGGACTTCATCACATGCAATAAAATCAGTCTTTCTACACACTTAAGAAATGGCTACCATCACATGACACAAGCTCATACCGTGGGTTCCAGGTATTTTGCTGTTTCTCAAGTGTGGCTTTTTCCTACGATTCCTAGGTTGATTGACAATCCACTTTTTAAAATTCTCTGTGTAGAGACACGTAAAAATGTGAATTTTAACATGTGATAGGAATTCCCCATTGTCCCCTTGTAAAGATAATGATGACATCATTCTGGAGGGAGGAGCCAAGATGAGCACTATAGGTTCCTTTCTTTTGCCATAAATTAGAACCAAGGAGGAAGGAAGGGTAATTTATATGTTTTTTTAAATGATGTAAATTCAATAGAGTTACCTTTTGAATTGAGAGGTCTCTGTACTTATAAACTGTAATATAGAATAATATAAAATAGAAGAAAACTTAAACCTAACATGATCATAACATCATTAACTTGTTATCTTACTCCAGAATACAAAACTATTACTGCTTTAGCAAGATAGGGTACTTCTTGTTAGCTTTATTGGGATACATTTTTCTCTCCAACGAAGACTAGTTGGACATTCTTTCTGAATACAGAAGAGCCTTGTAATCTGGAAAGTAAGCTTCTTTCTTACACAGCAGCTGCACGATTGATATGAACAACATTTGCTAGTTTACACAGAAAGACAGCAACAGAGATGGCTGGGTCATTGGAATATCATGTATCACCAGAATGTTGCTTCAGACAATAGGCTATTAGTGTCTAAACTTATAATCTACTGTTCCTTTGCAGGTGTGTGAGTGTATTAAAATACTCCATTTCACTTTTTTCCTAGGGGGAAACGAGGATGGGAAACTGAAATGAAGACATTATTTATTACTTTTTATCTTTAATAAATGGAGTAATACGGCTTTCCCTCACCCTATTAGTCGAAGAAGTCTCCGAAGCTGAATCATAGCGACTAGCCTAAGGTTCCTCAGTTAACTTTGTTCCCAAGTGAGGATTTGAATCCAGGCTTCCTTACTCATACCCCAACACTTTAACCATAAAATATATAACTGTGTTGTGTCCAGAGGCCAACATTTTGCCTCTGGGACTCTTAAAGAGTTGCATGGAATGCCAAAAACACCTCAAATGCACAAACAAACAAATGAAAACATAAAGTGTCATAAAGGTCCCTGATGGTTTTGAAAAATTGATTTTTCAAAGTCCACCCCATCTATTTAAAAAGCAAACTGTTGCTCACAGAGGCATACATGGGATGCTGGACAAGGGAAAGGTGAGAGAGTGATCATAAGAGGGATGTAAGGCATAGCCATCTGAAGGAGATGCGTCTTCAATCAGGGAAAGTTGTAAAAGCTGTGATGATATTATGCCCTGTAGAATCTCAAGGAAAAGCAAATCACATTTTTAAGGGGTATTCTGATCCCATCATAGAGAGTTACTAATGACAATAATGATCTGAAATGTAAGGGAAAGGTTTAACATGAATAATTTTCCCTTGATGCTTTCTGAGTAATTTTCCATTGTGGCTTACATCTGTTTATAACAAATGATTTTAATATATATCCAGTGTGCTCCTCTGTATTGTTATATATTGCATGCATATATCGATGCTAGATAGCATATCCTGGATGCTCCCATATAGACTCAGATGGTGTCATTAAGTAAACTGCTTTCTTCAACTCAGTAGTGTCTCTGTTCTTGGGTTCTGAAAGAGGTGGGTGTTCTCTACACTAGTGTCATTTTTGGTTTGAAGAAGACCAACCAATTGTATCTAGAGGACAGGACAGCTGAAAATAACCTTGGGGACTGCATGTAGTCCATCCCTTGATCTAACCCAGGAGTGTCAAATGCATTTTCATCAAGGGCCACATCAATCTTATAGTTGCCTTCAAGGAGCCATTGAATCCTTGGAGGAATAATCCATAGACATGGAGGGCCAATTATATATTTGCTTACATACTGGTCAGTACTCTTTAGTTTTTAGGACCCCAGATGTCACTGAATGACAATTCCCATCACTTTTGGTGATCTGCCATGCAGACTGGGATAATGGGAACTGCAATCCAGCAGCACTTGTGTCTCTGAGGTTGGAGAAAGGCTAAAGGGCATTTTAAAGTCAGGTATCATACCACAAGTCTTGTATCTAAATTCAGACTTTACTATCTCGACTAAACAGAACAAACAGTAGCTTTATCAATGTATATTTATTTATTTATATATTTACCATATTTATATACCGCCTTTCTCAGCCCAAAGGCAACTCAAAGCGGTTTACATTCGGCACAATTCAATGCCCTCAAGAACATAAAATACACTATAAAACATTAGCATATAAAATATAGATTTATTTAAAATCAATAAAAAACATATGTCCTCAGTGTCTCCTTACTGAAATCATGTTACTGTATCACAGCTCCCATCAGCTCTAGTCATGATGTCTAATTATAAGGAACACAGGAGTTATAGTTTAGCATTTGGAGGTTCACCTATAATAACATGGTAGGCTAGATTCAGCCCATGGGTCTTGAGTTTGGTCCATGTGATCTAACCACAATAATTCTTTTGAACTATCCAACTAACAGTAACTTAATAAGGACTTGTTGAGTTTCCAGAATGTGGATGAAATAGTGATTCACTAAAATATTGTGACACATCTAAGTTTTTGTAGCATTGCAGAACATGGTGGCTTAATTCTTTTTTCTTTAAAGTGAGAACGCAGAAAGCTGCTTTACAAGGAGAGTCATCCATCCAGCTCAGTTTTGTCTACACTCAACTGTAGTAGAAAGTGTTCTGGGTTTCAAGCAGGAGACTTTTCCCTGGTACCACCTTGGACCAGGTATGTTCTGCCTATGAAATAAATGCTCTACCACTATGATCCTTCCCTTAAACCTCATCCAGACACATTAAAGAAAAAAAAAAACCCCGCAGTTACACTGAGTGATTTAAGTTGGGCATTTTATGATGTGAAAGGAAATTGCGGTATATTACAACTTATAAAAATCCATCATGAGCAGCACTGTAGACTCAGAATCAAGATTATTCCACAATAGCTACACATTTGGAACTAGAATTTTTATTTTTTGAAACCAACTGGCCTCTCTGCAAAATAAAATAGAAATTAGTATCCATCCAACACAATTTCTATCTCTTAAAATGCAGCTATTTCGGTCTGTTACTCCCTGCCTCTTGTCTAGCGGGATTATCTATAAGATCCCATATTACACCGATTCTGCAACGACTGCATTGGCTACCAATAGAACATCGGATCTCTTACAAGATACTGATCCTGACATTTAGAGCTCAAAATGGCCAAGGACCTTTATATCTTAGGGACCGCCTCATTCCTTTTCCACCCAGGAAGATCTCCTATACATACCGGGCCCTAGGGAGGTACACCTGGAAGCTACAAGGCATAGAGCTTTTTTGACCTATGCTCCAATTCTGTGGAACTCATTGCCTCCATACATTAGAGTAATGTTGGAGTTGCGACTTTTTGTAAAGGCACTCAAGACTTGGCTATTTCGTTGTGCATTTAAGTAATCAGATCTAATTTGCCAAATAGTCACTGTTGAATGTTTTTATATTGAATGTTTTTATGTTGTGTAAATGCTATTTTAGATTGTAAGTCGCTCAGAGCACCTTGGTGGAGAGCGACTAATTAAGAAATAAAGTGAAGTGTAGTGAAGTGAAGTCTATAATAGGTGGAAAATTCTGCAGTGAAGCATCACTCTGAGGAATGAATATGTTCCATCTGCCTGGATAAGGGTTATAAAAGAGCACCCTGTTAAACTCCTTTATCTTGATTCAAATTTGGAAGTCTACTGGAGTTGGATTGAATTGCTTTGTGGGCTGAACTCATCACCTCTGTTTTTAAATACATTTTAGGAGAGTCTAATATCTGTATGGGTATGGCAACAAAATGTAGGGAGCTCTGATTGACCAATGAGTGGAGTGAGATGGTATGGGCCCACCAGGGGCGGCTCAACCCATTGCGCAAAGTAAGCATTTGCAGTATAGTTGATTTTGCCCAGGGGCACTCTTGAGGCACTCTTGGGGGAAAATAGACCTTGACATATTCGAGTTGTAGTTACTGGGATGTATATTTCACCTAAAATCAAAGAGCTTTCTGAACTCCACCAGTGATGGAATTGAACCAAATATGGCACACAGAACTCCCACAACGAACAGAAAATATATATCATTGATTGGTTGGGGGGGGGGGTGCACCAAAATACTGTTTGCTTACCATTAAAAATTACCTAGGGCCGCCTCTGGGGCCCACATGCTTAGGCATATGGGAGACAGCAGGCACTCTGGTTCTGGTATTTCTGTGTATTCTGCTGCTTTGTATCCAGCTATTAATATATTATTAAATCCAGGATACTGATCAAGCGGAAAGCTGCCATACTGGACCATTTCACAAAAGTGTACAAACTGCAGGCAACACCTCTGATATATGTTTATAAAAATTTCATATGAAATCTGTGTATAATAAATGCAAAATATATAATAGAATCTGCATTTCCCCAATATCTCATTCATCATTTTGATTTCTCCTTTGACACAGAGTAAGCTCACAGCTCTGAAGTGTTGCTGATGCAATTGCCATTGGTTCATTTCCCTGGCAGATATTAGCCTCCAGGTTGTTAACTGTGGTTTCCAGGGAGAGGCAGACTGGTATTGCTAATGGCATTTCAGCCAATCACCCAAGACATGTGTCCATAGAAGCCTGGCTGCTTTCCTGGCTGCTGCATCAAGAAAATAAAAATAAATGTATTCTTTGCCTGTAGAAACAGCTGCAAATCCTCTTCAAAACAATGATTAGAAGCAAGCAAATGTAGAGGGGTTTGTATAGCAGACAATAAAAATCACAAAAAGAAAATGAATAAAAACATTCCTATTAAAAACAAATGTGTTCCAGGGGGATTTCTGGAAGAAAAAGGAATATGTGCATCCTCTCTTTAAAGCCAGATTTTTTAAAAAAATCATGGGAATTGATGCAAACATTACACCTTTTCAGATACTTTCAAGCAGAATAGATGCATGCCATGGCTGGCATCCTTTGAATGACTTACATGTGGGTAAGTCCAACAGAGCCATTGTGGCACAGTGGGTTAAACCACTAAACTGCAGAACTTGTTGACCAGAAGGTCAGTGGTTCAAATCTATGGGATGGGATGAGTTCCTGTTGTTAGCCCCAGCTTCTGCCAACCTAGGTAGAGGTAAAGGTTGTCCCATCACAATAAATCCAGTCGTGTCCGACTCTGGGGGTTGGTGCTCATATCCATTTCTAAGCCGAAGAGCCGGCTTTGTCCATAACTCACTGTTATTCCTTTCCTCCTCCGAATTTCTCCCTGGATTTGATACTTTGATAATGTTTTTACTGCATGGCGGGGGGTGGCCCTTGTGGTCTCTTCCAACTCTATTGTTCTATCATTCTGTGATTCTATGACTTCAAGGTGATTTCTTTATCCAAGAATGTGTTGTTCTTTGGGTTCACTGTAATAGGCATGACCGGACTCTCTATCAGAACTTGACAGGAATAGCTAGACACAGTTGTAAAAAAATAACAAATAGAACAATTGGATGAAACATTAACCCACAAACTAGTCATTCACATCTCTCCAAAACTTGAAAGACTATGCCAATTTCCTATCAGAGTCAACCATTTCTCCCCAGTAGCCACCAATTGGATGGCATCCATCAGGCTTGCCCAGTTCCTTCCTTCACAATCATCAAGGATATTCATCAGATGAATTTGTAAGGGGAGGAAGGGGGAGCACAAAACAAACAAGCAAACTTCCAAAAGTCCATAACTTGAAATAACTGTTCTCTAATATTGCCCATGACTCTGGTGTCAGTAGAGCTGTGGTGCTCAAATTTTAGAGATAGTTGTCAGCAGGCTAAAACCTTTTTATTCAGGGAGGCTTTTTAAAGAAGGAGGTTATAAATTTTGGGGGTGCTGTGATTTTTAGCTTTGAATGTGTTTTTATGGATTTTAACTGTGAATTTTTAAAATACCATTGATGTTTAATTCTGTTTTAATGTTTGTATATTTGTAAAGTTTAAATTATACTGAAAAAGGATGAGGGGCCGACCAAGGAGATTAAGATCCTCCGGGGAGGCCCTGCTTTCCGTCCTGCCATTGTCACACGTGCGATTGGTGGGGACGAGAGACAGGGCCTTCTCAGTGATTTCTCCCCGGCTATGGAACTCCCTTCCTGGTGAGATCAGGTCGGCCCCCTCCCTCCTGTCCTTTAGAAGGATGGTAAAAACTTGGCTGTGGGACCAAGCTTTTGGGACAGGGCAATGAAGCGACAATGGGAAAGATGACAGGGCCAATTGGATTTGATGCGGATGGCTAGGACGGTTTTAAATTGTGTTATTTTAAATGGTGCATTTTAATATTTAGATAAATGTTTTTTAATGTTTATGTATTGTATCCAGGCATTGAATGTTTGCCATGTATATGTTGTGCTCCACTCTGAGTCCCCTTCAGGGTGAGAAGGGCGGAATATAAGTGTTTTAAATAAATAAATAAATAATAAGGACAAGATGGATGGATGGCATCCTTGAAGTGATTGGATTGACCTTGAAGGAGCTGGGGGTAGTGACAGCCGATAGGGAGCTCTGGCGTGGGCTGGTCCATGAGGTCACAAAGAGTCAGAAGCGACTGAACGAATGAACAACAACAACAAAATTATACTGAAATGCTTTTAATGTAAGCTGCTTTGAGTCTTCTTGTAAAGAGAAAAGGCAGTGTGCAGATAAACATAAGAATAATAATGAAAACAACAACAACAACAATATAAGTCAAGACCGAAGTATGAGGAGTTGCTACCACAGGTGTATGTATCTCCCCTGTACCTTGTGGTTAGAGTTTAATGAAGAGTGGGCTTAGACTTCAGGGGTCTGCTTGACATAAAATACTTTATAATTAACTTGTTTTCTTTCCTACAATGGGATTTCCTCAACAATCCAGAGTTCAAGTTTGAGATAGTGTTTTCTTTTCAACAACCATCCACAAAAGAAAGCAGGCTAAACATAGGATACACTTGTAAAGAAAGCAATGTGCTTTGACAAATAGATGTTCTCTACTACTTCAGGAAACATGGTAGATGTATTCTCTACTGATTAGTTGAACTCAGTTGAAAATAAGGCAAGAGATCCTCAATCATTACTTTTTATTTCTGTCATTCAACAGTTTGATCAGTTTGACCCAGAGTATATAACATTATAGTTTTTAATATGTAGGTTGTAGAAATCTTGAAAATTTAGTTCTTGAGCATATTAATATTTTCAACTAACCAGATTCTGTATGGACAAATGTTAATTTGTCCAGTAGTATGGCTTTGGCTTAATATTTAATTTAAAAAGTCAAGTCAATTTTCTTACACATAGGATGCATTCTAATCTTATATTGGTTGCCTTAAATCTCCTCAACTTCTTTGATTTTATTTCCCGTCAAGGAAGGGAGATAATCTTACCACAATTAAAATAAGTAATTCATTTATTTTTGGCCTGAATCTAATTGGAGAATGGATCTGTGAAATAAGGAGACCCAAGATGAAAATTATTTCCATTTTAGAAAAAGATTGGAAGCCTTTCCCATTTACTTCCATGAAGCAAATGGCTCAGAATTCATCACAGAATAGTATATAATATTTCACTTGAGTTGCTATTTTTCCCCCTCTATCCTTAGGACAGTCAAAACAGACAGGTAGAAGTTCAAACAGGTGGTTTTTCTGAAAATGCATTTTGTCAGAATCTGCTAACTGGACTCTCATATACTCTTTTTCATGAGATAATACATTAAAAAAGAAAGGATATGAAAGATATGGACCCCCAGAGGTTGTTGGGATACCATTATCATTACCCTTGATCATTGGCTAGTCTCATTGTGTTGATAATAGTTAGCATACAAAAACATGTGGACATTAATGGGTTCCCTTCTTTTGAGATGAAGTGGAGATAAAAAATAGATAGTGATATTTTGGGACTTGGAATGGTGTTTACTTCCTCTTACGATCCATGTTTGAATGAGGATGAGCCAAAAGAGCTGACCAAAAAAAAAAAAAAAGAAAAAGAAAAAAGGGGGAATTATTTTTAAAAATGGAGAATATTCTCTTGCACTGATCCTACGAAGAAATATAACTTTGGTATATTGGAATGGATTGGAAAGTTCAGGTGGACCTCTCACTCTGTTGAATGGATAGGCATTTGGCTTTACCCAAAGCTGAAGATGTACTTTTGTTCTGTGGATGGATACCTGACTTTATAAAAACATTGCAGTAACATTTAGAATCTACCAGAGAGCTTATTCTGATAATTTGTATAAAGAAGGTGTTTGTTTTCCTTGAGACTGCAAAACAAACTGGGGAAATTTAGATATTGCCTTTTTCTTATAAATATCTCAGCTACATGTGTATTAGCATTTTAATTCTATTTCTCCATATTTACTCAAGTCTAATGTGCCATTGAGGGAGCCCCCAGTGGTGCAGAGGGCTAAAGCGCTGAGCTGCTGAGCTTGTTGATCGCAAGGTCACAGGTTCGATTTCAGGGAGTGGTGTGAGCTTCTGCTGTCAGCCCCAGTTTCTGCCAACCTAGCAGTTTGAAAACATGCAAATGTGAGTAGATCAATTGGTACCGCTCCGGCGGGACAGTAACAGTGCTCCATGCAGTCATGCCGGCTGCATGACCTTGGAGATGTCTACGGACAATGCCAGCTCTTCAGCTTAGAAATTGAGATGAGCACCACACCACAGAGTCGGACACGACTGGACTTCATGTCAGGGGAAAACCTTTACCTTAACCTTAATGTGCCATTGAATCCAATGCACACCTTAAAAAAGTATTTACCATATCATACAAATCTAATGCACACCCTAATTTTGGGAAGGTAATTTAGTAAAAAAAAAGGTGAGCATTAGATTGGGGTAAATACGGTATTTCATTTTATCATCAAAAAACTTCCTGTTTCAGAATGCCAATGAAAAATATTGCTAAGGAGAAGAGATGAGATTGGAGCTTTGACCCAGTAGGATCCTTTTTTCTATGTTACAGCTGGAATTAAAATGTTCTAATGAAAATATGAAGGGCAGGTCATCACATTGCATCCGAGAACACAATTCAATAAATCAGATTGCTGCTTCAAGCATGATAAGCTGTCATTCTTAGGTAAGCAGTTTTTTCATATTGTTGAGTGATTCCCATATCTTCAAACAGTTAGAAGCTCAAGCTGCAAGACAATTGCAGTATTGGTTTTCTCTTGGGGGGAGAACACTGAAGACCTAAGGTTAGGTTCTGTTTTAGTTGTCTTAGAAAATACTCACTGGAAAAAAGAGCCAGGATGTACATGTCCTAGTGATATCAGTGAATCTACATGTCTTGATCCAATCTTTATGGCAATTTTGTTATTACTGCTGTTATTTGCCATCAGGTTGGTTTGGGTATATGGTGTTCCTATTAATGAAAATCTCCAAAAACTCTGCTTATCACCAATCTCTCTTCCTACTTTGGCAAACGTTATTATCCACTTAGCTAAGCATTATTGTCTTTTCCACCCAAAGTATGATAGCTTACGTTTTGCAGAGGATATTGTAGGGAAAGTGGGATTACACTCAGATGAAGGTGGCATGAAAATTGGGGAACATCAACCACTTAATACAAGCAGATGACAACTTTTTTCATGTCAGGGGAGACTTGAGAAACTGCAAGTCACTTCTAGTGTGAGAGAATTGGTCACCTGCAAGGATGTTGCCCAGGGGATGCCAGGATGTTTTGATGTGTAATAATAATAATAATAATAATAATAATAATAATAATAATAATTTATTTATACCCCACTACCATCTCCCCAAGGGACTTGGTGCAGCTTACATGAGGCCGAGCCCACAATACATCAATAATAAAAACAATAACAAGTAATACAAAATAATAAAATAAAACTCATAACAGAAAATAAGCAATAAACATTAACAGTAACACAACGACATTTAAAAACCTATGGCTGGGCCAAATGTAACAATTAAAATTTTAAAATAATGCTGAGCATGAACACGTGAAATATAACTAGGATAGAGTTTTCAGAGAGGGATGGGCATGCAGACACTCCTACCATTAATAAAGTGCATTTAGAGGACATATGCTGGGAGTTTCCTTATTCTGGGAAGGCACACTGGAACAAGCATGTTTTCAGGCTCCTCCTAAAGTCTGCCAGAGTTGGGGCATGCCTTATGTCCTTGGGGAGTGAGTTCCAGAGTCGAGAGGCCACCACAGAGAAGGCCCTCTCCCTCGTCCCCACCAATCGTACCTGCAGTGGAGGTGGGAGCGCGAGCAGGGCCTCCCCAGATGATCGAAGGGATCGTGTGGGTTCGTATACAGAGATGCGGTCACGCAGGTAGGCGGGTCCCAAATCGTTCAGGGCTTGGTAGGTAAGAACCTGCACCTTGAATTGGGTCCGGTAGATGAACGGCGGCCAGTGGAGCTCCTTGAACAGGAGGGTTGACCGCTCCCTGTAAGGAGCACCAGTTAACAACCTGGCCGCCGCCTGTTGAACCAATTGAAATTTCCGGGCCGTTTTCAAGGGCAGCCCCACATAGAGTGCATTATAGTAGTCCAATCTGGAGGTGACTAAGGCATGGACCACCCTGGCCAGATCCACCTTCACGAGGTACGGTCGCAGTCGGTGCACAAGCCACCGCCGACCCCTGAGCCTCAACCGTAAGTGATGAGTCCAGGAGAACACCCACACTGCGGACCTGTGACTTCAGGGGGAGTGCAACCCCATCCAACACAGGTTGCAGGCATGTAGCCGGGGGGGGGGGGGCTTGGAGGGCTTCAGCCCCCCGAAATTCTCATGGTGGTTCGCGAAAAGGCCTTACTGGTGCATTATTTAAACGGTTATGTTTATTCATATCATGATCTGATCACCATACTCAATATATCCCATATGCATGGGGGTATTGGGGTAATGATACAAAAGGTTTGCTAGGGTAGACCCTCTTTCACTCAGACTCAGCCCCCCCCGAAACCCCCCCTGTCCAACACAGGTTGCCACTCTATACCCCGATCCGGTTTACGATCGACCAGAAGGACCTCTGTCTTGTCGGGATTAATCTTCAGCTTGTTCCTCCTCATCCGGACAGCCACAGTGACCAGACACTCATCCAGCACTCAAGGGGCTTCCTTGGAATTAGGTGGAAAAGAGTAGTAGAGTTGTGTGTCATCCTTGTAGGAAGCTCCTCTCATGATCCCGCATAAGGAGCCAGAGCTGACAGAGGGAGCTCATCCCCACTCTCCCTGGATTTGAACTTGCAACCTGTCAGTCTTCAGTCCTGGGGCTTAACCCACTGTTCCACTGGGGGCTCCAGATGACAACATGCTACTAGCAGAAAAAGTAAATATTTGTAATGTCTACTAATGAAAGGTGAGAAAGAAAATGCCAAAACAGGGTTACAGCTGAATACTAAGAAATCAATTTTGTTCTCGTTGCTTTATTTACAAATAAAAGTAGGGACAAGAAGCATGGTCTCCTAGTCAGAGGCAGCTGTATGTTATCCATTTGCAGAGAGAAGTATCACGCATGTAAGGTTTCTCGTCTACTAGCCTTCATGTAACACTCGATGCTGCCTTACATTTGCCCCCTTTCTTTTGCTTAGTGGTAAGCAATGGCACTGGGTCAGCAGCCAATTTTTGCCCCTGAACCCAGCTGCCCTGTGCAGAATCATCTCCAGTGAATGGGAAGTGGTGTCATGTCACTCCCAGTTTCATTTTCAGTGAAAAAGAATGAGTTGAGGGACTTGGGTGGGTAAAATAAACTAAAATATCTACATTTGAAGTCATCTGTAGGCAGCAATTTTTCACTCCGTCCAACAAGTTTTTTTGGACGGGTGGGATTTTTATTGGGCAGGGGAAGTGTCTCCTGAATTTATGGGTTTTGGTATAATAGGGTTGGGCTTGTACAGATCGCAAGGGCTACACCTGGCCCACACTTTCTCGATGGATGTGTTATTTTCCATGCTTTGTTAACGTTGCCTTTCAATCACAACACTGTAATTGCCCACACACTTTTAATAGTCATCTCACATCTAGAGATATCAACTGACTGTCCTCAGGCATTAAAAAATTTACTAGCTCTGCCAAGGAGCTGCCCTTCCATGGTTTGCTGCAGGTGAGATTGCAAATCTATGGTGATAGATATATCTTCCCTGTTATCAAAAAAGAAAATGCACCACTACCATTAATTTCCCTTGCTTAGCAGCATTGCTTGCACATGTCAAGAAATACTAACATTTATGCTTCTTTTAAAGCAGTGAAGGATTCTGTGCATTCTGCCTGAGATTAACAACTATGCTCAAATCTTCTTACAAAGTTTAAAGCTATTTGTTGGAACCTCAGCATGCGAATGGAATAACCCTGCTGAATGCTAAAAAATCCCTTTACTGTTTCTCCTGACAATTACTTTTCCTTCATTGCATGCATGCTGTTTGCTCACGGTGGGGTTGCTTGGGTAGCCTTGAACTGTAATCTTAGATTATTCTTAAAGAACAAATCACTGAAGCATTTGACATGAAACTAAAACCTACTATGTTCTACCTCGGATTTGCATACCGATGAGAAAGAGGGAAATGTGGTAGGTCATTAAACTGGCCCTACTAGTTTTGTCATGATTATGATTAGCAGAAAAAAGCAAAGCAGCCTTTGTTGGAGCTAGAAACCTTGCACTTACCAATTGCTAGTTTGGATATTTAGAGATATATCTTTTCTTTAAAGTCATTTATTTTCAGGTCTTGTGCAATTCAGTGTGTTACAGAGAAAATATTATTGATGACTGATGGAGGTTTGACTGTGATTTATTGCTCCAAATCAGTCTGGATGCACCTACCCCAGGAGTTCTCAACCTGGGGGTTGTTCGGCCATTTTCAGGGGGTCGTGAAGCCGCCTTGGCTAGCCCCGCCCCCTCCAAAATGGCTACTGACCCCTAAGCCAGCCAAACGGTGGAGCTCAGAATGCTCTTTGATGCCTGGTGAACTATAAATCCAAACAATAGCAATTCCCAAATGTCAAGGTCTATTTTCCCTAAACCCCTCCATTATTTTCTGTTGGTCATGGAAGTCCTATATGCCAAGTTTGGTTCAATTCTATTATTGGTGGAGCTCAGAATGCTCTTTGATGCCTGGTGAACTACAAATACACACAACTGAAATTTCCAAGTGTCAGGGTCTATTTTCCCCAAATCCCTCCAGTATTTTCCATTGGTTATGGAAGTCCTATATGCCAAGTTTGGCTCAATTCAATTGTTGGTGGAGCTCAGTGGGCTCTTTGATACCTGGTGAACTATAAATCCACACAACTGCAATTTCAAGTGTCAGGGTCTATTTCCCCCAAACTCCACCAGCGGTTGAATTTGGGCATATTGAGTATTTGTGCCAAGTTTGGTCCAGATCCATAGTCGTTTGGATTCACAGTGCTCTCCGGATGTAGGTGAACTACATCTCCCCTAAATTACTGTCAATTCCTCCCAACCTCCTCCAGTATTTTCTCTTCATCATGGGAGTTCTGTGTACCAAGTTTGGTCCAGGTCTGTAATTTGTTGGGGGGGGGGGTCTCATTGGGCTGTGGAAGTCAGAGCTGAATCGGTTGAAGGTACTTCAAATCCTTTCATCCATTGTCCATACTCCCCCAAACATATTGTTTTTTTCATTAATTACTATGCTTTAATTACGTTCAATTTGTAACTATGAAAAATACACCCTGCATATGAGATATTTACATGACAATTCATAACAGTAGCAGTTATGACACAGAAACAAAAATATGGCTTGGGGTCACCACAACATGAGAAACACTCTAACTGCCATGGCTGCATTAATTTTACAGTATCACTTTAATTATGGTTGTCACTGTCACCGATACTAAAGGATATTCCTATACCAAATTTCATTCCAAATATCGTCGGGTGGTTTAAAATATTTGTTGTTGTTGTGTGCCTTCATCTTGAATACATATTATGGTGACACTGTATAGGACTTCCATAGCCATTGGCTTCTTCTAGGTTGAGAGGGTGATTTGCCGAAGTACTCGCAATGTCTTATGATTGAGTGAGAATTGAAACCATGGTCTTCCTGAGTTCTATTTTACTCCAAACTTTGTTTTGTTTTAACTTTATTTCAAAAGGTTTAAAAGTTACATTAAGAATAAAGAAGTGAACCAAGAAAAGGAATATAGAGTAGAAACACAAAACATTCCAAAAAAGGAAAAAAAGAAAGAAAACAAAATGAAAGAAGAAAATAATAAATAGATGACATCTGATTTTTCTTCACCTGGTCAAAAGAGAACAGCATAAGCTTCACTCTCTAGGCCTCTCAATGTTATTCTTTCTCAAATAAAAAATAATAATCCTTGAAAAATAGCCCGAAAAAACCTACAACACCCCTAATGATCCCCTAATTATTCTTCAAAACTCAAAATTGGCAAGTTTTTCTCTTCCTCGTGCAAAAGTGAACAAAAGGTTTTTGGTCTTCCACATTTTTCCCAACATTCCTTCTTTTATTATACAGGTTAATTTGTCCTTCTTGATCAAGTCCATCATTTTTATCATCCAGTTCTCAATTTTTGGTGCTGATGCCATTTCTGCGTGTAGAGCAATCTGGCTGCTGTGATTGTATATTGTGAGAGTTTATCATAATCATTTATATTAGTCAGGCCAAGTAGAAAAGTCTTTGGCTTAACTGAATATTTTCTCCCAAAACTTTCTGGATAATCTTATATATGTGAATCCAGTATTTCTTGGCATGTTTACATGCCCACCACATATGATAGAAAGACATCACATGCTTTTTAAAAATTATTATTATTATTATTATTATTATTATTATTATTATTATTATTAACTTTATTTGTAACCCGCTAGCATCTCCCAAAGGACTTGATGCGGCTTACACAGGCCAAGGCCTCAAATAAAACAACAGCATAACAAAACACATAACTTAAAGCATATCAACAATAAAACAATAGCAGTAAACAATAAAAGCAATATACCACGACACAATAAAACTAGGGTCGGGCCAAATGTGATGGGTACATATTAAAAGGTGCTGGGTGTGACAGGTGGTGTGTCGGAATTTAGGGTAAGTGCAGTGTGCAGGCAATCTTAAAACTCTGATAAAGTGCTTCTGGGACATATTGCTGGAGTTCCTATTCTGGAAAGGCACATTGGAACAGCCAGGTCTTCAAGCTCTTCCTAAAGACTGCCAACGTAGGGGCTTGTCTGATGTCTTTGGAGAGGGTGTTCCAAAGTCGGGAGGCTACCACAGAAAAGGCCTTGTCCCGCGTCCCCACCAAACGCGCCTGCGACGCAGGTGGAATCGCGAGCAGGGTCTCTCCGGATGAGCGAAGAGAACGCGTGGGTTCATAAACGGAGATGCGGTTACATTTCCAGCAAGTGTTGGAAACCTCTTTATACACATTTTAGAAAGCTTTTTAGGACTCATATACTATCAATATATCATTTTATAAAAAATATCTTTCAGATTATAACATAAAATACATTTTAATCCCTTGGTCCACATTTTTTCCCATTCTTCCAGTGTTATATTATGCCCAACATTTTGTGCCCACTTTGTCATGCAGTCTTTAACTTGCTCATCTACAATTTCCCAGTTCGATAACATACTATACATTTTAGCAACTAAATGTTTATTGTTAGCACATGATTGCAACTCAAATTCCAATTTACTCAGTTCAAAACCAAATAATTGCTTGTATTCCTTAAATCTCTCCATTAACTGTAAATAATAAAACCACAGAAAACCCAAACCCTCTGATGGTTTACAACATATGTTGTTGTGTGCTTTCATCTAGAATCCATATTAAAGTGTCCTGATATAGGACTTCCATAGCCATTGGCATCTCCTAAGCTGAGGATGATTTGCCAAAAGCTATGCAGTGAGTTTCCATGGCAGAACAGGGATCGGAACCATGGTCATCTCAAGTTCTAGACCAGCATTCCAACTAGTCCAACTGTGCAGAAATATTATTTTCAGTGTATGCAGAAAATACTGTTTTCAGTGAAAAAAAGTTGAAAAACATGACACAGTGTAAGTCCTAAATTGCAAAGAGTCTCATCAGTGCGAGATTATCCTCATCAGTGTTCCCCAATACTCAAGAAACATGTTTTTGATAATTAAATAAGTCCATCTCTAGTTTTTGGCATTGCTATTGGTAGAAAATTACTTTACTGTAATCTTGTATTTGTTTTCCTATAAGCATCCCTAATTGAACTCAGTGGAATTTAAATTCTGAACAGAAGCAGAGGGGATTGTAGCTTTTCTTTGTAAAGCTACAATTTTATATCCACTGTTCTGAGACCATAGACCTCAATAAGATTGACTTTTACATTCTAGAAACCCAATAAGTACTTTTTGCTGTGGTTATGCAGCTGGGCTTCCATTGTAAAAAATGTTGATGTGTGAAGGCATATATAATTATCAAAGTTAAAAGGCTTGCAAGCACTCCAAAGAGTGAGCAACATTAATTAGAAGGCTGTACTGAGGTGAGCGAAGGTTAATTGAATTTATTAAATGCCAACAAGTAAACCCAAGCCCATTCTAATAGCTGCCTCATTGCTTTTTCCAGTGAATGTTGAGGTGGCCAAAGGTTTCATTATATGTCAGAGCCTCCAAAGAAAAATCCAAAAATGATTTTTCTTCAGTTTTGGTTGTGTAATCTGATTTTTCTTTATTTCTATTTTGTTCTTAATGTCTCTGCTGGTTTGTTTTCTCATATTTTACAAGAAAGACGTGAGATTCTAAATAATGTGAAAACTTTGGTTACCCACAAGTGAACAAAAATGATGCATTTCTATATGTTGTTGTTGATAAATTCATGTAAATATCTAAAACAGCCACTAGGTGGCATTCAGAAAGTACTAAAGTACTGCCAAATATTTTGTGACCCCACCATTGAGCTAATGCAATGTCATTTGGGGTTGGGACCCACAGTTTAAGAGGCTTGTGCCATGATCCTGAAATATATCATGTGTGGTGAGTCTGGACACTTCTGTGGTGGTATCCTCCACACTAATTTGTTGGAAAATTGTTGGAAATTTTTAGACAGTTTTTATTATATTTTCAAAAGAATACCACTTAAAACTCTACAGTCAAAATATAATTAAATAAATTAAAATAGACAGTAAAATAAATAATCCCTCCTCACATCCCCCACCCCTATAGTCCCACCCTTTAAAAACACAAAAAATGAAATAAGGATAAAAATAAAAGAATACATAAAAGAGATTAAAAACACAGTTGACTTCTCCCCTCTCAAGCCAAGACATCAATCAAAATATTATAATTACTTATAATTAATTTAACTTCTGCTAAATATAAACAAGCATAATTAAAATGAATACCTGCTCACAAGTGATATTGATACAAACAATTCAAACATTTTACTAAAATTCAATTCTTATAATTTTATCTTTTATTTCCCTTCTTGATGTCCCCCCAGATTTTTCTTTTTAATCTAGATTAATTTTATTATATTTTAATAATTTTCCACTATACTATATTGTTGTATTTTCCCCTTCATATTAAATATTACAAAACCAATGGAAGGAAGGACTCTTAAAACTTGTCCAGCATAATGATTTATTTATTTATTTCAAATATTTGTACTCCCCCCTTCTCAACCCCCCCCCCCGGGGGGGGAACGACTCAGGGTGGCTTCCAGCTGGGACAATTCGATGCCTACTTGTGTACATAATAAAATACATAATAAAACCAATAATTGCATACAATTAAAACATTAAATTAATTCAATTAAATATGCTTAAATATAACAGCCTTATGGCCTTATCTAGCTTGGTTCTGAGATCGGAGACTCCATCAAGCTTGTCCATAGTCCATTACCATAGGAAATTATCATCATTGTCATTATCCTTATTAGCATAGTCACCCGAAGACCTGGTCCCACTTGATGAGACAAACTTGTGGTTAGGCAAAAATGGCATCTGAGTCGTTCATCTTCTTTTGTATCTAATCTTCCTGTTGGCATCATGAGACATTGAGACAAAATTTGGCATGTGGATAATCCTCCCACTTTCTTCTCTTCCTAGATGTCCTTAGTTTGTTTTGGGGGTCCCAAACCATTTTTTATCTGCAGATTGCTTCTCTCCCACTTCAAGCTGAAGTGAGAGGGAACTTTCACTCCTTAATCTCTCTCTCAAAGTCCAGAAATTTTTAATCAGTAGTCCATGGCTGCCCCATGGGGAGGTGGTGGACCAGCAATTCTGATGTATGTATGTATGTATGTTTGTATGTATTTATTTACTATGCTTCTATACCGCCATTCTCAGCCCGAGGACAACTCATGGTGGTTTACAAAACGACACAATTCAATGCTCACAACAGTACAAAAATAATTTAAACATTAAAAACATTTATCACAGGTAAAAATTCATTACAATTAACATCAGTAACACAATAAAAACCACAAGTCCTCCACATTTCATTACCAGTCATTATCCAGTCACGTTGTCCAACCGTTCCGAGATCAGAGTTTCATTGCTACACTACGTTTGGGAAGGCCTGCTCATATAGCCAGGTTTTAACTTTTTTGCAAAACGTTAAGACGGTGGGGGCTGATCTAATGTTCCTGGGGAGGGCATTCCACAACCGAGGGGCCACCGCTGAGAAGGCCCTATCTCTCATCCCTGCCAATTGAACCTGTGAAGGTGGCAGGGCCGAGAGCAGGGCCTGCCCAGAAGATCTTAAATTCCTAGAGGGTTCATAAAGAGGGATACATTCGGACAGGTAAGCAGGGCCAGAACCCTTTAGGGCTTTATAAGCTAAAGCCAGCACTTTGAATTGTGCTCGGTAGCAAATTGGCAGCCAGTGGAGCTGGCGCAACAGAGGAGTTGTATGCCCCCTGAGCGCCGCTCCTGTTAGCAACCTGGCTGCCACCCGTTGGACCATTTGATGCTTTTGAACAGTCTTCAAAGGCAACACCACGTGGAGAGCGTTGCAGTAGTCTATATGGGATGTAACCAGAGCGTGGACCACTATGGCCAAGTACCTGTCAAAGACTTGAAAAAATCAAAAAAGTAAACACAAAACAGGGGGGAAGCAATCCAAAAGGAGGATGGAGTCATGCCACTCTCATGGAAGTATGGCTTAGCACAACCAAGGCATCAGTTGCACAATGCCAGCAGTTGTGTTATGCCACCCACCTTCATGAGGATAAGTAACTGCCATCCTGTATTGTGATAACGCCAAGGAAGAGTGACTTGCATGCAGTAATCTCTTTAGTTTGAATTGTCCAAGGTGCTGAACCCTGCCTTTCAATAAATTCAGCACTGTGCATAGCTCTTTTAAAGCTCAGACTAAACTTTGCAGTGCATGCACTACTCTATTGACATGACAGCCACCACTGATTGGTATTCAGGATAATACAGAGATCTTAAAACAACAGCAAAATATGCTTAGTAACAATAAAGATGAAAAGGAAATTGCCTCTTAACAGTAGCTGTAACAAACTAGTACATAAGATAAAAATATCAGCAATTCTAATTCAAAAGAAACTATTTTTTTAAAGTCCACTCAAATAAAACAATTATAAGAATCCTCTTTAAAGAACAGACTTTAAAGACTTTCTGGTTTCAGCACTTGATGTTTACAACAGCCTCCTAAGACAAATTTGTCTTAGGAGGGTGGTGTAAACATCAAGTACTGCAACCAGAAAGTCTTCACATTTTGCCTTTCCTGAGTTATCAAGGCATCAATGAGAAGGGATTCAAAATGAAATAAAATGCCTCTGGGGTCAGAAGTAGAAAAATGTGTGTAAAATGAATAAAAACAAAATACACAAGGAAGGGAGCTTGCCTGCCCCTTGTCTCATTGATCATGTGAAAAGAAATTGTTCTGCAGAGGACAGCATCCATGAAAAACTGAATGCAGGTTTTCCAGGGTCCTGATTTTCAAATAATGAAGAGACTTTCCTTTTCAGAATCCTCATTTTTCACACGGCCGAAGTGACACATACTGTTCCTTGCATTTTGGTTTTATTTATTCATTCAGAGTTTTTATCAACCGATTATCAGTCAAAAAGGCTCCCTGAATCTCTTACAAATTGTTAATTTGTCAGTTCCCTGCCCTCAGGCTTACAATCTAAATAAAACAAAACATGACAAACAAGGAAAAAGAATTGCAGCAGAGAAGGAGATTAAGCCAAGCAGATGATGGCTGTTCTCATCTTTCTCAAAGGTCAGAGCTTACTTACTTACTCAGGCGATCCCTTGTAGTCCAAGGATGATGGTCCTCCAAGTTCGGTGTACTGGTGGTGGGTCCGTAGGTGACTGTGGATCCCTATTTTTGATCCTCCCACAGTGAGGGCATCGGTTTCCAGGTGGAAGGTGGTCTCTGTCAGGGTTGGCTTGACATGCCTTCCTTTTGGCACGTTTCTCTCTTTCACTCTTTATTCATGCCTCTTCAAATTCTATAGTATTGCCGGTCACAGCTGACCTCCAACTGGAGTGCTCAAGGGCCAGGGCTTCCCAGTTCTCGGTGTCTATGCCAGAGTTTTTAAGGTTGGCTTTGAGCCCATCTTTAAATCTCTTTTCCTGTCCTCCAACATTCCGTTTTCCATTCTTGAGTTCAGAATAGAGCAACTGCTTTGGGAGATGGTGGTCAGGCATCCGGACAACATGGACAGTCCAGCAGAGTTGATGGCAGAGAACCATCGCTTCAATGCTGGTGGTCTTTGCTTCTTCCAGCACGCTGACATTTGTCCGCTTGTCTTCCCAAGAGATTTGCAGGATTTTTCGGAGGCAGCGTTGATGGATTCATTCACAAAGGTCAGAGCAATGGCTGTTGGAATATAGAGGAGGCTTTTGCCAACTACTGGGGCCAAGGCAAGATGAAGTTTTGTTGGGCCGTTCCTCTTGTCTTTACAGTTCAGTTGAAACATGGAATAAGGGTCTTTCTCACTAGCCAATGGAATCAAGGCATGATGAAGCCATGCATCATGGGCCAAAGCCACTTTTTGTATTCACGAAAAGCCTTATGTGCTTATATGGGGCATTTCAGATCAATAGTTAGAGTTCTGTTGTGCTTTCTCTATGTTGACTTCTCTTTTGCTTTCTTGCTTTTAGACTGGTTTTCTCAGATCTTACTCCATATTTTTAACTTGTCCTCCACAGTAAAATTCTAAAAACATGTAGCCATATTTAGCAGACTTATTTCCTTCTGTATGAGACATATCATTTCCTTAATAAATATCTTTAAGAGTTTTTTTCAGTGCAAAGTCAATGTTAATCAGGTTCCTTATGGAAGGAAGCAGTTCCTGAAACACTCTCATCCTTGACTTTTTAAAGATTTTAAAGGCTAAATTCCAGTAGCTTGAAGTAAGACTGGGACTGATATTTCAGCCATGAAGTGGAATTAATATGCATATTTGTTAAATATGTGAAAATATGGGGGAAAGTATGGTTTTTTGAAGTATTGTGTTGGAACTAAAGAGGGCTTTCAGGTTTGATGACCTCCTTTGAACTTTGTGGTTAATTCAGATGTCATACAAACCTGTTTTTAGTACTGTCCAATTTTTGTTTCTGCCCAGTCTTGGTTGTCCTACACCTTTTACGCAAGTCATTCAGGAAGCCCATCTCATATTTTTTTTCCATGACAGCCTTGGATGCTAACAAAGTGCTGTAACTTAGTTTATTACTAATTGATGATTTCTTTTGGAACTTAGTGAAAACAGAAGAAAGAACAAAAGTCCTCTTCCTTTTGAGACTGAAATATCTGAGTTGCTATGAGAGGCTTTTGTCATGCCTTCACAGTTATTGTGAGTCTGAACCATAATATCTGGAGTCATGTTACAAGCAAATCTATCTTGTGAAACAGATGGAAACTGTAATACTAATGGACTGTGTACTGACAAAGAGATGCTCTTTACACAGAGAAACAGCTGGAACTTTTGGTGACCTTGCCCCCTGACAGAATGAGTTCTGAAAGCCAACATCAGCTGCTGATGTTCATGAGCATTCAAAGAGATGACTGATGAAAAGAGCATGGGATGCAGCTACAGTTGGCCCTCCATTTTTATGGATTTCACACTTGTAAAGTTGATTATTCATGAATCCAAAATACACCCTCTCCCAAAGTTGGAGCTGCCATTAACATTCACATAGCAGCCTCATGTTCAGGAGATGAACAAGGGGCTATACAGGTGTTGTTGCCATGAATCTTTGTTTGGTACAGCATCTCCCTTCCTTTCCTGGGTGAAACAGTGACTTTCAACATGCATTTAAGAAGCCACCCTTGCATCACTTAATACTTACCTGGAGATGAACAAGGGGGCTATTCAGGTGTGGTTGCCATGAATCTTTGTTTCGTACAGCATCTCCCTTCCTTTCCTGGGTGAAACAGAGTTGCGACATACAGCTAAGAAGCCATCCCTGCACCACTTAATACTTATTTGCCTCCTCTTTCTGTGGTCTGTGAATCTCTGTTCCACCTGAACAAATGAAGAGGAGTACAGGGAGGAACAGGAACACATGGCACACAGTACGGACCTGGTCAGATGTCCCTCCCCCATACCATTTTGCTGGCAGCTGCAGAGACAATGGGACAACAGGACAAGGCGTGTTGGCACCCTGTCCCCATCAGATGAGGGAAAGGAAGCCAATGCATATTGCCATGTTGCCCTTTCTCCAATCAGAAGGGGAAAAGGGCAAAAAATGTGGGTAGCTCTATTGAAGCTACCCAAAACACAACTTACCTTTAATCACAGCTGATGAAGCCTCTTGTGATGCTTGCTCAGCACTTCGAGCATCAATGAGGCAGGGCCTGCTGAGTATCATGTGATGGCACTCGGTAGGCCCCATGCCCACAGTGTTGCAAAGGAGCAATTTGCCCCAGTGTGATGAGGTGGTAAGAGAAGGAGGAACTGGATCTGCCAGGTAAGTGAAGGCATAGGTAGATCTGGTTCCTCCTCTTAATCCTGTTTGCCCTGAATCTTTGTTTTGCCTGCTATCTCCCTTCCTTTCTCAAGTGAAATTCATGGCATTCAGGCAAGAGGAGGAGTTGGCCCAGCAATTTCACTTACCCTGCAGATCTGGCTTCTCTTCCTGTGTTCAGTTAATCTCTAACTGGGCAAAGGAAGAACACTACTTGGGGAACAGAAACCTATGGCACAAACAAAGAGCATGGGGAAACAGAACTAGGGAGTCTGGTTCATCCTTCTCTTCCATTTTCCCTATGTTACTAGTCCCCTGCTTCTTCCTTTGTATATTCAACAGAGAGACTTGAATCATGGAGGAAAAGATAAAAGAGTTGAGATTCATAGGGTAAGTGAACTGGCAAGTAGACCTGGCTACCCCCACCACCTTGGAGATATTCATAGATTTCCCACTTTTAGAGGCGAACTGCATTCTCTGCAACCTCAGCAAAAGTAGAGCTTAATTTACAAAATAGCACCTTCTCAGACTTGCAAGGTGAATTAAATTTAGTTTGTAGAGCATGATTAGGAGCAAGTATAATATCTAGATGTGTTTAGTGGCTTCTACTTTACACTTCAAAATAGTTAGCCAAGCTGCTGATTCCAATCCACACAATAGATTCAGCAAGTTATATAGCTCTTGAAAATTTCCAACTCCAGGGATCTTTTAGAAATCTTTGATCATCTTTTGAGGGTCTTCTTTCTGTCCCACCATCTGCTCAAGCATAGTTGGTGGGAACAAGGGAGAGGCCTTTTCGGTGGCTGCTCCCAGGTTTTGAAACTCCCTCCCAAGAGAGACCAAGATGGCCCTATCCCAGTGCTTGCTTTTCTCGGGCAGATGAAAACATATCTCTGCAATCAGATTTTGGGCAATGATGAGGGGCAGGCTTCTGGGGATGTTGTGGATAGGAGTTTGGTGGAAGATTCAATTTTAAATGTAATTTCAATTGTATTTTTATTGTATCTTAACTATATTTTAATGCTGTATTCATGACACAAACATTTAATTGTTTTTTATTTTTGTTTTTGCCTTGTGTTTAAATGTTATTGGGTTGTGTCATGTTATGAGCAAAAGACTGGATAAAAATAAATAAATAAGAAATAAAGTAAAATAAACCCCAGAGTGGATTCAGATTACAGAAATGGAAACCATTATCTATCACCAGTAGTATCCAAAATCTGATATTTATTCCCCTTGTTTTGATGATAGTCCTGTGTCTGAAGCAAGTGATACTGCAATTTTGGTTTAGTACTGCAATTTTGGTTTAGCAGTTTCATATCTTTCTAACCACCATGATGCATCCTGCTGATTCCTGGGATGTGTAGTTTGGTGAGGCACTAGAGCTTTCTGTAAGAGAAATCTAAATGCCACATGAAGCCACATGAGAGCACTGTTCTACATGTGTAGAGTGAAAGGTGTGTTTACAGTAGGTTAAGTCAAACAGTCATTTATGGATTTTGTTTTTAAAAACCAGATAGCTATTGTTTTGTAAAGATCTATTCTACCAGCACATGTCTTTTTCAAAAACTCAGTAGAGAAGTGCTTCCGACAAGAGGTACTTGAGAACCTGCAATGATTCATCTTTTTAATAAAACAAACCCTTCACTAACAATGTCCTTCAGGAAAAGTATAGTGTTCCTGTCTGAAGAAGAAGAAGAAAAAAGTAAAAATGCATTTTGCTACTTTTAACATCAGTTGTAGGATAGCAACCTAGAGAAGATACTAAATTAGATCCAGATCAGGTTAGGGCTTATCTACACCTACATAAAAATTGAGGCCAGTCTAGAGGAGAAATGTTCAGGACTGGCCTTGGATACTTCAGAGATGATCAGACATGCATCAGCAGAGGGACTGGAGTCCAGATGGTTCAAGTCTTGCCAAAGCCTATTTTACACAGCCAGAGAGCTTTGGAGAGCTACTGGCTGTCTCTGTGAGCCATTACTGAATTGGGCAGTTCTCAGCTGATTTTAAATCTTGCATGGGTTTGTACCTGAAAGGCTATTCATTGATCAACTCATCAAAAAAATAAAGTCATGTGCAGGTCAGTGATAGAGTCTAGTTTTCCCTTCTTCTTTCCTTAAACAATGAATATTGTTGATCTTGAGAGAACCAGCCAATATTAAGCCGTTTGAGAAAATAAAAAAAGAACATCTTAAAAACAAACATTTTTATTTACTCAAAAGTTGGTCCGTGATGCAAGAGGTAGCTTTATATTGCAACAGTGGAAAGAGAAGGAAAGCTCTCATTATCTCTTATTATTGCCCAAGGTTATGAGTACAATGGAAGGCAAAAACATTTGGCACCTAAAGGTTCCCCAGTTCTGGAATTTACTATTTTTACAAAAGTTATAATAATATTGAAATCATCTCCAAAGAGTGACTTCTAAATTTGATTACAACAAGAATTTGGTTGGACTGGATGGCCCTTGTGGTCTCTTCCATCTCTATGATTCTACAAATGGCTTGCCTATCTTAACCACTAATTCAAAAAGCAGTGGATGGTGGCAAGATTTGGATTAGTTTAATGCTCCTTGGGTGACATGGTCTAGTCCCTAATCATAGTAACCCTGCTTTTTATTGGCTTACACAGTCTGGGCTGAGCCAAGTCATGCAGAAATGGCATTACTTAGTTTTCAAATGGAAATGGGACACGGACAGCTGGCTATAGCTCGTCTAGTTTGTGAAAGATTGATGCCATCCAGAAATCCAAGGCTGCATGCTCCAGAGAGTCAAAGCAGTATAATTTTGCAATAAATTTCTTCTGGCCAATACTGAACATGAATTAGAAAGTGGATTTTTTTTCCAAACCGCATGTTACCCAATACTCCAAGACAGTAAGGAAAATTAGAATGAATAATCCATGCTCATGGCCCAGGCATTCCTGCTTTCTCAAACAAGTTGGCCAGTTTTACTTCGTGATACAGACATTGGTTGTCAGCTGTGATGGGTGACTGTGATGTGGGATATGTGTGAGAGATGATCTTTCAAGGAGCTCTCCAAGGTGCTGAACATATTTTACTGATAGAGTTCTTGTTTGTTGTTCATTCGTTCAGGCTCTTCCGACTCTTCGTGACCTCATGAACCAGCCCATGCCAGAGCTCCCTGTCAGCCGTCACCACCCCCAGCTCCTTCAGAGTCAAGCTAGTTACTTCAAGAATACCATCCATCCATCTTGCCCTTGGTCGGCCCCTCTTCCTTTTCCCTTCAATTTTCCCCAGCAACACTGTCTTCTCTAAGCTTTCCTGTCTTCTCAAGAGTTCTTGAAGGATATCAAATTCCACTTCAACCATTTCTACAGTATTTGGGGGAAAGCTTCTAATTTGAAGAAATGTGAACAACTGTGTATTGGGTTGACATATTTATTTAAAAAGTATGAGTTCCATAAATTTATATTAGCATACATCAAGCAAATTTGTCTTCAGGTTTGTTCTTTTAGAGTGCTCCTAGCTCATGGGTGAGAGTGATGGAGAAATTGTTAGGATTTTTTTTTATGATGTTAGGATTCTGTGCAGGCAAATCCCAACTTTTTGAATCAGTCCTCCTATAGAAAGCTTTGTGGATGTGCTGTATGTATGTGATAAATGGGTTTGGGGTTTTCTAAAAAGATCTGCAAATGGTGACATTGTTATGAGAGGCAGTGATATTGTTACTATTTTCTTTTGGATGGGTGTTCTGAATCATTAAAATGTTTCCAATAGCTACACATGTGAGGAGCTACATGGCACTGGATTGTGAAATGTGATTTCTAAATGTTTTTTTGCTATACGGATGAAACATAGTTTATGGGAAAAATCCAAAAAAAAGGGAAACAACTCTGAAGACCCATACCAGGAATCTTTGTCTAAAAAACATGCAGAAGTTACTATTTTGGTCTTAAACCCCTCAAAATCCCTAGCCAGCATGGCAACTTGCTGAATTATTCTGGAAGTTGTAGATTCAAAAGTAGCTTTCCTTATGTCTTTTCTTGAGTTAAAATACTGGATACTAAACTGCCCATAACATCTACACTGAACAAGAAATGGATTTTAATATAAGAGGGCACCAAATCCAAGAGTCCTATTCCAGGTTTAGCTCAGATATCTGCTTTTAGGCATGTTGCCTGGGCAGGATCATGTTGATAGGTTGCTTACAAATGTTCTTTTTGGTTGCAGTGACATGTATAAAGTCTTATCAATGGGTGTAGGTCTGATGTTCTCTCATCACAAACTTCCAAATTACTTTAACATATCAGTTTTGGAATGCCTAATTTAAAATTGTACCAGCATGAATTTATTGGGGGAATATATGACATGTTTTCCCTTTAATTTCAGCCGACCACTTCCTTTCCACTCCCCCAGTTCTATTTGTAATATGGAGTTAGTAAAGTTAGCCTATCTTGAAAAAGTGACTGCCTTGAATGATGAAGTAGATTGATGTAATGTATTTTAGCAGTGCTACCACTTAATCCAAATGCTACATGCATAGTGAACTGAAGGATGAATTTGCCCTGAATTAAGAAGGTGTGTACTCTTTCCCTCGCTCTGCAGTATGAAATTGAAGCATTCATCTTGTAATTGAATAAGCTTTAATAATTGTAACAAATACATTGGCTTCAACTTTCTGAGACTTTTAAAATAACCTTTAGTTAGAACACCACGAATTGATCTTCCCTTCCAGAAAACACCCAATTGTCCTGCGAATGCTTAGAAGACGCATTCTCAGATGGGGATGAGAATCATATCTCCCGCCCCCAAGAATGAGGGCTGAATTGTATGGGTTCATTATAAATCTGCATATCCTCACAAAGAGGAAACACACCATTTTATAGTGATTGGAAAAATGAGATAGAGTTGGAGAAACTCAGATTCAGGTTGAACTATGAATGTGTCCAGAGGAGGGCGACTAAAATGATCAAGGTCTGGAGAACAAGCCCTATGAGGAGCAGCTTAAAAAGCTTGGCATGTTTAGCCTGAAGAAGAGAAGGCTGAGAGGAGACATGATAGCTATGCATAAATATATGAGAGGAAGTCATAGGAAGGAGGGAGCAAGCTTGTTTTCTGCTGCCCTGGAGACTAGGACATGGAACAATGGCTTCAAACTATAAGAAAGGAGATTCCATCTGAACATTAGTAAGGACATCCTGACTGTGAGAGCTGTTCAGCAGTGGAACTCTCTGCCCCGGAATGTAGTGGAGGCAGGCATGTAGCCAGGAGGGGAGGGCTTGAGGGGCTTCAACCCCCCCCCCGAAATTCTCATGGTGGTTCGCGAAAAGGCCTTACTGGTGCATTATTTAAACTGTTATGTTTATTCATATCATGATCTGATCACCATACTCAATATACCCCATATGCATGGGGGTATTGGGGTAACGATACAAAAGGTTTGCTAGGGTAGACCCTCTTTCACTCAGACTCAGCCCCCCAACAAACTCAGCCCCCCCCCCCAATCAACTCTCTGCCCCAGAGTGTGGTGGAGGCTTCGTCTTTGGAGGCTTTTAAACAGAGGCTGAATGGCAATCTGTCAGGGTGCTTTGAATACTATTTTTCTACTTCTTGGTAGGGGGTTGGGCTGGATTGCCCACGAGGTCTCTTCCAACTCTATGATTCTATGAACTGTGAAGTTCATTGAAGAACCACTGGAAAGTCATTTTTCTCAACTTAATCTCCCTGCAGAGGGTCACTAAGAGCTTAAAATGGTTGGCAGGTAAAAGAAGGGAATCACATGTAATATCCTGAGCTTTCTGGAGGAAAAGTAGGCTAGAAAATAAATATCTTATATTTTGTGAGCTAACTTCATCCTGCTGTGCACTTGAAAACAACAAGGAGCCTGACTAGATAAATAGTCTCTTGGTCCCTTCCTCATTTTATTTGGCAAGGAAATGTCTTCCCTCCATTTGTTCTTGCTGGCTAACTTCATCCTGCTGTGTTCTTGAAAACAACAAGGAACCCAAATGGATAAACAGTCCCTCGGTCCTTTTCTCATTTTATTTGGCCACAAAATGACTTGCCTCCATTTGTTCTTATCAGCCAAGATCTGTTTACCCATCACTTGCTCCCTGGTTTTCAAGAAGGCGCTTGACATTGTCTTATTCAGTTCAGTTAATTGCCCTGTTTAGATGATCCTTTTTAAAATCCTTGGTAACTCTAATCTCCTGTCTTGATAGGTGATTAATGACTTTCCATTCCCTTGACCAATCTGACAGACAGGGAAAGTAATAAGTCACCCCAACAGAGATCTTTCATCTAACCTTCACTATACCTCACTCATGCCAGGAAAAAAAAAAAGAAAAGACTAATGACTGTTTCCATGTTCTTCAAACAAACTCAGATGGGTTAGTACAAAGTGTTAATTGAATGAAATATCTAAAGTTCAAATGAATAATGGAGATTTCCTTACCCAGCCCCCCCCCCCCATTCCCTCAGTATAAGCTGAAGAGAAAGACATCCCAGTAATGACAGGTTGAAAACTACATAATGTCCCCCACATTTTGTGGTGTGACACTATGACCAACGTCTGGCAGAAGTTGATGCTGGAGGACTTACAGAGATGATCTCTCAGGTAAAAAAAAAAGTGTGATTTTTAAATTGTGTTTTCCCCACTTTCACAAGGGTCCTGTTCCCCTAAACCCTGCAGATGTGTGGGGCTGATGGTTTGTTTGGGGTGTGTGTGTGGAGGTGTTGAAATCTCCCCAGTGTATCTCACACCCGGTGGCACAGTGGGTTAAACCCCTGTGCCGGCAAGACTGAAGACAGACAGGTTGCAGGTTCGAATCCAGGGAGAGGCAGATGAGTTCCCTCTATCAGCTCCAGCTCCTTATGCGGGGACATGAGAGAAGCCTCCCACAAGGATGATAAAAGCATCAAATCATCCAGGCGTCCCCTGGACAACGTCCTTGCAGACGGTCAATTCTCTCACACCAGAAGCGACTTGCAGTTTCTCAAGTCGCTCCTGACATGACAAAAAAAAATCTCACACCAATACTCCAGTTTTATAGCTACTCCTTTTGCAGCAGATCTGAGTTTTATGGAGTCCTTGCAGTGCCAGACCTTATGGGAGGACTGTGGATTCGTTTCCCACTCCTGGGCAATGGATCCATCATCCAAACTATTACCTTAAGAACTGCTTTGACTGCTTTCTTCTGTTTAGAGTGGTGCATGCCACACAAATGCCAGGCCTTCCTGTTCTGATCTCTTACTTTATCTGTTTTAGAGGTTTTCCATTGTCAATGTTAGGATTCTGCAACTCGCTCCATCATCATTTGTGTTGTGCTAAGCATATCCAGAGGTGGCCCTAGGTAATTTTCAACGGTAAGCAAACAGTATTTTGCGCCCCCCCCCCCACCAATCACTGATATATATTTTCTGTTCGTCGTGGGAGTTCTGTGTGCCACATTTGGTTCAATTACATCATTGGTGGAGTTCAGAATGCTCTTTGATTGTAGGTGAACTAGACATCCCAGTAACTACAACTCGCATATGTCAAGGTCTATTTTCCCCCAAGAGCGCCTCAAGAGCACCCCTGGGCAAAATCATGCTTATTTTGCGTATTGGGTTGAGCCGCCCTTGAACGTATCTCAGTCAAGTCCAATGCAGAAGACACATTGCACCCAGGCAAGAGGAAAAAGAACAGAAAAACTTTACTCTTATCAGCAGAGTTAAAACATAAACTTGCAATGTTACAAACGGTGCAACAAACTTACATAGTCTTTGTAAGCAATAAAGAATAAGGCTTCTTCGTCTTCATCCAAATGAGAGAGCAGTAGAAATGGTTAAGCAAAATGCCTGAGCAAAGGCTCCTCAGACCAAAAGCTGAACTGTATTCTAAAACCATACAGTTATACCCCACCGGGTGTGGTCCAAACTTACTAATTGACCTACATTAGCAGCTGCACATACTAATTAACAGCATAAGGTTTTCTTTAACACACACACACATACTTGATCCTGTTACAACTTACTGTAACAATTTGCACATGGACTGGGTGTATGCACCATTTCAGCTTTCTCCTTGGGCAGCAAAACAACAACAACAACAGCAGCAGCAACAACAACAACAACAACACATTATTTATATCCTGCCTTTCTCCCCTAGGGGACTCAGAGAGGATTACAGCATTTATATACATGGGCAAACATTCAATGCCTTTACAATCATATATAATGTCAGCTCCACTGGCTGCTGATCCAGTTCCGAGCACAATTCAAAGTGCTGGTTTTGACCTACAAAACCCTATACAGCTCCGGCCCAGTGTACCTGTCCGAACGCATCTCCCTCTATGTCCCGCCTCGGAGTTTAAGATCCTCTGGGGAGGCCCTGCTCTCGGCCCCACCTTTATCACAAGTGAGGTTGGTGGGGACGAGGAGCAGGGCCTTCTCGGTGGTGGCCCCTTGCCTGTGGAATTCACTCCCCAGGGAAACTAGGTCATCGAGTGTCTCTTTGCCTTTTCCCACTGAAGCAATCCCTATTTATCTACTCACATTTGCATGTTTTTGAACTGCTAAGTTGGCAGGAGCTGGAGCTAACATATGGGAGCTCACCCTGTCTTGTGGATTTGAACAGCCGATCTTCAAGTCAGCAGTTCAGTCGACCTTCAGGTCAACAGTTCAACAGCACAAGGGTTTAACCCACTGCGCCACCATGACTCCTTCAGCAATGGGCTGAAGCTGAGAAATTTGATAAGATGATAAAAATGCCAAAGAAAAGGAAAGAAGAAAGACAGAAATAGTAAGAATTCCATAAAGACAACCCAGACCACTACTCCCACATTAAGATCTTTGTTCACCCATGAAGTTCATGATTAGTCCAACTGCCTTAGGATTCCTAAGGAATCCTCAATGTGCAGTTTAGGGAAGTTGTATTTAGAATTTTATGCCGAAAACTCTAGAGCAGGGGTGTCCAAACTTTTTGCAAAGAGGTCGGATTTGGTGACGTGAAAATGGGTGGGGGCAGACCATTCAGCCTGACATTTTAAAATCATTAACATTAAATGCAAATGAAGTATTTTATGAAAATTTTATTGCAAATGGCATACTTTTCAGTTCTTCACACAGAACTTAAATTTAAACACTGTAAGTCTCTAAGAGAGGAAAAAAAACAGGATATAAAGATATCATCTATAACTCATCTGTGTAAGTGTGTGTGTGTGTGAATTTTTTAGTTGTATTTTAAAACTGGAAGAATAGAAATCAAGCACCACCTTTGAGATTCATTCATTTCAGCATGTGCTTTTGTGGATTTCAATCCAATCCTTGGAGTTCTTTCTCCTACCTTTGGACATTCCACAGATATATAAGCTCAATTTTCCTAGTTTCGAACAGACTTTGCAACCTCTGAGGGTGCCTGCTATAGATGCAGGCAAAATGTCAGGAGATAATGCTTCTAGAACATGGTCATGCAGCCCGAAAAAATTGTTACAGTAAGTCGTAGCAGGATCAAGTATGTGTTAAAGAAAAACCTTATGATGTTAATTATTATGTACAGCTGGTAATGTAGGTTAGCTGGAATGTTTGGGCCACACCCAAAGGGGTATAACTGTATGGATTTCAGAATATAATTTGGAGAAGCAATACGCTACTTTGAGGAGGAAAATCAATATGCTGTAATGCTGCTATGCTCTTTGCTATGGTGGAATAGCTATTTACTCAAGGCTTATGTTTTGCTCTCTCATTTGAATGAAGATGAAGAAGCCTTATTCTGTGTTTGCATAGGACTTGGCTAACATTCGCTTCTGCGCAACAAAAACTGAACTGCTGTTCCCCGAATGCTGTTCCCAGAATGACCTAAAAATCAACTATGTGAAATCTAAAGTTCTACTATTTGAAAAAAAAAGATCCCCCACTCCACCATTGGTTTCTTGATGGGCCATTGGTCAGGAAAAGGTTGGAAGTTTCCAATATCTGCGGCTTTTTTTTTCACAGTAGGACTGAAGAGAAACAACTGGAAAAGATGACACGATATGAAAATTTAAAGATCAAACTGCAAAGACTCTGGCACAAAACAGTAAAGGTGGTCCCAGTGGTGATCGGCACACTGGGTGCAGTGTCTAAAGACCTTGGCCTGCACTTAAACACAATAGGCGCTGACAAGATTACCATCTGCCAGCTACAGAAGGCCATCTTACTGGGATCTGCACGCATTATTCGCCGATACATCACACAGTCCTAGACACTTGGGAAGTGTCCGGCGTGTGATCCAATACAACAGTCAGCAGAGTGTCTGCTGTGGACTCATCTTGTTGTGTTTCAAATAATAATACTAACAAGCTAGTAAAGGTTGTCCCAGTGGTGATTGGCACATGGGTGCAGTGCCGAAAGACCTTGGCCTGCACTTAAACACAATCGGCGCTGACAAAATTACCATCTGCAGAAGGCCACCTTACTGGGATCTGCACACATTATTCGCCGATACATCACACAGTCCTAGACACTTTGGAAGTGTCTGACGTGTGATCCAATTCAACAGCCAGCAGAGTGTGATCCAATTCAACAGCCGCTACCATCTCCCCGATATACTCTCAAAGCCTTATTAAAATTATGTGAAATTTTGCTTACTACAAACTGAATTAATCACTGATTGCAAATCCAGCTCTGCAGTGCCTTATTTGCTGCCAGTCATGGAAGAGTACCAGCTGTTTCGAGGATGTTACTTCCCTGTTCTGGTGACTCCTAATCAGTCCAGTCCATTAGTGGTGTTAATGGATTTTTAGGGCTGATGAAGTTCATTGCTGCTGGTCATTCATCTAGCCCACTCTCTGCAAGCAGCTATGGTTCTGCAAAGAGCAGGCGAAAGGACCATCATAATTATGATCTTTTTCTTCACAAATGGAATGTGACAGACTCCCATGCCCTTTCTCTCTCTCTTCTTCCTCCTGCCCCTTTCTCTCTTTCCCAAAGGCAAAAAAAATATAAGAGTTTGCCATTCTTCATACCATCCAATTGAGTAATGGTCTGTCAGGTTTTATTGCTCACACTTGACTACAAATTGACACATCACTTTGCCTTTTATGTGTCCCAGGTTGCCTCCTACATTGTCCACTACAAATGGAGTCTCAGCCATTCATCACAGATGCTCATATCTGTTTGATCAGGGAAATGCCAACCTTCCTTCCTTGTGACATCCTCCAAACTCAGAGGTCAATTAATTAAAATTGTTCCCCACTGACTGTGTTGGGAGGTGAGCTAGTCCCTTTGCTTCATGTGAAGTTCGAAGATCACCTAGTTAGTTGCTGAATGCAAAGCAACATTTCACAGCCATTTAAAACCTAATGAAGGACTCCTGAGATTTTGTCTGTGCAAAAAGTGAGCTATGGACTTTCTCTCACCTCACACGTTGACATCTAGCTCGCTCTTCGCCCTGCAGTGGAGCAGAGCGGAATGGCTGTCTCTGCAGAGGACTTGGAATATCATGAAAGTGCTGCAAAGGTAACATATTAGTAGATTGTGGAAGTAATGAGTTACAAATTGTAGTGTTCTTCCTATATAGGAAACTCTTGCTTCTTGTGGTCCATTAGTTTAAATTCTCCAGCAAAAATTGTTTAATTGTCAACTTCAGTCATGGTTTTCAACATTTGGGCTTGCATCCTGACCAAGGAAGGTATCTTTTTTAGATCCACCTTCTCTCAGTAGCAGATTAAACCTATAGACTAACCTAGCACAGCAGGAAAAGCTTCTGTGTTGGTTGAGACTGTCTGTTAAGATGCTTGCAGTGTTTTTGTTTTTTTTTGCATGGGGAGGGGTGTCAAATATTCATTGGACATGGGCTCATAAAACTTGGCCAGTTTGCTTGTGAAGCCAAGCTGGGTTCATCTGTCTCTCCAGCTTGCTTTTAACTAAGCCTTCTGTTCAAGGAATCCACATCACCATACTTATTTTTTATCTTGTACTCTTGACCTGATTATTTATTTATTTATTTATTTATTTATTTATATAAGAAAGACCTAAAAACCTGGCTCTTCCGGCATGCCTTTGACGAGTAAACACATATCCCCATATCATGTCTGTCCCAACTATAGTTCTGTCCTCATGACACACTTTTCCTTGTGTTTAATGAAGGCTCAATCCCATTGCTCGCCCATTCTAAGCTCCCCCACAGACACATACTTCTCTATCTACTTATCTCACCCAAGGTCTTATCAATCTTATTCTGTGCCTTTGGCCCACCCACTGTGCTTTTATTTTATTTCTTCATCACATTATTTTGCATCTGTTTATTTCATTTTATGTTGCTTTATGTATTTTATTTTGATGTTATTATTTGCTGTTTGTATTTTATTGTATTTTATTTTGTTGTACTATAATTCTGGGCTTGGTCTCATGTTAGCCTCCCCGATTCCCCTTTGGGGAGATGGTGGCAGGATATAAATGGGCACAGCATATTATTTGAGAACACACAAATGCTGGACCACTCTAACAACCACCATGTCAGACTACACAGGGTAGCCACTGAAATCCACAAGCATGTGGAGGAAACCATGAACAAAATCTGGCTATCAGTATTAAAAAGCTCTTAAATTATAACAGCAAAACAACACTCAAACACAGGGAAACTCCAGAGAGGAAACATCAGGGACAGCTAATCACCTCTCAACAAAAGATTCCCCCAGGCACTAACAAGCCACGCCAAAAAACTGTCAGGCCATCAAATGCTAATCAAGGTGGCCAGTTGAAAAATTAACACTGGTTCCAACAGACAAGAGTTCTTTGTCCCACCCAGGACATTCCACAGATATATAAACCCAATTTTCCTAGTTCCAACAGACCTCACTACCTCTGAGGATGCTTGCCATAGATGCAGGCGAAACGTCAGGAGAGAATGCTTCTAGAACATGGCCATATAGCCCGAAAAACTGACAACAACCCTATTATTATTATTATTATTATTATTATTATTATTATTATTATTTGCGGTATTTGTATACCGCCCTTCTCAACCCTGAGGGGGACTCAGGGCGGTTAACAGAAAGGCACACAAGTCATGCAGTGTATCATGTATTCAGGCTCAGTGCAATCAAACATATAATTTTAAATTCTTTCTCTTTTTTTTTTACTGATCTACTAAAGGGTATTTTCTTACCATGGTGTGCCTTTTAATCATACAGCACTGTACCATTAAAAGCTTTAGATTTTGCTTTCCATTTTGGTTCATTGACCAACGTTGTAGAAACAAATAGCATAATGCACTTTCATTCAGTGACTCCTTTTCATCTCTTCTTTTGTTTACTCTGCCCAGTTTGCAGAAGGGCCCTGGGGTCGTCTCTTTTCTGCTTGTTCACTCTCTTTCATTTGACCCTAAAATGTAAAATACCTAGGTAGTGGTGTTACTAGAGGAGTGCAGAGGGCACAGGCCATACCAGAGCAAGTGGCACCAATTTTTAAGATTGTGAGGGAGGTATGCATGGAGGAAAGCAGTCCAGTGATGTTAAATGGCCATCTTTGCTCCCTCATTGAAGGCTGGCAGGGAGAGCTGTGTCCTTCCCCTCTTGGCTTGATTTATTTTCAGCAATTCAACTTGCTTTGACCACCCCCTTCTCCACTCAGTCCTTCCACCCTTCCCCTAGACCAGGGGTCCTCAAACTTTTTAAACAGAGAGCTAGGTCACAGTCCCTCAAACTATTGGAAGGCCAGAATATAATTTGGAAAAAAAAAGAATCCCTATGCACACTGCACATATCTTATTTGTAGTGCAAAAACCAGTTAAAACAATACAATAATTAAAATGAAGAACAATTTTAACAAAGATAAACTTATTAGTATTTCAATGGGAAGTGTGGGGCTGCTTTTGGCTGATGAGATACAGTTGTTGTTGTTGTTGTTGTTGTTGTTGTTGTGTGTGTTTTCAAGTCGTTTCAGACTTAGGTTGACCCTGAGTAAATGAACTTGGAGGGCCGTATCTAGCCCTCGGGCCTTAGTTTGAGGACCCCTGCCCTAGACATTTACACAGAATGTTTCTCTACCTGATCTCTGCATTGATACCCCCATCTTCGAGCCCCCAGTGGCGCAGTGGGTTAAACCCCTGTGCCGGCAGGACTGAAAACCAACATGTCGCAGGTTCAAGTCCTGGAAGAGGCGGATTAACTCCCTCTATCAGCTCCAGCTCCTCATGTGGGGACATGAGAGAAGCTTCCCACAAGGATGATTAAAAAAACACATCAAATCATCTGGGTGTCCCCTGGGCAACATCCTTGCAGACGGCCAATTCTCTCACACCAGAAGCAACTTGCAATTTCTCAAGTTGCTCCTGACACGACAAAAAAACAAACAAAACAAAAACCATTTTTTCTTGAAACAACAGATACAGAAAAACCCTTCTCAGTTTCACTTTCTAGTCAATTTCCCCCTCCTCTCAGTAGCTGAAATAACTTGATTCCAGCAACTGTCGCTTGTATTTCTCCCACTGTGTCCAAAACACATATCTTTGTGTGGTGTGCTGTGAATTGTGAATGTAAATATGTGCTTAATTTGCAGTTCTGGTTGTTGAGAGACACATTTCCTGCTGCTGAAATGGTTAACCATACATTTTCACTTTCTGGATTTTTTCCTGCTCTCTTTTCTACTTTATGTCAGCATCAGGAGCAAAGAACCAGGCACTGTGTGTATTTATGTATTCCTGCATGCACCATATAAAAATAGTGTAGCCCTCCTGCATCCTGAGATTGCAACATGCCTTAGTGATGCCACTGCACCTATCAATGTACTATGAGGAATAGATGACTTGTGATCAGTAGAGTTTGTGGCAGTTTCTTGGTCCGTCTCTCAAATGTACATGGGGATGAAAGAATGTGGGTATTAATAATGGTAGTTTTCCAAGCCTAGATGAGGAAAATGGTCTGTGTTGGTGAAACAATGGGTGGCAATGGGGTTTAGCCAGCCTGAATGGGTTCCCAAGAGAAGGATAGAGGCAGGATTTTGGGCAACTTCCGTTACTTTTGTTTGGCTCCATTATTTGGTGTGCTGAGGTATTGTTAGGGGATGATGACTACTGCCTGAAGAGGGGATGGGAGTTCCCTATCAACCCCTTGTGTGTGAGTGCTTGTGAAACTTGTATGTCCAGGCTAAATGTCATCTGTGGAGGTTAGCTTAAATTAGGTTTCTGGGCAAAAGCTTACCTAGGACTTAGTTATTTAGATTTTTCATGGCCACAGGTTTTGAGGTCCTCTTTAGGGTTTTGATAACAGCTCAATAACATCAGGATGGTCACTAAATATTTTCCTGAGAATCAGTCATCCTGCAATATCTAAGACATTTGCCAACTGATGCAAAAAGCAAGATGGCCTATTCCATGTGGGCCAATTGAACCTTACTTTACCAGTACTTCTGCCTCAGGCTCTGCATTCTACTATTAATAACAATAGCTGTGCACTTAGTAAATACAGTGTATATGAGAATGTCTTATTCTGTAAAATTTGTCGGCAAACAAACTGTAATTTATTTACAGTTCTGTTGAAATAGATAGTGATTGGAATGGCCATCAGCACAGAACTCCCTGACAGGCACAATAGAGATGGCTCTATTCATTGTTTTGAAGCATTGATAGAGAATTTATGTCCTTTATGTCCTTTTAAATTTGTCTGACTCCTCCCAGTGGACAGGAGTGACAGGACTCTTAAAAGTATATCTGTTCAGAAGTAGGTTTTAGAAAATGCAGTAGAGGCTACTCCCAGCAAAGTGGATAAAGGGTTCAATGGGACTTATTAATGATTATAAATTCCAACCACTCTTTGTTTGTGCTGCATTTGTTTGAAGGGGCACACTCTTAGCACTATGACCTCATGGGACATAGTCCAGCTGCCTGTTTTCAGTGCATCTCATGAGTAGGAGAGTACTTCAGATGTCATTTCCCAGTGCTATGATCTCCAGAACCTTGGATACAATTTGGCTGTTGCACTTTCAGGCTACAAGCACAGAGAAGGCATTGTTGATATAGGATTTCAGCCAGATTTTTTAAAATTCTAAACTGTGCATGTTAGAAGTAACTAATTTAAAATGAAGGCTTCCAGAAGAGGGCAATTTGTACACTTTTTCACCAGAAGAAGACCCTGAGGAGCTAAGTGCCATGGAAAGAACCTTGATGGACACGTGTGGCTCAGGGCTGCACTTTACCCATTCTACTTGAAAATCTTAGATATGAACACTTCCAACAGTTTTGTCACATTTCTAGAACACTCTGGAGCAAACATTGTTCAAATGAGGATTACTTCAGTCCCTACTGCTTATCGATATTTGCAAATACCTACATTTCTGGGATGTTGTCAGTGCTTATTTGTTTTATGTAGGCATTGAATGTTTGTCATTGTATGTTGGAATCTGCCCTGATTCGCCTTGGGGAGATAGGGTGGAATATAAATAAAGATATGATGATGATTATTCATATTCTTATTATTTGAAACACAACAAGATGAGTCCACAGCAGATACTCTGCTGGCAGTTGTATTGGATCACACGTCGAACACTTCCTAAGTGTCTAGGACTGTGTGATGTATTGGCGAATAATGCGTGCAGATTGCAGTAAGGTAGACTTTTGCAGCTGGCAGATGGTAATCTTGTCAGCGCCGATTGTGTTTAAGTGCAGGCCAAGGTCTTTAGGCACTGCACCCAGTGTGTCAGTCACCACTGGGATCACTTTTACTGGTTTGTGCCAGAGTCTTTGCAGTTCGATCTTTAAATCCTCATATCGCGTCAGCTTTTCCAGTTGTTTCTCGTTAATCCTGCTGTCACCTGGGATTACAACGTTGACAATCCATACTTTGTTTTTTAACATGATCATGAGGTCAGGAGTATTATGCTCCAAAACTCCGTCTTTCTGAATCTGGAAGTCCCAGAGTAGCTTGACGTGTTCATTCTCTGTAACTTTTTCCGGCTTGTGATCCCACCAGTTCTTTGTTGCAGGCAGATGGTATTTGTGGCACAAGTTCCAATGAATCATCTGAGCAATGGTGTTATGCCTCTGCTTGTATTCTGTCTGCATTGTTGTTGTTGTTGTTGTTGTTGTTGTTGTTGTTTTGTACCAGATGATTTTGCATTTAAGCAGAAAAGCTTTGCTGACAGTGCATTCCATGGAGAAAAATGATTATTTGCCGGATGTCTCATATTTTGCCTTAATTATAACTGTAAATATAATAGGAGTTAAATGTACTAACTAATTTGTGTACAGGAGTAGCAGGAAAGTGATTTTTTATTTAAATAATTATGCTAGAGTAAGTGTAACAAAGGGTTGGCTGCTAAACATACAGTTTACTTGTTCAGTTGGACACACAGGGTGTGTTTATTTAGTCTGCAAGGTTTTTTTAAAAATTGCACAAATGCAATTTGCCCTTTGCCTTCATTATGTGGATCTTAAGGTCTGGTTCCTATTGTTAGCCGAATGTTGAAAATCTGAAAATTTACATAGGTTTCAGTGAGAAAAACCCAATGGGAATATAAATGGATTCAGGAGCACAGAAAGTAAAACGGACATTCTTTTCTCAGTAATTTCACCATATTGTGCTCCACAAAATACAATTTTGCTGTCAAAAAGACGTCTAATAAAAAGGGCACGATGCCTGCTCTTCAGCTCTCGTTTTAATGATTGTGTGCTCTTTATTAAAGAGAGTATTAAATTAGAAGTGAACATCTAGCTCCTAAAATTAAATTGGCCCAAGAGCTTGTGTCAGATAAAAGCCAGTCTATCTAAAGTTAATCAGTTTATCCACCCAAAGTTAATCAGTTTGTTTGTGCTGCATTTGTTTGAAGGGGCACATGGCCTAACTGAACAAAAAACAAAAACAAAAAAAAGCTACCAAAGGAACACTGATTTAGATTTTAGAATGCAATTACGGACTTATTTACAGTTCATGGTGGCTGCTCTAGGATTGCTGTATTATTGCTTTGGGGTGCAGGAGACTACGGATTTTGTTATAGTGGAAAGGCCGCTCTCAGTTCCCTACTATTTGAGCAGGGAAATTCAGGGAATCATTTTGATTGGTTTCTCAAGAAATTACTGGTATCCAGAAAGAAATCATACAAAGGCTAATTTGGACTTATGCTAAATCTCACATAGGGTTTTCTTGGCAAGATTTAGTCAGATACTATTTGCCATTGCCTTCCTTTAAGATTGAGAGAGTGTGATTTGCCCAAGATTATTGTCTTCTCCCTACCTCATCTCTTCTATTGTTGATAATTGCCAATTGTCTATTAGCCAATTGTCTATCACTTTATTGATATTAGGATATTTTTCCAAATTCTTCTGTGTCTCACTTGCTTTCAGATGTATTTTTCCCTGGAATTTGTTTTTCCATAAAGATTCCATTCAGAAAATTTTGCAAATAACTAAATAAACATTGGTTCCCTCTGTGTCTTGGTTCTAATATTGTTCTTAGGCATTGTTTGGGAAATCAGCGACTGCCATCAAAGAGAAGTGTGTGTGTGAAAGATAAGAGAGAGAAGGAATGAAAAAGAAAAGAAGGGAAAAATATAAAAAGGAAAATGTTGGCAAGCATTCAGAAAAAATTCTGCAAAGTGAAATAGAGACAGAATCAAATGTTCAGTGTCTGAGAAATTATGGCTTATCTCCACTTATGCTTATACAACAGTTCTGACTGCATTAATGTCAAAGCCAGTCTAGGCCTTATCCATAAAAACTAGAAAAGGTTTCACTGAAATCAATGAGATTTACTTCTGAGTAAGCAAACACCGGGTCTTGTTTATCCATACATGTCAGATGCTTGCAATGCAACCCAACACACCAATTCCTTAGGACTTTATTACACGAGGGAAATAAATGCAATTATGGCAAGATAAAACCATCTGTTGATAGGGCTCGCTGAACAGCATTGTGGCTGTGCAATAAGCCACATTGTGTTTGGGTCATGATTTAATCTCTTTTCACTGCCAGGAAAAACCCATCATTATATCTAATATCAACGTTGTTCTGCCACTCTTCCTCGTGTGATAAATTTCCTTCTGCTGCTATCCCAGTATTATGAAGCAGGGGAAGGTTTGATGAAACTGCCCATAGTTAGAATAAAATAGGAAAAGAAAGAAAAAAATAGGAAAAACTTTTGTGCTGGATAGGGCAAGAATGAGTAGAAAGAATAACTGACATAGGAAAATGGAATGACCAGACTCTTTAAACAGAGGGCCAGGTCACAGTCCCTCAAACTGTTGGAGGGCCGGATTATGATTAAAAACATGAATGAATTCCTATGCACACTGCATATATCTTATTTGTAGTGCAAAAAAAACACTTTAAAACAATACAATAATTAAAACAAAGAATAATTTTAACAAATATAAACTTATTAGTATTTCAATTGGAAGTGTGGGCCTACTTTTGGCTGATGAGATAGGATTGTTGTTGTGTGCTTTCAAGTTGTTTCAGATTTAGGTTGACCCTTAGTGAGGGCCGGGTAAATGACATTGGAGGGCCGTATCCGGCCCTCGAGCCATAGTTTGAGGACCCCTGGACTAGGCGATGGGACTGGACAATGTTTTTTAACAAGGAGACACTAATGATTTTTGTTTTATTCATTTGTTATGGTTTTATAGTAATGATGTTTTTGATGAAGATGTTTTTTGATAATGATGAATTGTGGATTATTTTATACTGAGTCTTGTATTTTGCACCTTGTTTTTCTATGTTGTACACCGCAGTGAGTTGCCCCTGGGCTGAGAACTGTGGTATATAAGCAAAGTAAGTAAATAAATAAATAAATAAATAATATTATATATTAATCTTCTTAATTGTATTTATGATATTGTGTGCATTGAATTGCTGCCTGTAAACCACCTTGAGTCATCTAAATAAATAATAAATAGTAGAAAGCAAGGCTGGTTAGAATACTGGTTGCATCAACAAAATGCCAGCATCATTCAATCGCAACACAATGTGAGATACGTTTTCTAGTAATGCAATGTTTCCATTTGTTTAAATAATGTAGTGGTGACAAGACAACAGGCTGGTGGGATAACGTTCTTACTGGGTTTTTGTGGAGGACTATTGTACAGATGTCAGATCAATGCACCTCCACAGATGTCTGCTGCAAGCCTGCTGGTGGCCCCATAGACCTTAGTAGAATTTCGTCTCAGCTTTCCTGTCTGAGGATAAGCAGACAAGCACATCTAGATGACTGAATGGGGGCTGCTATGATGTGTGTGGTTTGACTCTAGACAAAAAGAATTTAAGAGGAGAAATGGAGCTGTCATTTTAGGGAATTGCTTAAGATAGGGCCTAACATTAAAGGAAAACATCAATATAAACCCTTTGATAAGTAACAGTGAAGTGTGTGTGCCTTCTTTTCAATATCAAAAGGTGGCAGCAGCCAAGATCAAAGTTTAGTTTATAACAGAGACATGAATTGCTTTAGAAGAGTACCACATGATTGATCCTAAGAGGAAGTCTTTTAAAAATCACTTTATTGTTTTATTGCTTAGTATCAAAAGAAATGAGACATTGATTAAAGGCCATCGTGAATTGAAATTAATATCCATCCCGTTTCTAAGAGGCAGGACTGAAGGATAAACTGAAGTAAGCAGTTGAAGTAGGACAGAATCACAGTATGTTGCATTCAAGTAAACAGTAGCATGTATGGATGGATAGATGCTTTTTGCTAGTCTTCGCAGAACAACAACAAGAAAACGCTAACCATAACACTGCTTTCATTTTCCAACTGACATTTCAGGATCCTTCATCTTAGATCACTGAATTTCCAATAAAGCAATGACATAACGCAGACTGGGTAGACAATGCTGTTGCTGTTCTTTCTCTTTGTCACAAAGAATATTATTTTCTAATGCTATATCATCTGGCTATCCCTTGCAAAATGAAATGAATTGCAAAAATATTTCTAAATCCTGTTTTCTACTAAAAAAGCCATACAATAAAGATTTCTGCATTCCGACTAAGATATGAAAGTTGTTTTCTCTCTCTCTGCAGGTGTATCTTTCTTCTTTCTGTCCAAAAGCTTGTAAAAGGATGGAATGTTGTTTGCTTTATCTGATGCCCCTCATATCGTAACTAAAAGTTCTTCAGGTGAATCAAACCTATGGACCTGTCACCTTAAAGTTCCCTGTTGACTTTGGTAGACCAGGCAGACATCCAGCATTTCCATGTAGGCAAATGTATCTGCAGTGTAAAAGAATGGAATATAATAGACAGAGCAGCCCTTTGCTAATAGAAATGATGGGGCTAAACTTCCCAACTGCACCATTTCTGGTACCAAAAGAGCACTGGGATTCAGCCACAGTCTGGAATGCAAGGCAAGAGGTGAAGACTCAAGAGCTTTACTTCAAGGACTAGGGTATAGTCATGTGCTATCTTCGCACTGCCAATTATTGAACTACAATTATTGAATGCCGCCCTGAGTCCCCTTGGGGAGAGGGGGGTGGGATATAAATAAAGCTTTATTATTATTACTACTTCATGCAATAAAGCCAACTTTTGGCTTGCTGGCATGCCAAAGAGTTGTAGTGTGCTAAGGGTCCCACGTATTTTTCTCCTGAGCTGTTACATATAAGAAATAGATTCCGTTAATCTGTTAATAAATTGGGGACATTGTTGTTTGGTTTTTTACTTTATATCCTGCTTTCCTCTGGAGATTAGACTTAAAACTTGGAAGCAATAGTTGTTTACTTCCTGCCCTGTTTTCTGTAGTTCTCCTCACCCACTCCCTGCCTAACAAATATAATTTTGAGTCCAACCTTGTTCTTCCATTACATTAAAAAAATGTTGGACAATTAAAGAAAGAGATAGGCTTAAGCCTTCTTAAAAATGAAGCACATCTGGCAATCAGTAAATTGCTTGTTGCTATTTATGTCCCTAAATTGGAACATTTCTAATAAGCATTTATAGCACGATAGGAAAAAATGTGGGCCCCCAGCTGTTGTTGGACTGCAAGTCACACCAACCTGTAAAAACTAATAATAATAATAATAATAATAATAATAATAATAATAAATAATTTTATTACTCATCACTTCTCTTTGCTGCTAGAGGAGGTACGACAGGTGGGAGATGCAGTTCTACATTTGGAGAGCCTCACATTCAAAACCTTTGTTTCGGGCCAGTAAAACCAGAATTGCTTTATTGTCCTCTTGATGGAGACAAAAGAAACAAGAATTGCTACTTACTCTTATCTGGATCTTGATGTGCAACTTGTTTTGGGGTTCAAATATAATATCAAACTTGGGCTGACATTCTGGCTTTAAAGCTGCAGTTTCTACAAGTGGCAGTTAATATAGCCTAGGCAAACTTCTGACCACTGAATAGGATTTAGGGTGCTTTAATTCTGTGGCTGGAATGTGTTTGTTTCCCTGGCAATAACCAAACCTCTCAGCCTTTTGAACTTTGTTGCATTCATTCACAAGCATGCAAGCTCAAATTCTTTTCATCAGCAGGATGCGCTGCTATCCCATATTGTGAAACGTGACTGGTTTACCATATAAACAGGACCATGCTACAGATACACACATACATAAAATATGCTCAAACAATATCAGAAAATAGAAAATTTCTTTAGTATGTCTACAATCCAGGTCCTTGCTTCTGGTAATTTTCTTCTTTTGGTAGGGATTAGGCAGCAACTTCCACCTGTCCTAGAGAAACAGTGCTTGTTCTTGAGCTGTTTTCACAGCATTTACATCCAATATGTGCTAAAATCTTTGCTCGTGTACAAGGAATCCAAAGAACGTACAAGCTCGCCATAGTAACATATATTATACATCACGGAGAAATTAGTCCAGGGGCTGTAGTATTTTTTCCCAAACAGATCTCAAAACAGTTCACCCAAACTGCTCTGACACAAAACTTTAAAAACCAGAACCGAACATTACGCTGTCGCTAATACCATTGACAACATTTGAAAGACCAGACTCACATTATATATTTTTCAAGCATCAAGCGGTAGGAATACAAGGAAAAGTCCGAATCCTTGCCTTTTCAATAACACTTCAAATCAGAAAAAAGTCCCAGTTTTCTTAAGACACGTGAAAAGGGTGCAAATTTCCAGATGGGTTGTTTATTTTTGTCATGGTAATAGTTAGAAATCTTGTTCAGAAAAATCATCCAGTTTAGTGTTTCTCCTGCCTTGTTAAAACAAAAACAACCAAAGCCTCCCCCCTAAGACTCATACCACCCTTGCTTGGCTCTTTTCCAGCAAGTGCAAGGTGTTGTAGTTCACCCATCTCCTGTTGCCCAAGATAAGACTAAATGTCTGATATCAACAGATCCTTGGAGTTGTCTCGTAATTTCCCTGGTCACTGGCAAGACAGCTTGTTTGGGCTGACACAGTGCAAAAGGAGGCAGACAGGCCTTGTTTCAGCAAAGCGTCACTACTGCAGTAGTTACAGGGGCAAAAAAATCAGATGTTTTCCAAGACATCGATGGGGACAAATCCCTTTTTCTTCCCGCAGCTTACTTTGATAAAGCCATCGCGTTCCTCTTCTGAAGCCATACAGATCTAAACAAAAGAATAGAGAGGGGAAAATGTTCATTATGGGACTTTAATAACTACTAAGGCCAACTGACAAATAACATTATCCCAGAGACACGGAAAAGATCAGAAATAATTACAATTTAAAAACCTAATAAAGAGGAAACCTATCCCAGCTCATACAGACCAATTACACTATGCAATATGGATTACAAAATCTTTACAAGGTGACAAACCTGTTTACCTGTGACAAACCTCTCCAGTCTCTCCTTGAAAACACTTGATCTCAAGGGCATTCCAGTTCTATGGGTTGCTCAACTTAGATGGTTTTATCTTAGAAGGTATTGCAGTACATTTTACTCATTAGTCAATTGGCCATATCAAAACATATTTTGGAAGGTGGATGTAGGAAACTCCCTACTGCAAGACCCAGAACAAGAAAAGGCTGATCAAACCTCCATGTCAGAACCAAAGGGAAGCTTCTACGCTTCTCCCAGGCTCCAGAACTCACAGGAACCATTTCAGAACTTCACTCAAATGTTGCCAAGGTATTCTCCCTCCAAACCTGCTAGTGTAGTATAAATAAAGACACCATCCTGAAGCCAATTCCCCAGTACTCAACAAGGGAAAAACACCTACTGGCTCCAATAGGTGACTTGATAGACTCATACTGCACTGAAGGCGACATGTTGGGTCATGTGGATTCAGAGAAGGTCCATGTGTGGACTACCAGATCTTAAATAGCCTCTGGCCCCACCCTCCACATGTGGCTAGCCTCAGTGCATGAATTGAGACAATATTAACAGGCCTCTATTCAGACAGTCTACCAAAACCATCCCTTTACCCCTAGCACCCATGGCTGTGTGCTCTTCAGATCAAAGTTCTAACAAAGTAAGTCTCTAAACTATAGTAATTAGGTCTATGTTTAATCAATTGAGGTAAATGAGCAGTTCACATTCATTAAGAAATGAGTCTTCCTGTACTATTCACTTGAATTCTTTCTGAATAAACGGATGGTGAGAATATTAATACCCCATTCTTAGCATGATATTCATAATTGGTTACCCATAGCGTAAAACCTTTATGTAACGTATGATTTGTTTTATAGATTGAGTTTACAGCAATTTAAAAAGAAAGAAAGAGCTGCAGACTAATAAAGATTTCATGAAACAGGTTCTAAAAATCCTCAGAATAATAGTCTCTTCTAAGTTCAAGGATGCTTGTTTCATTGCTTTAAAGATTCAAGGACTTTATGCATTATTCTAAGCCTAATGGCTCTTTTATCTCATATTTAAAATAGATAGACTTTATGCCTGATATTCTGATGGATTTGTATTCCAACTGATACTACTATTTGATGGCTCTTTTTGTTTAAATATTGTTATAACTGTATATTTCAAATTGAGAGGAAACTATACCTCATGCTGCGATTATGTTTAGGTGGCTATTGGAATATGATTATTCGTTTTGAATAAATATATCGGTTTAATTAGATCATTATCTACTCTTATAAAGACTTGGTTCTAGCTGTTTTATTATAGATGGTAAAAGACATTATCAAATAGTTACAAACAAAAACTCTAAGAAAGCATTTCTGCAGATATATGTTTACTTAAATCTTTACTACGGTCCCTTGGTTGGAAATAGGCAGAACTGTAATAGACCACTCAGTCTCCTAGCCGTTGTTTCTATAATCCCATGGTGTCAGTGGTCTGCAGTCTTGCATTCGGAGACATTGCTACAAAATGTAACTATGATAACCTTCAATCCAATCCACATTCACTTTTCTTAACTCTCATCACCTCAATTTTGGCAATTTCCTATTATGTGAACAGTAGGTAGAGCAAAAGACAAGTGCTCAACTATTTTCCTATAGCTACACAGCAACAGACACATGGAAGGATTTCTGAAGGTCCATGTGGATGATGCCACTACTCTGAATACAGCCATTAGCAGAGTGATCATTTGCATGGTTAGTGCAGAATTCCAGCCTCTGTAATGACTCATAGGGAGACAGACTATGACCATTGTAGTCCATCAACTATGGATGCTAGCCATAGATTAGCTTCCTATAAAAGTTTGGCTAGTTTTCTACTCAATGCTTTAACTCTTTTTGTAGCTTTGGAGTACTTGCATCACAATACCAACATTCCACGGTGATTGATTCTCAATGGCAAAGTGTTGGCGAGGGGAAAGGGGGAGGGGAATTAAAATAAGTTACTAAAAGTCATATATTACTCTGAAGTGTAGAGTTGCTCGGTGCATCTGAATGGCCTATTCTAAGAGTGTAGAGTTGCTCGGTGCATCTGAATGGCCTATTCTAAGTGCCACAGAAAATAAATGAAAAAATAAATAAAAAACAGCATAACATAAGAAGGAACCTATTCTCAGTTTTGTAGCTGAGATCAACTGAGCAATCCCACTCATTTTAACCAATTATTCAAGTAATGCAGAAAACACTGCAGAAAACTTCTGAGATTCAGAAAGTAGTTGGTAAAGAAGCTAAACTGTTTTGTTCAGGGCTGAGATAATAGTTGGGAGTTGGATCAACTGCACCAAGTAATCCATTGATAATCCAGCCTGCATCTCAAGTGGTTTTGGTAGAAAATAATATGCCATATTTTCTGGAGAACATCCATTTGGGGGAATTCTTGGCAATTCATCTGGTGACACTATGCCCCACCAATGGTATATCCAGCTCTGGCTCAGAATCATGTATCTAAGAAGTTATACAGGGTGAGGCAGCATAACTTCCTTTTTTCAAAACGTAATAAAAATCAGTTTACTCAGTGTATGGAGAATGGGGGAATGTCACCTACCTAATTTGATCTTCAAAACTGCATAAAACAAAACTTTAGGTATGCGCCTACATTATAAATTTTTTTAAAAAATTCTGATTCATACAATGGGTTCTTGCATTTGTCATGACTCTTGCCAGCATAGCAGGCATTATGTTGGCAATTTCTTCCTGGATGTTGGTCTTCAAATCTTGTAGGGTCTTTGGATGGTTCACATAAACACCAAATATCAAAAAACTCCATAGAAAAAAATCACAAGGGGCCAAATTTGGAGAGCGGGCTGGCCACTCCAAATCCTCTCGAAAAGTAGGCCTCAATGGCAAAAGCACGCTCCTCACTGTTCCAACGCATGATGGTGACTGAACTGTGTCAGAACCACTAGCACTCCGCTACGTCTTCAACCGACCGAATGGCGCGCATTTTAAAAAAGGAAGTTATGCTGCCTCACCCTGTATTTCACCACTATAAATATGGCCCATTCTAAATAAACTAATTTTGCAGGAGGTGGGAAATGTAAAGGAAAGCTGGGATTCTAGACATAGCTAACTGTGCAAAATATACTTTCCTTAATGTAAGGATTACATAAGTGTGGGGTTTTTTTTGTCGTGTCAGGAGTGTCCTGTTGTGGTAAGTGTGGTAAGAATTAAGCTCTGTTCTTTCAGAATGTTTCTAATGTAACACTTTTTGAGTGTGGGAAAATGATATTCAGGCCTATGCTTTTGGGGTTCAGTCTTGCACTATTAACTTTGTTGATGAAAATGCCTTGGGCAGGAAGGACAGAGAATTGGGAAAAACCTGTTATCTACTGTTTGCAGGCTGTTATCTGGAAGTCCAATCCACTGAAAAATAATAGCCAACACTCAGGGTGATAGATTTATGCAAAAAGTCAATCAAATTTCCTGAAGGTGAAAAAGCAGTGAGCAAACCCACCCTTCTGAATGGCTCAGCAGCATAAATATTCACAACAAACACTAACTATAGCTCAAAAATCCAGAAATTCTCTGTGGGACCATACTATTTCCAAACTGGCCTGTTGATCCTGACAGACAGGAAACGTGATCTAATATTAGGCATTCCTTTTCTGTCCTCCCTCCCCTTTTTGCCTAAAAATAAACTGTTTTGGTCCTACATGTTTCTTGAATGTCTTCAGACTTACTGTCCTTTTCCCAGAACGTCAGAAAATTGCACAGTATGTCTGTACATTTTGTGATCCGCCAAGTCAAATGCCATCCATCAACCATGCATAATTGTAGCCCAGCTTGGGGTTGCAAAAGTACAGCAGGCCAGAATTAAGCACTTGTCAGGCAGAAGACATGGTTGCTAGACTGCAATCAGTTAAAATGGAAGCAAAGAGACATCCCATCAGTTAAAGAAGGTCTGAGGAAGGTCTGGGGAGTGATATTCATGCTGAAATGCACTAATGTCATTAGCTTACAGAGAGTACATATGGAAACAATCATTTTAATGGAATATGACCTTTTTAGATTATGCTTTGTAATTATAAATTGTAGGAGAAGGTGCAACCCTATGATCTGTTGAGAACACTGTAAGGAGAAAGGGTTATGAAAAGTTGTAAGAGGACACTGATAGCTAGCAATTAATTATAATAATACCACAGCATAAAATCTGACAAAAGATCTTGACTGAGATCCGTCATCACAGGTTATGTTACATTTTACAAATCTGGGAGAGTAGCGGTTTGAATGTTGGTCTAGGATTCCAAGAGAAAAGGGTTTGAATTCTCACTCAGCTTTGAAAATCCACTGGGTGACCTTAGGCAAGTGACACTTTCTTGTCATCAGAGGGAGACAATTTGTTCAAATTTTGCCAAGAAAACCCTATGATAGTCGTCTCTTAGGTTCACCATAAATCAATGGTTCCCAATCATTTTTTGGCCAGGGACCACTCTCCAACATTAGTATCAAAAGGATTATGAATCGGTTTTTGGTCAACTTTAGATTTGGTTTGCTTATTTTGGGTGCTGATTCAGAAAATTGCATTGGATAGACCACATCAGCTCTAGTTTCTGATACAGAACATATACCATCCAGTAGTCAACATCTGCTCACCCACAGAAAATCATATTTAATAATCTAGAGCTTATGTGGTAGTAGTAATTTTTGTGTGTAGTCAGCCTCTCCCCTCTCAATATCCCCTTTGCATCAACACCATAAGAGGGTTTTGTGAGACCAGTCACTCTTGTTGCTGTATGGTTTCAGGGCAACAGTGTAGTGATGGTGAGGCTATGCACCAGTGTTCTTGCAGAACATTGGTGACCCACGGACCACAGGTTGGGAACCACTGCCATAAATTGAAAATGACTTGAAGACACAACAGCAACCACTATTGTATAGAAGTGCTATCAAATCCTGAAAGTGAATTATGACATTGAGCATCTGGGCAGCAGCAAGAATCGTGTGATGAATATTGGGCACTTCTGATGTGAATTGGAGACTTCAGAAAAAATGCACTGGGCACTTCTTGCACAATAGGATATTTCTGTTGTTCACCGGCAATTCTGAGATGGTGCACTGGTGTCCATTATTCACCATGCTGTATCTGTGACTCTGCCCGCTATCTGTCACTCTGTCATGGCAGTCTCTAGGTGAATTTGGTTGTTGTGAAACTACCCGATGTAATTTTGCAACCATGTGTGGACATTTAAAAAGACATAAATCCCAAGAAGTGTGGCAGCCCATATAATTTATAATAACATTCAAAGTTTTTGCAGAAAAAAGAGGATTTCACAAATTATTTTCAAGTTTCAGCATGACAAAAAGGATACGTTATGTTATGAACAGTCCCTACCGAGTACTCCAAAAACCTAAAGAACTAGACAACCCGAAAAAAGTCCATCTAAAGTAAAATCCCAACTAAAGTAAAAAGTCAGTCTTCCACATTCACTGGGGTTAGGGGCACAAAACTGCCATGAAAGTGAAAAGCATGAATAAAGAAAATGCTATTTTTTTAACTTGAGAGAATACCCCATGACTCTCTGATCAATGTCTACTAGAAGCTGACTCTAGAAATTTCTAGCATAGCCAGAGAAAATTGACCATCAATTCGTGCTAAAGGACCTAGAGATCCCTAGAGAGATTTTTTAAAATCAGATCTGTGAATAATTAAATCCACAGAAAACACCACAAATATGGAGAGATAACTGTATGGAAGAAAGAATACGGCAAACACACACACACACACACACACGTTTTTGTATCTATATTATACTGTAAGGTAAACAATAAAACCAATTCCAAGCAGTAGAAACAGAAACAAAACCTTTTTCTTATTTCTGGATGCTTGGGATTGCAAAAAACAAGGATGTGATAAAGTACTACATGACTGGTGGGTCATCAAAGGTGGGGCATGCTTTGTACAGAAGTGCCATAAAACAGAGCCAGATAAGTATTATCAGCTGACCTGCTGCATTGCAACACTAGTCCTTGTCTGTATGAAAAATGTTTGTCACATATAAAGGCAACCCAATACCTTTTTAAAAAGAGGCTATTTTAAAAATGTGATATCTCATTCCAGCACTTTATATCTCCATCATACCTTCAATTTGTGTGAATGTGTCTATTTTCTTCGTTTTCCTTATTATAATCATCTTTTTATGATTATAGTAGAAGATCATTGCTGGATGTAAATCAAAATTATTCCCTAGTTTGACTGGGTTTATGCTAACATAAATAAACCAGTACATGTTTATTGTTTTTTCAGTATTCAAAAATATAGACACAGTGTTTAATATTGTAAATCATATGTCTACTAGATAAATACCAACAATAGGGGGTTATGATTTCAATATAAAGAAATGATTTAAAAACACTCAAACCATTTTTTAAAATTTTCATATCTATAGGAGGATTGCTTATCATTTTGGAATTATATTGTATTCTGTGCTCATTCAGAAGAAGATCTACAAGCCACTCTAAAGACATTTGCAGAAGCATATGAAAAGTTTGGCCTCTCACTGAACATCAAGAAAACCATAGTGTTATTTCACCAGGCACCACCTTTGCAATGTCAGAAATACAGCTTAATGATGGAGCATTAGAAAATGTTGTCCATTTCCGCTACCTTGGCAGCCACCTCTCCACAAAAGTCAACACTGACACAGATATACAACACAGTCTGAGCTCTGCAAGTGCAGGTTTTTTCTCGAATGAAGCAGAGAGTGTTTGAGGATTGGGACAATCATAGGGATACCAAGATGCTTGTTTATAAAGCTACTGTCCTCCCAAACCTGTTAGATGTCTGCAAAATGTCTACAGACATCACATTCAACTTCTGGAATGATACCATCAGCATTGCCTCTGAAAAATCCTACATATCTCTTGAGAAGACAGGTGGGCAAATGTCAGCGCGCTAGAAGAAGCAGACCACCAGCATTCAAGTGATGATCTCTCACCATCAACTTCGCTGAACTGGTCACGTTGTCTGAATGTCTGATCATCATCTCCCAAAGCAAGAATGGCAAACAGAATGTTGACTGACAGGAAAAGAGATTTAAGGATGGGCTTAAAAACTGTGGAATAGATGCTGAAAATCGGGAAGCCCTGCTTCTCAAGCTTTCTAACTGGAGGTCAGCTGTTACCAACAATGCTGTGGAAGAGGCACGAATAGAGGACGAAAGAGAGAAATGTATCAAGAGGAAGGCCCATCAAGCCAACCCTGACTGGGACTGCCTTCTGCCTGGAAACTGATATCATCATTGAGAAAGAAAATGCAGGTAAAGAATAGGTCTCTACAGTCACCTACAGATCCACTGTCAATACTCTACACTTGGAAGGCAATCATACTTGTACACGAGTGATCACCAATGATGATAATGACTTATCATAAATGGTTAGCTCTAAACCTTTAAACCATCTATGCTGGAACAATCCCACTAGAAATCCTTTTTTTTGTTGGGAGCTACTTGAGAAACTGCAAGTTGCTTCTGGTATGAGAGAATTGGCTGTCTGATGGACGTTGTCTAGGGGATGTCCAGATGTTTTACCATCCTTGTGGGAGGCTTCTATCCTGTCCCTGCATGGGAAACAGGAACTGACAGAGGGAGCTCAACCCACTCTCTTCAGATTCAAACCGCTGACCTCTTGGTCAGCAGTCCTGCCAGCACAAGGGTTTAACCCATTGCGCCACTGGGAGCTCAACTAGAAATCATATTCATTATGTATTTATTTATTCAATTTGGAGCCCCCGGTGGCACAGTGGGTGAAACCGCTGAGCTGCTGAACTTGCTTACTGAAAGGTCACAGGTTCCAATCCGGGGAGTGGTGTGAGCTTCCACTGTTAGCCCCAGCTTCTGCCAACCTAGCAGTTTGAAAATATGTAAATGTAAGTAGATCAATAGGTGGGAAGGAAACAGCACTCCATGCAGTCATGCCAGCCACATGACCTTGGAGGTGTCTATAGATAATGCTGACTCCTTGGCTTAGAAATGGAGATTATGTGGCACTGGTGGATGCCAAAGGATGATGCACCCCGCCTCCTCCATCCAGCATGCTTCAGTGCATGGAAGAGATACAGTAGGATCCCTTCTGCTCATTGCAATGTGACTTGCCAGAATGTTCAATATGTTTTATGAGATTTTAACATGCTGAATGTGTTTAAATGGTTTTTATTTGTGTTTATATGTTTATTGATTTGAGTTAACTATGTTACATTGCTTTTTTCTTATGTATAATCTGGCGTTGAATTTTGCCAAACTATAAGGCGCTCTGAGTCACCCTTAGGGTGTGATAGAGCAGGATAGAAATATAGTATTTATTTATTTATTTACTGTATTTGTATACCACCCTTCTCAGCCCTCAGCCTTACAATTGCAATGATTCGATGCCCAAAAACACCATAAAACATTTTAAAAAGCATCAACACATAATATAAAACCATAACAAGAATATTAAAACATAAATCATTTGCGTCTCTTAATAAAAAAACACTGACACAAATAAATAAATAGAAGGTTATTGGTTATTGCGGCTGCGTGGCTTTTGATGGATTTTGGAAGTTGTGTCAGAGGGACATCCTCAGAGGTACATCTCCCGTGTAGGACGGCATAATGTTTCAGTGATTATATTTATTTAATGTTTTATATTACTCATTTATTTATTTCAGATTTTTGTATGACCTGCCTTGGATCCTATAGTGGGAGAAATACTATCAAACAAACAAACAAACAAATTCGAGTAGACTTCTCCTAAGCCAAACAGATTTCCTTTTCAGTACTTTCTGTATCTAATCTTATTTCTTGGCCTGATTCTGTCTCTTTCCATATAGTCCTGCATTATATGTTCAGTTGTACACTACAAAAATATTATTCTGAATCAGACCCTATTTGTAGCTGCACTGTTTATGTAGGTCAAATAATCATGTTATTTCTAATAACATTTTCCAGCCGCCATTTGTACACTTGCTCCTATGCCCTTTCTTGAAGCCGACATGCTTAATATGCTGTTTTTCCATCTCTCTCAGGCCTAAGCTTTGCTACAAAGGTTTACAGCAATATGAAAGTGGAAGGGTACAAAGCCATATAAACACAAAATTGTCTCCCTGTCTGGGCAAAGTAACACAGCATGCGTAAGGCTACTAAAAATATCATTGTCAATCTGAATAATGTTATGTGTTGCTGCTGTTGATATAACACTGTGCATAAAAACTTCCACATTTCCTGCAATGATCACTTTACAGTTTATATATTTATATCTTGCCGTACAATACACATGTAACTTCTATTAATGTGCCTAAGAGAATGTGTAAGTATTTGCAGGACATAAGCTACTTTGCATTACCTAGCACATTTTACTACATGCAGGGAGAAAGCAGCGCATGCTTTCTATTCAAACCTTTATGTGGATGTTTCCATTTTTAAAAAACCCTATATCAGAGAAATAGAACACAGCTTCATGTTGTGAATTTAAATAGACACAAAATGGCCATTTCAGTTTACCAAATGAGTTAGCTAAGATCTACTGTGTGGAAGCTCATCAAAACTAAATTTATGTGCCGGCTGACACAGTCCATGACTTATAGTTATGCGATATTACACCATATAGATTTGCTATTGCTATGCCACTTGTTTAGATCCTGCCACGAAACATGGTGTGTCCAATTTTGCATTCTTGATATTAATGGGTTTCAGTGGTACAGGACATGCTTTGCATGCAAAAGGTCTCAGGGTCAATCCTCAACATCTCCAGTTCTGCTTGGAAAATTTCCTTTTTTTGGTGAAAATTCTTAGAACCCCCCAACTAGTGTCCATATTGGCTGGTGACCATGGTGTTTGGTGGAGTTTGGGAATTTTCCACTTACGTCTGGCAAAATTTGTGGTCAAAAATTTGGCGAGTTCTTTCTAATCACCATAGACCAGCCATGGGCAAACTAAGTCCTGCGGGTTGGAAGTGGCCCTCTGGGCACTTATGTCCAGCCCCTTCCCATTTTTCCTGTCTTCTGGGCATAATTATGTGGTGGGTTGCTAATGACCTTATGCTAAAAAGATGGGGAGGGAGGCACGTAGCTGGGAGCCCTCTTGAGCCCTCTCAGTTGCCACGTGCCTTCCTCAGGCCCTCCTCCCAACATGAGGATGGGGTGAGCGGCCCTGTCCTTATACTCACAGGACAGCCCGTGGAAGACAGGTGGTAGCTGAGAGGGCTCCGGAGCCCTCTCAGCTGTTGTCTGCCTTGTCTTCCTTTCAGCATAAGGATTGGGGAGCTGAGAACTCTCAGCAGCAGCCTGTCTCCTCCTCCTCTCAGCCTGAGAACATAGCAGCCCATCACATTCCCATGCTGAGAGGAAGACGCTCCCTCCAGGTGCCAAATGCCACCATGCCAACCACCCTCATGCCCCCTGTGCCAACTGCCCTCAGTCTCCATCCCAACCCAGCCCAGCCTGCCTGCCCCAGCCCAGTCCACAATGCAGCCCCCACCCTGAGAAGTTTGTCCATGCCTGCCATAGACCATAGGTGAGCAACTGGTGGGGAGCAAAATTCTCAACACTATGAAATTCCCTCCCAACCAGCTTATTTCTTGACACCAATGTTTTGAAAAGTCATTTCTAGTTTCAATATCTGAAGTTTACATGGCTTTTGGTTTTTGATGGTTTTGAAGTGTGGCATGAAAGTAAATGAAGAAACTGCTGCTCCTGAAAGTAGCTATGAAATGGAAATATACCACTTCACTATGTGTTGTGTGGGGAGACTGTAAATTCAGATGGTGTGCAGACATTGAGGTTATGTCTATACATGGCCCATGGGTTGCACTTCCAGCATCAAGCTAGATAAACAGGTGGACCAAAGCGGTATGAAGTCATTTTCAACGTTTTTCCTCTATCACAACTCTGATTTATTAAAGCAATCATTGACCTTTCATATTCCTATCCAGATGATTGTACAAAACAATGTGAAGAACAAGTGTCTGCGGGCCCATGCATGGCCACTTCATTCTTAGTACTTTCTTCCATTGCTATCAGATCCAAAAACACACTTTTTTGATATAGCATTTCTAGGAATATATGAAGAAATTGGGATTTTTTAAAAAAAATGTTCAAGCTCAGAGAAAATGGTGCCAACATTTGTCTTCAAGTTCCTGCCAGATAACTTTAATTCTGAGAGCAGCCTTAATACTCCCTTTATTGTATCTATCTGATGGTTTTTAGTTCTAGTATTCCTAATCCTACCAATTTCTGAGGAATGTACCATAAGCCTCTTGATAGCCTAGGTCTTCTAGTTCCATGTTTTTTTTTTGTCAAAAATAGGCAAAGTAAATAAGGGGTGTAAAATAACCTGGCTAAAGATGTTATGGAGACATGGGTTGATTTTAAAAAATAAGGTATTTCCAGGAGTTTCTCCCCTAACCCTAATAGCTTTATTGGAAAATTTCCTGGAAGACCTGTGAGTTAAACTTAAGAATAAAAAAATTAATGGATGTGGAAACTGCTTTTTCTTGAAGGATTGGATACAAAATCCAATGGGCAAATTGGTTTGAGAGACAGCAGCTATATAAATGGAAAAAGGACTGTTTAGGTAAAAATCCCACATGAGAATTAAATAAATATGAAGAATGGCTAGGTAAGCTTAAAAAGCAAGAAATTATCAGGGAAAGGACTAATTGGGAAAATATACAATGGATTAATAGGTGAGGAAATAGAGCTGAAGTTGTTAGAAAAGGTATGAGAAGGATATCTAGGGCCATTGATGGATCTTGACTGAAAAGGGGTTCTAAAGTGGAGATTGGGTAAGAATCTGTCAAAAAGATTAAAAGAAAATGCATATAAAGTCATATGGAGGTGGTATACCACACTGGTTAAATTACACCTAATGGATAAGAAGCAAAGTAACCACTGCTAGAAATGTGGCATGCACACAGGTACATATTTTCATTTATGGTGGGAATACTTCCAGTTGAAGAGTTTTTGGAACAACATATTTAAGGAAATAGGTAACATTATATGATTAAATCTAGCCCTGGATGCTAGATTAGCATTACTAATGGATGTCACAAAGCTGAACTTAGAAATGAAAAAAAGAAAGAACTTTTTACTATTTTACTCGCAGTAGTGAGACTTCTAATTGCAATTGTCCCACCCTGGTCATTCCACAGGTATATAAACCCTTTTTCTTAGTTCCAACAGACCTCACTACCTCTGAGGATGCTTGCCATAGATGCAGGCGAAACGTCAGGAGAAAATGCCTCTAGACCATGGCGATATAGCCCGAAAAAGCCTACAACAACCCAATTGGAAGATAGTAACCAATCTCATGCTGAAAGCATGGTGGGGAGGTAAAGAAAGTAGCCTTAAATGATAAACTATTAATGCAAACGAGGATGTCCAGGAGGGAAATAAAAAGATCAGAGTTTGATTCATATTGGTTGGTTTTCATTAAATATATATTGGAGAGTGATAAGGAAAAACAATACAACCATGTTGGTCAAAACTTTTGGATATGACAGTTGTTTATTGGTTGACACATACGTTTATGGCTGAGGAAATACTTGTTTAGGTGTAGGTGGTGGGGTGAAGTGTTTGTAAAATGTTCATTATTTTGTATTCTGTTTACACTGTATGTTATTAATGTATGTGCATTATATCTATCTATCTATCTATCTATCTATCTATCTATCTATCTATCTATCTGGAATGGATTCTTTCTTTTTGAATTAGCAGAGATGACAAGCAATTCTTGCCATACTATGGTTTAATTTTATGTGAATTTGGTTAACTGCCCAGCTTTATCGTAATTGCTATAAACTAATGGGGAGGAAGCAAATGAACAAGAAGACATTGGGTCACATAATTTGTAACAGAAAATATTTCAATGTTAGTTATGGCTAGATCTAAATAGGGATGATTATCTTTGATTACTTCATTTTTGGAAGCGAAGACAATCACCACAGTTTGCTCCCTCCTGTGGATAAAAAATACATATTTCTTATCTGCCAGTCACATTCCTCAAAGTTTTCAAAACATGATTCTGCATAGAAAATACATGTGCATTTTGTGTAGCAATTGAAGGGTTTTGTGCAATGAGGCATTTCTCTCCTTGAGGCTGCTATTTTCTATACCCCCAACCCATAAATGTTACACAACAAAAATCTTGCAGGGCAAACAGCAATCTTACACAATAAAACTATGTGTCTATTATTGTGTGCAAAACTGTGGCTTTTTCTATATTTCTTTATTGGTAACCTACACTGGTAAATCCCCAGTAAAACCAGACTATGTGTTTTGGGAAAGGCATTGTTAAAGCGGGCATCTAGGTGATTTTTACAAAGAGCCCATTGTCTTGGATTTGAAATGGCTTTCAGGATGTTCCATCCCACCCAGATACTCTTGAGCAATTGATGAATTCTGTGCAAAATGTAGTTTTTGTTTTAAAAAACTACAATGACTGGTATCCTGTATTTGCTACTTAGTTAAATATACTTAACTGTTTAACTTCTCCTGATCAGATTCACCCCTCCTCCAGATGGAAACATCATTCACTCATGCTCCAATTGCCAGCAGAATGGATCTCTGTTTTGCCAAACACCTGATGCCAGGTATAGTAGGTGGGTGCGAATTATAGTTGTGGCAGTAGTATCCCCATTGACTAAGTAACAATTATGAACACCAAACAGTTACCTACATTTACTCATCTGTAAGATCTCATTTTAACACTATTAGCACAATCACAATTCCTTCCCAGACCTACTTTACTGGGCACCAGCTCATGTGAATAGGGCAATATTGCATTCTTCAGATTATATTCCTAAGAGCACTATCTTGAATCTCAAAACATGTGCTTTATACATTCTGAAAATATATATCATGGGTTACAATGGATGTAACTGCATAATAAAAAAGTAAGGATGCAGTTGAAATGCTAATGCACAAGAAATAGTATCCACCGTACTCACTTGGTTCTCTTTCAAGGTTATCTGTCCCTGCTCCTTGCACCCAATAAATGTTCTTATACACCTGAAAATTTTTTCGTCTTGTACTCTTTGAACAAAATTAGCCGGAAAATAGCCAACACGATCTTCTATTTTCCCCTGCAAATATGAGATAGAGAAAAGGGAAGAGTGAACTTACCATTAGTTACACAGCAATTTATTTTATTTTCAACATATTATATTTTTGGAGGTTCTCCCCATATTTGCATTCTCACAAAAACCCTGGGAAGCATCTATGGCATAAAGTTAATGACTAGTATAAATTCACAGAGTAAGTTTTGTGGAAGAACAGAATGGGAAGAACACAATAATTCTCACATTACTATATTGATAATATATCAGTGGTGTCTTCCATGTCAGTGAATCTGCTTCAGGTTTAAATCTGAATGTTAATGGTGCTAGAGTTCAGCACCTTGGATAGGTCCTTTGACATTTAATGGTCTCCTCATAAACCTCATGTTCTATTGCTGTACTTTGGTGTCATCTTATATCCTGAGAAAGATAGGAAGATTTAAAGATCAAAAAGTGATACTTTTTCTGGCAGGATTGTTGTGATACTAGTTGGAGGGGGCCTTTTCAACTGTCTTTAGGGCTCTGTTGCTGACAATCCTGCTTTGCTCCACAACCTGTTCCCCTTTCTGTCAAAACAATGCAGTATCACTAAAAAGCAGTTGCCCACCTCTTCAAGTCAGAGCAGAGAGCAGAGTTCTCAAATTATATTGTTTGTTCTAATACAATGTAGCAAAGGATGTTGCTGCATGTGAATCCACGCAAATGAATCCACATTCCCTTGAATATTGTAATGCCTAGGTATGTGTTCTTTTAACATTGCTTACTCATCTTATTTAGCATGATTTTGACTATTTTGATAGTACCTTCCACCAGTCTTCATTTGAGTCTTCCAGAAGTGTGATCCTGTCTCCTGGCCTATAATTTCAAAACAAAAACACAAAGAAGGTCGAGTTTAGGTCGGCTTCTCAATGTGCAGTGGGAAATTCTCACATCTATTTTTTGAGGTCATGGCTTTAGCGAAATTGGATTCAAATAGCCATAGGCTAAAACAGCTGGAAACTTGGACAGTTAAAACAAAACCTAAGAATGATGTTGAAAACTGATGACCTGAAAATGTTCAAGTCAGTTTCACATATACACGTTATTTACTGGATAGTGATAATGATACCTAGCTGTACTTATATATAACAGTTCTACCCTGACTGAAGAAAGAAAGCCAAATTATTTCCCCAGTTATTGTTGCTATGATATACTCTGCTAGTGGAGGGACACTTTTAGCAACAGAAAATGGTGGACTACAATTCCCATAATACCCAACCACTGGGCATTCTAAATATGGATGCTGGAACATGGAGTTCTCTTTAACAAGCCATTAGGGGTCTCATTTTCTAAGTGCAGGAACTTAAGTGTTATCCTTTCTCACTCAGGTAATTGTTTTTAATTATTTCCTGGCACTTCCTGTCATGGGGGCCGGTTGTGGGGAAACACTTAGATGTACAGGGTTACTTGGAAACCTTATTTTTCAATCCCCGTTTTCCTTTGCCAGCCGGTCAGGAGGTGGCAGCTGTAATGGTAGGGAAGTGGCAAGACAAGGTGGGAGGTGGCAAATGTGGCTCAGAGTTATGAAATGGAATAGTTGCCATGTTGATTCATTGACTGGCTCAAGATGTGGCCCAAAGTACACACTACAGTCAAGCATACAATGGCAACCAGATGGCTCTTTGGGAGTAGGCAAATTCAGAAGTGGTGGGAAATGGAATGGTGATTGGTAAATATGTATGCTGAACTCAAAACTAGTGGGAGGACATCTGGAGTGGTGAAGATGTTAAACATCCTTGGTTTATACTGTTTTTCTGTTCCATCTCTTAAAAAGGCCTGTCCTGTTTTAAAAGGGGGCTGCAGGGCAACTGTTTGGATTTTTGTGTATGCAGTAGAACTGTGCAAAAATCATAAGAGGATTGTAAATCATAAGAGTTTCATTAAATCTGTACTTATGACTGGATTTACAAAGATCATGCAGCGCCGCACCCCATACAAACAAATGAAAACATTTAGTTACAGAGTTTTTGAAGGAACTCCATAACTGTCATAAGAGAGTCAGCTTTCTTTTTCAGCACATGTAAACTTTACCGGGTAACGTAAGCAAAGTTGATAGGCCACAATCATCAACCTATTAGGGCTGAGGAAAAAAGGAGTAATTGCTCCTGGCATTTCCAATAAAAACAGTGGCCACAAGGACTTGCTCGCCATTGTGAGGTGAGCATGGTGGGAGAAAGGAGCTAGCATGCACTAGGCAGGCATACATGCAGGCAGGCAGGAAGCAAAGCAGCAAACAAATAGCTTAAATTTTAAGCTTAGTGAAAGCGAGTGTAGCACGCGACTAGCAGCTGGATTTTTCTGTTCAGGAAGGCTTTTATTACAAGAGATTCCTACAGCCGGGTTTGGGATTCTTCTTCTCCTTCTTCTTTTTCTTATTGGTAAAACTTTGAAAATTTCTAAAAATTGGTAAGTGAGTGGATCTTTCTGAAAGATGGCAGGAATTATGCCCTGTTCCTCTTCTCTCTCTGTGGAGAAATTCCAGTGGGTATCTTCTTTGATTTTTTTTAAAATGTTGGGCAACATTTTTAAAAATTCCTAAAAATCAGTGGGTGTGTGAATCTTCCTGAAACTTGGGGGAAAGAATGCCCTGGTTATGGTGTGTCATTGTAGAGAAATTTGAGGGGATAGCTCATGTATTTTTATTTAAATGTTGTTTGCAAAAACTTCAAAAATATGCTAAAAATCAGTGGATGAGCAAAACATTCTGAACTTTGGGGAGCTTTGAGGGGAAATTTGAGGGGATAGCTCGTGTATTTTTATTTAAATATTGTTTGCAAAAACTTCAAAAATATCCTAAAAATCAGTGGATGAGCAAAACAATTGTAGCAAGTTTATTTAGTGTTCCTATTGGCACGAATGGCGTAATGAACACTAATGGGGAGCAAAACAATTGCAGCAAGTTTAATCACAATAGCCCTAAAACTGAGGGAGGGAGGAGCCCCATTAGTGTTCCTATTGGCACGAATGGCGTAATGAAAAACTAATGACTGTTTTTGAATTGTGTTATAGATATGACATGCACCTCCTATGACTTTTTTGAAACACTTTAGAATCAAAACAGGGGTCATGTGAATTTTATTAAGAAAAACAAAGCAGTTTTTTCAGTTATGCACACTTCTAATATGCAACCATATCATAAAATGTGACTGTCCTAGGCACAATTATGCTGCTTAGATTCCATTCGGAAGAAGCAAGTCGTAGTTGAATGATGATGGTGGCTGAGTTGTTTCTGGGTATTCACAGAATAATCTTAAAAATAAATAAATACAAGTTGAATATCTCTTATTCTTTTTTTTAGATGAGAAGTGTTTTTGATCTTTATATATATTGTAATATCTGTATTTGCAAGTCTAAACATGAACATTCATTGATGTTTCATATACATCTTATACCCATAGGGTGAAAGTAAGTTTATTCACAATATCTGCAACAATTTTGTGTATAAAATAGGTTTGTGTACATCGAACCATCAGAAAGTGAAGGTGTCACTATATCAATTGCACATCTGGATAATTTTGGATTTTAGAGGATTATTGGATGAGGGATGCTTAATCTATATCACATTTATACTTTGCTCATAGTAATGGTTCCCATAGACTCTAGACTGAATTGAACATTGGTCCTGCTTCTCTAAACCTTTGTAGTAACAATGAACATCTCTTGAATTTCAATAGGCAGACTTAGTGGATTCAGTCCTCTATTTTTATATCCTAAGAATATGTTTTGAAGCATTGGAGCTTTACAGAGAGGTGAACAGATGCTGTCCAGCTTTAATTGTTTTAACTTAGCTGCCATTTCTACAATTCAAAAGAATATCTCCTAATAATATAGTAACATTACCTCATTTCCAAGTCTTCATTCTCTTGTGGTACAAATTTGTACAAGGCAACATAGGTATTCATCTGCACTGTGTCTTTATGAAGAGATCCCTTCAACATAGGAAAGAGGAAAAGAGGAGATGTTAGTGTCTATTTTGTAAAGAAAGGTCTTGAGCAAAAGCAGAGTTGTTGATGACTCTAAACATGGGCACTCTGAAGATAAGGTGCTCTTCCGAAGTAAGCTGTTCTATTCATAGAGCCATGTGGACTCAAACAGTCGGGGGGGGGGGGGCTTGAGGAGCTTTAGCCCCCCGAAATTCTCATGGTGGTCCACAAGAAGGCCTTATTGGTACATTATTTAAACTGTTACGTTTATTCATATCATGATCTGATCACCATGCTCAATATATCCCATATGCACGGGGATATTGGGGTAACGATACAAAAGGTTTGCTAGGGTAGAGGCTCTTTCACTCAGACTCACCCCCCCGCCCCCTGAAACCTTGGTCCTGGTTATTTGAAGGACTATGTCTCCCTATATTAACCCATTGAAGTTCTAAGAAAATCTTTAGAGGCTCATATCTTTCTTCCACCATTTTCTCAGTTTTGTTTGATAGGAATAAGGGAGAGTGCCTTCTTGGTGACTTCTCCTAGACTTTGGAATGCCTTTCTTATGGCCCTGTTCTTGTTCCCTTTTGGACATTTTCCTCATTTAAACATTGTTGATTATTATTATTATTATTATTATTATTATTATTATTATTATTAACTTTATGTATATCCCATCTTTCTCCCCGTGGGGACTCAAGGCAGCTAACAATCCCACACTAGACAAGCTTAAAAAGTACAATACAAAAGTTAAAACACAATTAAATAATAACAGTGTGGTAAAAACAGAATTAAACTACAATAAGTACACTTAAAATGGTCTTTTAAACTAATTTTTAGGCAGCTAGGTTTTTAGAAACTGTCCAAACTGGGTTTTTAATGCTTTGCATGCTCTTCTTAAGATAACTATGTATTTAAAAATGTATTTTAATGTATAATATTTTTATCAATGGTTTGTTTTTCAAATAATTTTATATTATATTTTAACATAGCTTTTGTACAGTTTTAATTTGTTACTTCAACATTACTAGCTGCCATGTGTTTCATTCTTCAAATAAAGGGCAGGATATAAATTAATATAATGCAAATAATAATAATAATAATAATAATAATAAGGTCAATAATGATAACTGATTTTATATGATACTTCCCTAGTGCTTCTCCATTTACTTCAGTCACAGCTATAGAATACAATATTTATTCTCTGTGGGATCAGTGTATAGCTAACATGGCACCAGAATCAGAAGCAGTACCCCACTGCAATTCTTCAACACAGCCCTGCCTGTAGTCGGAGTGGTCTGGAATTACATGCTCTATGCCTCAATTTTCAGCTGAACAGTACTCTGTGTAGCTGTCTGTTCTTAAGGTAGCTTTGAGGTATTGACCAAGGAGATATTACTTAAGATACAAATATATAACTAAGTAGGCAATGTAGAAAAAAAACTAATCCTTCATATCTCTATGCATATAGTATTGTATAAAATTAGTCCACTTGAGAAAATATAAAATTCAAATGTCAGTTAGTTTTAATTTGCAATAAAATATCACAGTAAAAGGTCACCTGTAATATAGAATTTATTTTCTTCGGTTCATCTCTGAAGTCCGCTGTACCATTTACTGAGTAGGTAAACACTGTAATCAAAGAGATAAGACATCTTATGACCAGTGAACTGTTGAAAAAAGTGAGTCATTTCAGATGCATTTCTTTATCTTTCTGTCATTATTTCTGTCATCTAACTTTCATTTATATCTGGCAATGACTTTCTGTGCCTAATTGTCTTATATGATACACACCACTTTTCGTCAATGTAAGACTTGAATAATTTGAGGACTATGAGGATGGATGATAACAATGTTATGGAAAAGATCTTTCTAAAATACAAATTTGATAATAATTCTATCAATTTTCTCACTTCTGCAAGAAGGTATTAAAAATGTCACTGTTTTTTGAAGACCACACACTTTGATACATCTCCTGTGCAAAACATGGCATTTTTCTTCAAAAGGAAAGAGCTTTTCTACATAGAAATCTCTGCACAGAAAATTTCCAATATAAAAATGCTGCAGTTGGGAACTTAGTCGGCACATAATTTGTTGTGTGATTTAATTAGAAAATAGCATTTTAAACACAGAAATAATTTATGTACTGAAAATACTGTTTTCTGTGCAAAAAGGTGGCATTTTTTGTACAGAATAAGAGTCAAACTGGAAAGTTTCTCATTGGCCCAGCTTTCTGAATTTTCTTTCTGAAAAACTAAACAACAAACAATTTTAATGCACTCAGCCACTCTGAGTTCACTTTTGGAGAGGTGAGACGGGCAGGATATAAATATCTGAAATAAATAAACAATATAAATTTACTAAAACACTGCTCCAATAAGATGAAAACATAAGAAATCAATGGTTTCTTGCCTTTTTTCCTATTCAATTATTAGTCTACTGTTTTCATGTTTGAAATGCACATGTATTAGAAATGTACATGATGCTGTTTCATCCTACCAGCCAGAGTATACCCATTCTGCCTCCCTATCATATGTGCAACCGATTTTGCAAAATCCATATGCTTGATCTGTGCCTTCTATGAAGAGGAGAAATTCAAATGGCCTGACAACAGGGTGGGTGTGACTGGTCAAAAGAAAAAAAAACCCTGCTAAGGTTAGCAGGTGAAATAAGGGACAGAACCCACATACCTCTAGCAGTTGTATATAAGGAATTTTCAGCCATTTTTGCATGCCATGTAAAATTCTCCCTTCTTTATAACCATTAAGGGTACATGAGTCCTGTCCCTTATTTCACATGGAAAGTCTGAGACTCATTTAAAGCTCCAACAAACAGAGCTAAAAACATTTGCATTGAATCAAACCATGGTTCACAAAGTGCATTTATTTTTGTTTATCTACATGTCAGAATCCTTGAGGTAAAGTTCAGGAACTAGAAGCTTTGCTTTCACCATGGTTTGTACAGATAGCATGGGCTTAAAAAAAAACAACCAAGGGAACAATGCTGAAATAGTTCCTGTATAATTTATGTGCTGACTGAACAAGAGTAAAGAAATCCAATGCCATTCAATAGAATTCTTAATGTTCTGCTGATGTTTGCTGGGACATCTACAAAACCACCATGAACAGTTTTCTTATGGAATATAATGACATGCAGATCTCACAAAGTAAACTTCTAAAACACAGAACCGGTGGAAGATACACAGAAATCTAAAAATCTACTTCCTTGAGGAAGAATCACTTAGTGGATGAAAGGTTATGTTCATGAAATAGGTTAAATGAGTAAAACAAAACAGTAGTGAGAAAAACAATATCAAGGGAAGAGACTCTGCGTATCATCTAAGTAATAATTCTGTCCCCTCAAAAAAATGGTCCTCAGTCCCCAAACACCTAGCATTGCAGAAAGTGAGGCATTGAAAATTGTTCATACTTTCCACTTTTATATTTCCTGTCTAGGTATACATGAGCAAAATAAGTCCACACAAGGATGAATTTACTCCCATGATGCATGGAAAAAGACACTTAACACAGTCTTGGCCCATGTTAAAACAAATTTCAGGATGCCCAGGAACTTCCCTGCACTTTGTGGTGGTATGAGGAGGATGGCTGCTTCACATGAAGATGCAGCTGCAACTGTTCACCCAGGGCCCTTCTACACTGTACTAAAATGTAAGTGGAAAATTATCCACTTCTGTTCACGTCCTACTACCCAACCCCAACAGAAAAACCCAGGGTTTCTCTGCAGGGGTGACTACATGCTATCCCGATTGAAACCGGGATAGCATGAAGCCACCTCGAAGCCCTCCACCAGGAGGATGCAAGGAGAGGCTCCATGGCTGCCAGGGATGCTTTTCAGTAAGTTTTAGGGTTGGGAGGAGGGGGTGGGTGACCTCTCAAACCTTTTGGCTTCAAGAACCCAAAAGTGCGAGATGGCTGTATCGATTGCCCCTTGGAAAGGGTGTGACACATCCCAAGAGTCAATCCACACAGGCCCAATACCTCATTAGACCTGGATATTTCATTAAGATCTCTTAGCCGATGGTTTGTTGACCGAAATAAAGGCTACTGGCTGACTGACTGATTAAGATCTGGATCTAATGAGGTATTTAATTAATTCAGAGTAAACCAAGGAAACCCGGTTTGCTCAGCATTAATTTGCTTTTACCAGAAGTGTCGTTTGGATGTTTCCAGTAAATGCAATACAGGTCTCAAAGGCCTCACTAGAAGGGCTCCCAGCCATTCTGCTTTCCTCGGGGTCAGGGAGCCTGAGGACAGAGATGGCACTTACCTTCCCCATCTCATTGTCAGTTTAGCAGTAACTGGTGGTGGTCATTGCTCATTTCATCCACTGACACTAGCAGAATGATGAAGTCATAGAAGGAGGGAGTGGGGAAAAGGAGGGAGAAATTCTTCCTTTCCCACTTTGCTTCTATTGCATCGCTTCATCAGAATGTGACAGTGGATGAGATAAGTGATGACAGCCACTAGTTTTGTGCTCGGGGATCACCACTTGGCTCAGAATGACAGGTAGAAAATAAGGGCAGTAGTTCATTGGCACTGAATTTGGCTGAATACCACTGGATTGTATGGATTCCATCCAGTCACTTGGTGCATGAAGTGTAGACACCCACCAGCACTGAGCATCTTGACAGCTGGCTATGAAGCTTTCAAGAATGTTGATTCAAAGTGCCCCATTCTGGATCAGCATCACCGTATTTGGCCCATACAGATGGGTCCTCAAGTATTGAGGTAGATGTGTCCCTGAGCATTATGCATTTAACAGGAAATTTAGTGCCAAAGGCAGAAACAACATAAGGAAAATAGAGAGAGGTTCCAACATTAGTTCAACATCGGAACATGGGCAAATGTTTTATTCAAACTGTAGCCATATGTGCATACAAAATAAAACTAGCACGTCAGGTAAGTCTTACTTATGTAAACAAAAAGTTTGAAACTGCTAAAGATCACTTGAAAGTTTCTTTTTAAATGCATGCAGGGATGACCTTTTCTTTCACCAGCTCCACTCTTCTTATGATTTGACTATTCATTTAATACATATAAATGCTTGTTGATAAGGCAAATATATCTTCTTTTGTCTACTCTTTTTTTTTACTGTTTCTTATTATAAGGAATTTGGGGTTAGGTGTTTGTTACCTTGCCTGTTGCAGGCAGGCACACAGCAATAGTAAAATTGGCTACAGCAGAAATACAGGTTGAGCATCCTTTATCCAGAGTTCTGTAATCCAAAATACTCCAAAATATGAAATTACCCAGATGGGTAGCCTTTGCTTTCTGATGGTTCACTGTATACAAACTTTGTTTCATGCAAATAATTATATACCTTTAGGCTATGTGTATATAGAAACATAAATTATCCAAAACATTTATTTATTTATTTGAAATGTATAAAATTACCTTTAGGCTATGTGTATACAGAAACATAAATGAATTACACATTTAGACTTTAATCCCATCTCCAAGATATCTCATTATGCATGTATGTCCAAATACAAGTATTCCAAAATCTGGAAATAACATTTCCGATAAGGTGTATGAAACCTATACTACTCTTTTTCAGTTTAAGATTTATTGTGTTTCTTAACATAGACAGGCACACAGCTGCAACCCGACACCAAAAATCTGTTTCCCTAGCCTTCCTTCACCAGCTTTCTAATGAGGCTGCTAAAAAACTTCAAGTTAGACAGATGACAAAGAAGGAAGGGAAGGCTGTAAAAGACCTTGTAAAAAAGGAGCCTTATTATTAGAAGATTTTAAACTGAAGTTTGCCTGCATTCACATTCCCTTGGGAACTTTGTCTGTCACTTGGGATATTTCACAGATTCTAAGGTGCTCATTTTCCTCATTTTGGGCGCTCTAAAAAGGGGTGTGTGGCTTACAATCAATAGTGCTTTTGATCCATGAGCTTTGGATTTTTAAAACAGGTCTACCACTAAGAGAGGAGGAGGAGGGTGAGTAAAAGGAAGAGTCCTGTCCTCAACAGCTCTGTCAGTGGTTCTCAACCACCTAAACTGGGCTCTACAGGCCAATGGATACTCCACCTCAGACATCAGAAGAGCTGCAAGACCGAGAACAAGCCACGAGAGTCAAGACAAAGATCCACCCAGAGAAAAAAGTGTTCTTGCCATAAATCAAGGGAACCACTGACCGCATCGGGAAGCTGATGAGGAAACACAACATACAAACTATCTACAGACCCACCAAGAAAATCCAACAAATGCTACGTTCAGCAAAGGATAAGAGGGATCCTCTCACCTCTGCTGGAGTCTACTATTTACCATGCAGCTGTGGACAAGTCTACATATGGACCACCAAACGCAGCATTGCCCAAACATGAATCAAGGAACATGAAAGGCACTTCAGCCAGAGAAATCAGCCATAGCAGAGCACCTGATGAACCAACCTGGACACAGCATATTATTCGAGAACACAGAAATGCTGGACCACTCTCACAACCATCATGTCAGACTACACAGAGAAGCCATTGAAATACACAAGCATGTGGAATATTTCAACAGAAAGGAGGAAACCATGAAAACGAACAAAATCTGGCTACCAGTATTAAAAAACTCTAAAATTAAAACAGCACAACAACAGAGAGGAAACAAACAAGGACATCTAATCACCTCTCAACAAAAGTTTGCTCCAGGCACAGTCAGGCCATTGTATACTAATCAAGGTGGTCAGAGTCCTTTGTCCCACCCTGGTCATTCCACAGATATATAAACCCTTTTTCCTAGTTCCAACAGACCTCACTACCTCACTAGCTTCAAAAAATGGGGTTTTCCTTACATTGAATGGTGCCTTGGATTCAGTGAAATACAGTATATTTAAAAATGCTCAGTAGAGGAAATGACAATGCTAGGATTTTTGGGACTGAAGAGAAATTTCATTGGGAGGTGCAAACCTTTTTGAGGGGTGGGAGGGGTGACATCAACGTTTTTATTTTGCCCCTCTTCCCAGCTCACTCCTGCAACATGATTGGCGTTTAATGTATGCACAAGAATGGGACATACACACACAAACACACACATACTTCAAAACATACTAGATCTGAAAAACACGTAAAATTAAGCACTTTGGCATGAAGTGGGGGTGCCACTGAAAATCTCAGCTTCATTCTCACCGCTATTGCTGCGTTTCCTGTTTATGTCAAGTAAACCTCCTGGGCTGTCACCTTCTTCAGGAACTTCTGCCAAATCTGACGTCTGTAAGGAAGGAAAAAAAGACAGAAGAGAGGAAAAGTGAGCAGAAGGGTGAAAGAAACACATCAGAAAATTGAGCACATGGCAACAGTTTGGCAATGATAGTGGGCTGAGAGGAAAGCAGGGGTGAGTACAATTGCAGAGATTGCATGCAATCCAGAGGTAGAGTTCAAATACTTGATGGAAAAATGGCAGAACATTTCAAATGAGCTGTACACTGAGATGGTTACTCAAATGCAGAAAAGCTTTTTTACATGACAGCGGAGATTGGAAGGTTACTTCTAAGATCTGAGTCCCAGAGCTACAATCCAACCATTACTTACTTATAAAGTAACTTTTCAAGCTCTGCACAAGGGAGGAATATGAAAAAAATGGGGAAAATGAATTTTGGAGTATATTTATCTATTGTAGCACCGTTTCTCAGGGTGGCATACAATTAAAACTAGAAAGACATACTGGTTTGAGTGCTGGATTATGACTCTGGATACCAGGGTTTAACTCCCCACTGAACTATGAAAACCCACTGGGTGATCCTGGCCAAGTTACACTTTTTCAGCCATAGGATCGCCATAGGTCGTAAACAACCAGAAGGCACACAAGAACAACAAACATGTTTAAAACAACAATTTAAAACAGTTCAAAAATGTAAACATATATGAAATAGATTAGGTTTTAATATGTAATTTCAGCAACTACTTGCTAGCCCACACTACTCTCCAAAATTATTATTATTTTATTATTATTATTAACTTTATTTGTACCCCAATAACATCTCCCAAAGGACTCGGTGCGGCTTACAAAGGCCAAGGCCCTCAATAAAACAACAGCATAACAAATACAACAATAACTCATAAAGCAAACCAATAAACATTAAAGCAATAACAATAAAATATTAAAAACAATACATCATGACACATTTAAAACTAGGGCCGGGCCAAATGTAATGACTAAAATTAAAAGTGCTGGACATGACAGGTGAAATGTAAGGATTTTAGGGTAGGTGCGATGTGCAGGCAATCTCTAGTAAAGTGCATTTGGGACATGATGCTGGGAGTTTTCTATTCTGGAAAAGCACACTGGAACAGCCAGGTCTTCAAGCTCTTCCTAAAGACTGCCAATGTTGGGGCTTGTCTGAGGTCCTTGGGGAGAGAGTTCCAGAGTCGGGGGGCTACCACAGAGAAGGCCTGTCTCTTGTCCCCACCAAATGCGCTTGCGACGCAGGTGGAATCGTGAGCAGGGCCTCTCCAGAAAAGCCCCTAGCCTCCAATGTTTTTTATTGGCAGTCTTCCATCCAAGCACCAATCAGAGCTGGTATTGCTTAGCTTCTAATATCAGAGAGGATCTGGTGTATTTAGGTTATTTAGAACCCCACTGAGGGCCCTTCCAGTCAAGGCAGAAACCAGGGAGGATGTGGGCTATTTTAACCCACTTTCTCCCAGGTTTCTGCCCCCACCTCAACCCAAACCCCAGGCTTTCCATTGAAGGTTGACTAGTCACCATCCCAGGGTTGACCTGGGATGGCATCCAGCCTCCCGCAGCTCCCCATTTCCCCTCAAAAAGACTTACCAGAGGGGACTTCCGGCAGCACAGATCCCTCTGCAGAGTACTCCTGACATGCAAAAATGACACGTCAGGAGCTGGGAGTGGGGAGGAGGGACTTTGAATCAGTCTTTCTCCTTTAGTCAAGCCTACCTTACATGGTAGCTATCAGAATGAATTGGACAAAAGGAAATGTCATATATGCTTCCTTGAGCTACTTGGAGTAACAGTGGAACATAAATATAACAAGAAAACATATACTTCCAAACTCTCATGAATCCTGACACTTTCCAGAATAATCAACTGATGTTTTATTGAATCCTTCCGAAATGACTGTGGTTTTAAGAACACACTTACGCATAATCTGCTACTTGACAGCCTGACTCGCCAAGGAGTAAATCCTATGACGAATTGGCACCTAGCATTTACTCCTACTCTCCATCTGATGAAAAATTCAAGGCAAGCTGACAATATGTTCATGTTTTGTATGGTTGAGTAATCATTTTTGTTTAACAAAATACTTAGATCATCTGAGAGAGAGAAAAAAATACAATTGTGGAAGTTCCAATCTGTGGAGGAAGCAAAGAAACCAAAAGGGAATATTGCAATAGCTAAAACTACCTGTGTGTTGAAAAAAAATTACAAATCAATTAAAATGGACCATTATTGTAGGCATAAGAATCTTTAGTTGTTACAAGAATCTTTAGTTGTTTAGTGATATCAACCAGTTAGAGTAGCACTGAAATCTGAATCCAGACTAGGCCAGAATGGATTGGATTAGGTTACAGTGTTGTGTTGAATTTTGTTCACAATTCATACTCTTGCCAAAAGTGGCAACAACCAGAGGCTATGCTAGAAGTAAACTTGGAATTTCCTGGGAGTCAGTGATATATGCTGCCATATGTTATCTATATACTATCTTTTTATTTAGTCTCCTCAGAGTAGGCTCATTAAATGAAAGCTAAGTCATCTCTTTGTAAAATTCAGTTGATTCAATGGGTCAATTCTAGTAACCATACGAATAGCCAGGGGAATGCTGTGATGTCCTGTTGCTTATCTCCTGCTTTTCTGTCATAGCACTCTTTGGTTCTATATTCTTTGAACTATAGAGCCAAAAACCTGCCTTAGTTGTACACAACCTGTATCTGCAGGTAGTCCTCATATGGAGAGATTTTAAAGCAGCCCTGTAGAAGAACTGGACAACTATAACACATTTCATTTGAGGGTTATTTCATTGGGTTGTTGTAGGTTTTTTCAGGCTATATGGCCATGTTCTAGAGGCATTTCTCCTGACATTTCGCCTGCATCTTTGACAAGCATCCTCAGAGGTAGTGCTCACTACTTCTGAGGATGCTTGCCATAGATGCAGGCGAAACGTCAGGAGAAATGCCTCTACAACATGGCCATATAGCCCAAAAAAACCTACAACAACCCAGTGATTCCGGCCATGAAAGCCTTCGACAATACATTGGTTATTTCATTTGTTATGGTTTTCCTTCATATTGTTTCCAATTAATGGAGTCCCAAGGCAAATCTACCATTGGGGTTTCTTGGCAAGATTTGTTCACATAGGGTTTATTCTTCATCTGAGACTTAGTGAATGTGATTGCTTCTTCCCTGAATTTCCATGTCCAAGAGAGGATTCAAACCCAGGTTTTTAGAGTTGTAATTCAATGCTCTATCCACTGGACCATACTGACTCTAATCCACGTTTGCTACTTCTGTTATGCCAAAGTTCTAATGTGAGATCATCTCACATCATTTATGGCTGGATCTACACTACCATATAAACCAGTTTCAGAATGCAGATGAACTGTGTTGGATTGTATGCATCTACACTGCCATATAATCCAGCTCAATGTAGTTAATCTGCATTCTGAAACTGGATTATATGGCAGTGTAGATCCAGTTTATGTCTCCACCAGGGGGTGAAAGTGTTTCCCTATATATATATATATATATATATATATATATATATATATATATATATTACCAAACTACAAAGAAGAAGAGGAAGAGGAGGAGGAGGAGGAGGAGGAGGAGGAGGTGGAGGTGGAGGTGGAGGTGGAGGTGGAGGTGGAGGTGGTGGTGGAGGAGGTAGGAGGAGGTGGAGGTGGAGGTGGTGGTGGAGGAGGAGGAGGAGGGGGAGGAGGAGGAGGAAGACAACAACAAATTCAAAACTGATTGATTGGGAAGTTATGGTGATTATATTTCAGAGATCTTGCAGTCCTTCTGGCAATGAGTATGATGTTATAGTGCCCCCAGTTATTTTTTTAAGGAAACGTTGATGATCTCTCCCAGTCTTAGTTGCAGAGCATATAGTGAATCAGTTTCATAGAAGCATGTGTTTCAAATGTTTTGAAGCTGTTCATTTCCTCATCATTTTCAAAAATAGTCCTGGCCTGGTTTTTCTAGTAGAATATCAGAATTCTAAAATCAAACAGGATTCCCCATCTGTTCTGTTTCTCTCCCTAACAGCTATTGAAAAGACTGCCTTTTTGTTTTGCTTGTTATGCCAACCAGACTTGACTGTGCATGGAACAGAATTTATTTCAAAGCTTTCTGATGTTAAGCACTGATCGACCTCTCTGCCCTTCTTAACCAGCCAAGAGATTCATGCCATGTTAAATTGTTTTGCCCCTTCTCTTTAAACTGGGCAACTACTTCTCAACAGTTCTTCTTTTCTTCTTCAGACAGTTTATTGAGAATATAGAGTTTCTGTTATTCAATTAATTATATTGTTCACTAGCCGTCTCCTGCCATGCATTGTTGTGTCCCAGTCTGTGTATATGTGTTTTGTGTGTGTGTGTATGTATATATAAATGTGTATATTTATATGTGGTTTTGTGCATGCATTTTAATGTATTTTTAATATCTTGGCTTTTTAAGTCTCTTCCACTGTGTTTTTCCAGTGTTTTTATGAGTGATGGTCATTTGTTGGCCTGATAGGTGTATCCAAATTTGGTGTCAATTCATCCAGTGGTTTTTGAGTTATGTTAATCACCAAATGAACATTATATTTTTATTTATATAGATTTTAAAACCTTGCATATACTCGTTTCTCTTATTACTGCCATCCCACACTCTTCTGTGTTATGTATTATCTTTGATTCTCCCTTCCTCTCCCTCTGTCTTTCCCAATATTATTAAACCTTGCAGCATGGACCTGAGCTCTCTTTCTCTCTGCTCCTGCTCATTTATTTATCTATTTATTTATTTACACCATTTCTACCCTGCCCTTTTCACCCCCGAGGGGGGACTCACGGCGGCTAACACAGGCAGCAATTTGATGCCACAATATCAATAATAACAATGTAAAGTCATAATACATAGCAAATTAAAAACAGTAATATTAATTATAATTACATAATCACATAATCACATAGTCACATAGTCGCTTCAAATTGTCGTAACAGTCCTGTGGTCCAGGTTCAGTGTCTAAAGTGCTGCTGTACCTACTAGCCAAAGGCCTGGTTCCAAAACCATGATTTTAGTTTTTTTCCTAAAAGAAAGGAGGGAGGGCGCCAATCTGATCTCACTGGGGAGCGAATTCCACAAGCAGGGGGCCACCACTGAGGTGGCCCTGTCCCTCATCCCTACCAGACGCGTTTGCAAAGCCGGTGGGACCGAGAGCAGGGCCTCCCAGTAGATCTTAAATTACGAGGTGGCCTCTCCTGGCTCTCTCCTGACATGGAACCCAAAGCAGCTTATAATACTGAAACAAGGGAAAGTTGAACTGGATAAACTTGATTTAAAATGTTAAAACTATTTCAAGCTATCACATTTAAGCAACATTAATTTTAAAATATTTATTTTTGTAAGCATAGGCTATGTGAATGCAGCTGTAGAGAAAAAAAGATCCCCCCACAATCAAATCAACTAGTATGACTGCGAATGGGGATTTCAGAGATGTAGTCGTATTTATTCATCTCTTGCAGTATGGAAAGGAGAAAGGCAGGAGCAAAGGTGGGCTTTGGTAGATATAAATTCATTTCTTCAAATGCAACAAAGAGTGAGTTCAAGGCCTCACATTATTGTAGGCATGAGGTGGAATGTAATAGGATCTAAAAAGATGAAAGAAAGCTTCATGAATATTGAAAATGAAACAAAAACAGCATAGTTACAGAATTCCTCTTTGGTGAATCCGAGCAACTCCCTGTGCTGCTTTTCTTGGTTTTCTGGGCCAAGGAAGTTCCAAAGCGAAGTGCTTCATAGACAGGGTCAACCTTATTGCCACATGCTACAAAAGAAATGAGACATAGTTAAGCAGGTAAAATGTATCCTGTTTGTTTACTGAAAAACATAATTTATTTCAAGGTATATGTTGTTGTACTCGCATCATCACTGATTACTTCTCAGTTGGGACTGATGGAAGACAAGGGACTTTAATGCACAAAGGTAGCAAACCTGCTTTGAAGCAGGACCATCACCTTTCACACAAGGCCATGAGCAACCTATTGCTGGTTTACCACTCTGCCCTCCCCCACGATAAATTTGTCCCTTGCTATTGATGGGAAAGCCAATCAATAGGCACTGATCACACTATAATATAATCATTTATCTTGTGCAAGGAGTCTGATCTGCTTCTGTGCATAGTGGCACAGAAGTGACATTAGATGGAGGAACTGTTCTAATTGTTCACTCTCCCCCACTATCTCAAACTGATTAATGAATTTATTTTGTTAATAACTTTCACTTTCATTGTGAAGTTGCTTGTAAACTTTTTTTTAAAAAAGTCTTAACAGAATAGTGGGACGGTGGGAACACAGTTATGATCCTAACTAGAAATACTACAACAGGGCTCTGATATGGCAAACTGTTGCATTGACACAACTATGGAGAAGTGCGCTAGTGGGGGAGATCATCCTGATGCAATAACGTCCATAGTTTAATAACATTGGGATACTTGTCTTAGAAGGAGAAAAATCACGAGCTTGATGTATGCCAGCATTAATGAGAAAAGCAAACAACTACCTGTGGGGTACTGGTGAAGGGTACAGTTTGCAGAATGGAAAAACAAAACAAAACAGAGAAACTCCCACTTGAACTTACCAATAGGCATAACTTCTTTGATGCAGCCAAACTGCTCATGAATGAGTAATGGAGAGCTGTAGTAACGGCGAAAACCTTTGGGCTGGAGAGAGAGAGAGAGAGAGAGAGAGAGAGAGAGGGGGAGGAAGAGTATGAACAAGTGGTCAGTTCAATATGACAATCAGGGTTTGCAAGTTTGAAATATGGGGATTTTTTATTACTAGAAATTTTATTAGCAGAGCTATGTTTTCCCAACAACAATACAGGCAGTCCTCAAGTTACGAACAAGATAGTATTAGTTATAAAGACTCAGTGGAGACATCTTTTGCACCAGCTGCGCCCGTACCTTGGGAAGTCTGACTTGGCCACGGTAGTCCACGCTCTGGTAACATCCCGTATAGACTACTGCAACATTCTCTACGTGGGGTTGCCTTCGAAAACTGTCTGGAAGCTCCAAATGATCTAACGAGTGGCGGCCAGGTTGCTAACGAGAGCAGCGCTCAGGGAACACACAACTCCTCTGTAGCGTCAGCTCCACTGGCTGCCAGTCTGCTACTGGGCACAATTCAAAGTGCTGGCTTTAGCCTATAAAGCCCTAAACGGTTCTGGTACAGCTTAACTATCCAAATGTATCTCTCCTTATGAACCATCTAGGACTTTAAGATCGTCTGGGGGTGCCCAGCTCTTGATCCCACTTTCCCTTCCAAGAGGTAGAGTTCTTTCACTTTCTGTTGTCTCATCTCTGTTCTTAGCTATAAGTCATTTGTCAGTCAGATGTTTGTGGCTTGGGGACTGCTTGTATACTGTTATGAATTATCCTTTTATTATACAAGTGTGTGCTTGAAAACACAGATACACCTAATACCCGCAATCCAGCATTCTTTTGATGTAACATACATGAGGAGATACCCACAAGGTACTAGTTCTAGTTTTCCAGCAGCATTTGGTCAGAGAGACTTAGAGCCCATCTACACCAACCCTTTTATGCAACTTCAAGATGAATTGAAACTGCGGTGGCCGCAAAACACATGCCAACAAAGCATGTTGCAGTATGCATTAAAAATTGCAGAAAAGTACAAAACAAGCCCTATGATGTGATGTAGCAGATCCCAATGTATCCCAGATCCAGAGTGAAACTGGCTCTACAAAATGCAGAATACATTGTAGACATTCACCCCTTCTGAATTACATTATAGATCCAGAATGGAGGCTGCCAAAAATGCCCCAGGGCTAATTGACCCACTGAGAGGTAGAAATTGATCATCTCTACTCCTATCTGTCACTCCTCCACCCCCCCCCCCCCCCCCCCCCCCCCCACACACTTCCTATGCATTTTGAGATCTGGTGTGGAGCTCTCCCTGAAATGGGAAGAAAGATTAATAGAGCTGCTTGCTGCCATCTTCTGTGTTGAGTGTTGGTACCCACTTGACCTAAAACCAGTTCAAGACCTGCCAATCTAATCACTCACACAGAGAAACCAGTTTTTTCCAAACTGGTTCCAAGCTTCATTATAATGTCAGTAAAAACGTGCCCTTATATCATATAATCGCTAGAGACCATAAGGACCATACAGTCCAACCTTGCCATACAGGAATATACAATTGCCTTCCAGCCTCTGTTGAAAAAAGAGACTCTGCCACATTCTGAGACAATGTATTTTACTGTTAAGCAGCTCTTATCATCAGGATGTTCTAGCTAACTTTTAGGAGAAAACTCTTTCCTTGCAGTTTGAATTCATTGTTCTGTGTCATAGCCTGTGGCTACAGAAAAATGATCTCGGATGCTGCAGAGCTCTTCAGATGCTCCACTCCTGCCCTGCAGCATTGGTACTGGTGGAGTCCAGAGGGACCTATCAAGTCAAAACTGATTTGCCCTGGATTAATTGGCACCTTTATCTGTCCAGTTATCCCCATCACCACAGAGCTGGTTGGAGAGCTCCTAGCCATTGGAGGAAATGCACTTGTGAAACCTATAAAGCCCTAAACTATTCTGGCCTAACTTACCTGTCCAAATGCATCTCCCCTTATGAACCCTCTAGGATGTTAAGATTGTCTGGGGAGGCTCCTCTCTCTATCTCGCTTGCGTAACAAATACGTTTGTTGGGGACGAGAGACAGGACCTTCTCAATGGTGGCCCCTCAGCTATGGACCGCCCTTTCTAGGGACATTAGATGGGCCCCCTCCCTTTTAACATTTTGGAAAAAAGTCAAGACTTGGTTGTTTGAGCAAGCATTTGAAAATGCAATGTAACAGACTATTTTTATGACCCTGTTCCTTTATGAGTTTCTCCCTCATAAACAATCTGCTCTATCTCTGTCTCATCTTGATTTTAGTATTTTTAGTATTTTAGATTTTTATCTTGCACATGCAGCCCGCTCATTGTTATTTTATTGTGTATGATTTTGCTTTATCGTGTTCTTTTGTATTCATATGTTGTATGTATTTTACTGTGATGTTATTGTGTTTTGGTTTTATTTTATTGTAATATGCTGTTAGGTTTGGCCTAATGTAAGCTGCCCCAAGTCCCCATTGCGGGGATGGTGGTGGGGTATTAAATAAATATTATTATTATTATTGGAATATGGAACGACTGGATGAGGAGATTGGACAACTTTTTAACTAGGAGACACAAATGATTTATGTTTTATTGATTTTGTTATGGTCTTATATATGTCAATGTTTTTAAATGTTTTTATGGTGTTGTTCGGCATTGAATTGTTGCCTCTGTAAACCGCCTTGAGTCGCCTGTGGACTGAGAAGGGTGGTATACAAATAAATAAATAAATAAATAATAACTAAATAAGAGGAAGGGGAGTGAAAAACAGACTTTTCCAGAAACAATGTATTGCTTTGCTATCTTGAAGGCAGAGTATTTTTGGCCAGCTTGACCCTGAATTTGCATTAAAGTCTCATTTGGTCTGCAAAAGAGTGGCTCCTAATGTAGATGAGTGAATTGGTTGGTTGATGCGGATGTGGTTATACAATAGTACACCATTGCACAAAAGGAAAAGCAAATGGAGGATGCCAATGCAGAAAGCACAATGATGTGAAGGTAGTAATATTTCAAGAACAGAAAGGCAGAAGATCAAAAGACTTGTGGGGTAATCAGCAGGTATCCACTCTGGCAAGTGCCCAACAAAGTTAACTTCCTGATGCCATCTCTGCTCTGGCATATTCTTCAACTGTTCTGATTTGGCAGGGATAATTCTAATTAATCCATTGTCTTCCCACTTTTTCAGCTTTTTAAAAAAGGTCCCTATTTCCTTCCCACTTTCCCCATTCATCTTCAGCTTCCTTCAATGGCTTCAAACTGAGTTCAAAGTCCAAAAGTAATTTGTAGTCAGTTAACGCAGCAGGGATAGAATCCTGTACTCTCAGTAGAATCAGGCCAAAACAAACTGCTGTTTCTGTACTGTGGGTCCTGCATCATTAATAATGTTTGACATCTTGACCACTCTCTGATACTGGTTGGTCCTAGTTTCCATTTATGAAATATTGGAGGATATGTTTTAGAACTGTGTGATCACTATTCTTTTACTGTACCTGTAAGAACCGGTTTGGGTATGATACATGTAATTTGTTTTACCTAAAATCAAGTCATTTCTAATTTATCAAAGTTTCTTAACATTGTAAGTCTACTTCTTCAGCTCAGACTGGAGGGACCTGGTAGGTCATACCATTTGCTCATACCTGGTTTGCAGTTATAATCAGATCCTACTCCACAGGCTTACCAGTTTCCCCATGCAGCGTTGTTGCCCAATGCTTTCTGCACATCTGTGGTGAATGCTCAGCTTACACGCCTTGCAGCGTAATCCATGTTTAGCGTTTGTTCCTGTTGGGAGTGCAGGGAGAATTTAATTAGACAGCATCAATAGTTTCCATTCACTTACCAAGCGACCCGGTCTACAGACTCAAACAGGCTTCAACTTTATAACACGGCAAAAAGTTCCAGTCTTACTGCAAAAGAGGAAGAGCCATTAACCTTTTCAGGATTTTTTTTTGTAACAATTGGGTGTTTTTTTCCCCCCAGACCTCAAAAAATACATTATGGCTTTGTTGCATGTGGGGGGGGGGGGGATCTGTCTATTTGCAAATAATAATTGTATTTCAAAGTACAGGCTCCTATGCATTATTGAAACAGTTCTGAAATATTATAACTACGAATCACTTTGTAATAGGTTTCCTTTATTTTAATCGTGAGAAATTGCAAGTCGCTTCTGGTATGAGATAATTGGCTGTCTGCAGGGACGTTGTCCAGGGGATGCCTGAATGTTTTACAATCCCGTGGGAGACTTCTCTCATGCCACTGCATGGGAAGCTGGAGCTGACAGGTGGGAGCTCACCCCATCCTGCATATTTGAATCACCAACCTTCAGGTCAGCAGTTCAGCCAGTACAAGGGTTTAACCCCTCATGCCACCACGGTTTCCTAATGGCACTACATTTTCTCAGTACAAACATATAAGCAAATGAACAGGAAAACAAATAACCGAACTTGGGATCCTAAACCCCAAGTTTAGGATTTGCCCAAGACCCTTGGAAGGTGTCAAGTTAGAGAGTGCCATTTTATTCAAATTTTCTTCAAACGTCTGCATTCCAAACACATGTTTAAAAAAGAATTTCCCCATAAAAACTCTAAAATTACAGCAGCACAACAACAGAGAGGAAATAAACAAGGACATCTAATCACCTCTCAACAAAAGTTTGCTCCAGGCACTGGCAGGCCATTATATGCTAATCAAGGTGATCAGTTGAAACATTCAGACCTAGCTCTAGCAGACAAGAGTCCTTTGTCCCACCCTGGTCATTCCACAGATATATAAACCCTTTTCCCTAGTTCCAACAGACCTCATTACCTCTGAGGATGCTTGCCATAGATGCAGGCAAAGCATCAGGAGAGAATGCCTCTAGACCATGGCCATATAGCCTGAAAAAACCTACAACAACCCAATTTCCCCATTCTTTGGTCTTGGAACATCTTGACACAAATGGCAATCAATAATGTTTAAAGCAACTGTAACTGGGTATCATACATTATGTAACTAAAAATATCTTCATACAGATTTTGAGTCCAGAATTAAAGCTTCTCCTGTAGACTGATGCATTTTTGCTTGAATGAGCAGCAAACAGTCCTGTACCAATGCCTTGGATACTGTATGCCAACATGCATTTAATGGGCAAGAGTGTGAAATTACATTTGCAGTACACAGATGGTCTAATCCAGCGGACTTCTTTTTATGTATTGAAATATGCAGAGGTGTATTCTAGTCTAAATCCAATTGTTACTGCCAGCTAGAGCAGACCTGTCAAATTAATCTGAATTGATAAGTCAAAACTTATGGAGGATTCATACATTCAATAAGTCTATTCTGGCTGGCATAATAATTTGATTTAGTCCCTTATTATTAGGTGATGTCAACCAACTTCATCATTATATTTAGGAAAGCTTTTCCTGTTGTGCCTCTCAAGCACATTCATCCTTGTAGCGTGTCACCCTTAGCAATTATTAACAAGACACTATTCTATTGCATCGGTGTAAATACAATCCCTTTTCCTACAAAGAAGCGAACACAATTTGGACTCTTCCGGCATCTGCTTCCGAGCCGATGGAGAGCTTTTAACAGCATGCAAATCGACCTTTTAAAACACCCTCCTTCCACCCACATTCCAAATGTCCAGGCATTCAATGCGTTCATGATAGCTCAGAGCAGCCAGCTGTTGATTTCATCATGTGACGGAGTAGTGTTATACAACACAAGGAGAGATTACTTAAGGGAGAATGGGAGATTAATTACTAAAAAAAGAGATCCGTAATTGTTAGGTGGTTTAGGGCCAATCTATTATGCTTAATGCATAGCATCCAGCTTTATCCCTATTTTGTTCTCAATTACCATGGGGAAGGGGGAGGTAGTGGTGGTGGAAGTGTCCCAGACGTGGAAGGAAGGCTTCTTTTCCTGTTTTCTAGATCAGGGCTTCTTAAACCTTTTTCACCTTCTTGCTCGAGAATGTTTTTACGTAGCCCCAGGTATATTAAAAAATATATCAAATCAAATGTTTACTGAATATAAATCAGTATTTGAAAGGCTTGCTAAACAGGTTGATCTTTGTATTGTCAAAGGCTTTCATGGCCGGAATCACTGGGTTGTTGTAGGTTTTTCCGCGCTATATGGCCATGTTCTAGAGGCATTTTCTCCTGACGTTTTGCCTGCATCTATGGCAAGCATCCTCAGAGGTAGTGACCTCACTACCTCTGAGGATGCTTGCCATAGATGCAGGCGAAACGTCAGGAGAAAATGCCTCTAGAACATGGCCATATAGCCCAGAAAAACCTACAACAACCCAGGTTGATCTTTCTTTTTGTAGAGTACATCTGAAGCATTATTTGCAGATTCACTGTAAACATTGCATGTTGTTGCTAACAGATGTTGATAATTGGGTGGCCCACAGAAACCTTTTACCGTTGCCAGTATTTTGTGACACCAACATTGAGCTAAGAAGACCACATTTGGGGTCAGGATTCATGTTTAAGAACTTATGTTTTAGATGAGATGAGAATCCAAACGCTTGTTCAGCCTGTCACCTTTACATGACTAGGAGACTTAGAAAAGGAATTTCCACGGGCATGAGTGGAAACTTTCCCCAAAGCTCCTAGACGCACCACTAGGACTGGGTGGATTTTACCCCAATTCCATCTGGAGCAGGAAGTTATACATCCTCTTCTACATGTGGTGTACACTTCAAAACTATTTCCAACACTTTACCAAATCTATGTAAGTAGACACTTAAGATTTCTGTGATGTTTGAGCTTTGGTACCTGTATTCAGTGGTGAAGACATGGGTGGGAAAAATAGGGTGCTCCCAAATAAGACCCCCCCCCCCACAGTACATCTTTAGGCTGCGGTAGGGCAGCATGTTAAATAGCTAGCTGCAGAAAATCTGCTGACTGGAAGATTGGCAGTTTGAAGTTGTGAGTTGGGGTGAGCTCCCAACTGTCAGCCCTAGCTTCTGCCTACCTAGCAGTTCGAAAGCATGTAATACGAGTAGATCAATAGGGACCACCTTGGTGGGGAGGTAAAAAAAGGGCACCCCATCCAGACATGCCGGCAACACAATCTGAGAAGTCTATGGACAACAGGCTTCTTGGAATGAAAAAATAGAACAACAGCACCCCCCATGGTGGAAGTTGAGTATTGCCTCCAGATGCTGGAAATGGAAGGGGGAGGCCTTTACCTTTGTCTGTGTATTGTATGTCATTGTTTACTGTGTAAAAAGGAATTGAATGTTTGCCTTATATATATATCAAACTATAATCCGCTCTGAGTCCCTCCGGGGAGATAAAGCAGAATATAAATAAAGATTATTATTATTATTATTATTATTATTATTATTATTAGTTGGAAGAGACCACACAGGCCATCCAGTCCAACCCCCTGCCATGCAGGAAAAGCACAATCAAAGCAGCCACAACAAATGGCCATCCAACCTCTGTTTAAAAACCTCCAAAGAAGGAGCCTCCACCACATTCCAAGGCAGAGAATTCCACTGTTGAATAGTTCTTATGGTCAGGAAGTTCTTCCTAATGTTCAGGTAGAATCTCCTTTCCTATAATTTGAATACATCACTTCAATTCCTAGTCTCCAAGGATACAAGCTTGCTCCCCCTTTCTGATGACATTCTTTCAAATATTTAAACATGGAGATCATGTCTTCTCTCAGCATTCTTTTCTGCAGGCTAAATATGCCCAGCTCTTTAAGCAATAGCAATTAGATGTTAAACCACATTTACAATCTGGAAAATCCCAGGAGACACATTTGCTGTCATTAATTGCCCAGTGCTTGGTGGCTTGACCTGCTGCACTTTGGAAACCCTTTGGTTGGAGTATGGCTTAAGATGTATGGCTTTTAGAGCATAGCTTTGTTGTCATAGCTATCCATGATAATGCAGGATAGAGCCTATGTTCTTAAAATGCTCCACCAAAACCTGAAGTTACTGTAATGGTAGAAATTTGGCCACTGGGATAGAATTCTTACTGGTGGCAACACCCTCATTTTGACCCTTCCTCCCATAACTACACCCTTGTCTATAGTGCAAAGCCTAGTACTCAGAAATCTCAGTTGTAGGTGGGAAAAACTGGCCATTGAATGCAGACAGAAAAAAAATCCCTGAATTAAAAAAGGTAGCATTCTACAGTGAAAGAAGAAAACCTACTCTTTAGTCTCACCCACTCATGTATTTGTTGCATTTTTTTCTTAATGTGGAAGTATTCAACCACTAATCTCCTAACTTGTAATCTGCCGTTATATCACACTGAGACAGGTTTGCTGTTTTATCTGCTAATGCATCTTCCTCCTTTTTGGCCCAGCTTTCTGAAAAAGCTTCTCTCACATCTAGCAATCTCAGAAACAACCAGAAGGTGGAATGGGTTTTCTTCCTTTCTTATAGCAATATGTAAATCTTAGTGGGCAGGGAGGGAAAAGTGTGCAAGACTTTATACTCTAGAGTTTCTAAAGTGACTTGAAGAAATATATTTCTATGACCTGAAGTAATATAATTATCCGTGAGTTACCTTTTGAGGTAAGGTAATGAGGCACAGCAAAGTCATATTTCAGAGATAATGTAGTCAGTGGAAACTTATTGGCGTAATGAACAAGAAGTTGAAGTTAATTTTGGAAGTTATATTTTAGAAGATATTGGATTCTTCCAGACCTCTGCCCAGAGATGGGAGTTCTCTCAATAAAACTCTTTGTTAATTGCGAATTGGGGCCTTCACTGATAGTCTCTCCAGCTTTTGAAAATAGTTCTTGTGATTGGGGAAGAATGAAGGAAGCTGTGTGATATCATAGGCAACTTGACCAACTCTCATGAAACCATAGGGAACTTGCCCTATAATCATGCACATATATTTACTACCTTTCCACATGATTGACTCTCTATAGTAGAGTGACCAACTCTCTCGTATTTTTCAGAAATTTCCACATTTCAGCTGATATCTTGGGATCCTCCCAGCTTCCATATTGTTCTTGCACTTCTGTCTTATACTCAGAAGCACGGCCTCATGTGTGTTATGGGGAAGGGCTGGGAAGGTTCTGGTGTAGAGGTATGGAGAGGTGATGGAGTTGGTGGGGAGAGACAGAGAAGCCACACACAGAGAAGCCACCAGGTATGGGAAATGGAACACAGGCATGAGTTCACTCCCTCAGTAGGGAAAATTCAGAAGGATCTCCCTTCCCCTGACTCTTGTCTTGTTGACTGGCTTGGCCCTAGTCTCTGCTTTGCAGTGAAGAAAGGGGGGGGGGCTTATGGTGTATCCCCTTCTACTGCTCCTAGGCAAGAGGAGGAGGAGGAGTGGCAGAAAGAAGCAGAGGAAGTAGGACAGGAAGAGGAGGGGGAAGAAATACAGGAGGATGAGATGGACGGAAAAGAAGAGGAGGAAGAAAAGGAGGATGCGGGAAAGAAGAAGACAAGGAGGAGGGCGAGAAGTGGAAGAAGAAGAGAAAGGAGCGAATGAGAAGTTCACCATATTACCATATAATTATTTTCATAACGAATACTGTGCAACATGCATATATGAAATGAAACAACCAGGTCAGGTGAACCATTCCTTCCAACTTCCATTTTTATTGCAATTATCATTGCAGACAATGCTGCTGCAGTCCTACATTGAATGTCTGTGTTTCTCCAGCACTACTTCATAATCTTACCGATGCTGATGCTGCTGAAAATCATCCAAGGAGGAAAAGCAGAGTGGGGCTGCTGGGAAGCCTTTGTAAAAAATAAGTCTTACTGACCACTAGAATCATAAAGTTGGAAGATATTACACGGGCCATTCAGTCCAACTCCCTTATTTAACTAATAAACAATAAATTGTTTTGTTTAATATTGTCCACTCCATGAATATTTGCTGGAGTGATGCTGTACCATTAAAGAGGTACAAAATTTGTTACAACTAAAATTTTCCTAAATTCATGGCCAAAGTGGGATACCTTACTTTGCATTGACCCTCAATAAATGCACATTTTAAGTACACATATTCTAAAAATCTTAATTTAAACTGTAAGGATTAAGATTTTTAGAATATTTAGAATACTTTTAATGTAAAGTGAAAGAGAAAAAGCCAGTATGGTGTAGCAGTTTGAGTGTGGGAATACAATTTGGAAGACCATGGATCAAATACATGCTCAGCTATGGAAATTCATTGGCTGATTTTGACCAAGTCACACACACACATTCTTACCCAGAAAACACAATGGTATATTTGGCATAGGGTCATCATGAGTTGGAAATCTGAAGATACACAACAACATCATTCTTTTGTTGCAACGTATTATGAAATTAAATAACAATAACATCAACAACCAAGCTCTGAATAAATTGTTGGTGCTGATACTGGAAACTGCCAGTGATAAGTCCTTGGCAAGGGAAATCTTGCTTAACTATTAAACAAAGAACTACAGCAACAATATATCAGGAAACAACATCATTTACTCTATTTAGAAGAGGTCTTTGACACAATTGTTCAAGTTTTATGCCACTCTTTTGTCAATATTCACACTTTTCTGTTCTTTCTCCGAATGTGTGCATTGGGTCCAATGGGGGATGATATATTTTTGGTGAATGCTATCATTTGCATTTCATTGTCATTTCTTCTTGTCTTGAAAAAAAATCTCAACAATATCTAAACTGGGTGTCTTTATAGATTTTTGAATGCTTTCCTAATTCCTAATTTTTAGCTCTCCAGCTAACGGCTGCACAAAATATTACTTATGGACAAATGGAGAACTCAGAATCCACATTGAGAAACCTAGATTCAGAGCTTAATCATACAAAATATTGGATAAGATACATTTTGTTATAGGGCTCCTGACCTGGAAAAGGTTAAGAAGTTTTGAATCAACTATCTACAGAAGGTTGTAAAATCCATCTGGAGGCTGGATATTTTGGAGATGTTCCTAACCTTGTTTGAAAAGCCATAGCAAATCAGTGACTCATTAATAAGCATGACAACTTGTTTGTTCTTAGAGATGATTTTCTTTATGCTGATGTTCTGCTCTTGGCAAGAGTATTTTGTGTCTCATGTCAGAAGAGAGTAGGCCAGGCACTTTTAGTGTGCCTTAAAGCCTTTACTCAGAGGATCCATTTGCCTGGGTCCTGAGACGACTTGTGCTATCTGGGGTCAAATGGAATTGTAATTACAAATCTGGATGGCACAGTTTGAGGAAAGTAAGTACTACATCCTAGGCACAGCATTTAGATCTAAGTAGCAATTATGTGGTCCTCTGGATACACTTGAATACTAGGCCTGTGCGGTTTCATTCGTTAATTCGTTAATTCGTTAAACATTCGTTAATTTTTGCATATACGAAACGATAACAAAACATATTTTCAAACCCGGAAGGGTTTTTAAATATCGAAACGGCAGGCGCCAAAAAATTTTGTATTTCCGTCCATTTCGGAAATACGTAAGATGGCCGCCTGGCTTGCTGGGAGCTCTCCTCTCTCCGCGCCGGCTGAGCAAGCGAGCGAGAGGGCGAGCGAGAGGGCGAGGGCGAGCGGCGAGCGAGAGGGCGAGTGAGAGGGCGAGCGGCGAGCGAGAGGGCGAGCGGAGAGGGCGAGCGGCGAGCGAGAGGGCGAGTGAGAGGGCGAGCGGCGAGCGAGAGGGCGAGAGGGAGGTCTCCTTCTCTTTCTTTCCTTTTCTCTTCTTTCTCACCTTTCGCAGGGGGGTTCTGAGCGCGCGAGGGCGAGTGAGAGGGCGAGCGGCGAGCGAGAGGGCGAGTGAGCGAGAGGGCGAGCGGCGAGCGAGAGGGCGAGCGGCGAGCGAGAGGGCGATCGAGAGGGCGAGTGGCGAGCGAGAGGGCGAGCGGCGAGCGAGAGGGCGAGCGGCGAGCGAGAGGAGAGAGAGGGCGAGCGGCGAGCGAGAGGGCCCGCCAGAGTGAGTGCCTGCCTTCCCTTAATTTCTCCTCCCTATTCTACTAAATTATTTAATAATTAAATTTAAAAAATATTTAAAAAATATTGGAAAAAAAAAGGCCCCATCTTTACAAAATGTTTTGTTAATATTTACGAAATTTCGTAAATACCGAAACTTTTTTTTGGAAAGTTTTGTAATTATTTTAAATATCGAAACAAAAAAACACCCCAATTACAAATCGATTTTAGAAACAAATTTTTTCTTGATCAAACAGGCCTATTGAATACGTATATTCCCCAAGGCTACAGACAATGTTGAAATGTCATGAGAGTTGTTATTCAATGACAATGGAAGCTGGACAATTCTCATCTTGAGTTTCGATCAGTTGTGGTTTTGATGGTGTGGGGTTTGGATAGCTCATACAATGTTTACATGAAACTGCTGGGGGAAGTTGTTAGGTGTTTTGATGAGGGATACCCTAAGTATGAAAATGACACTTAGCTCAGATCTGATGTTGCTTAACCACAGGTGTCCTTGTTTTATCTGAGAGATGCTAAGGTAAAGTATAGGTAGTATAACTCAAATTTGTCGAAGTAATGCAGGGCTCTTTGAACCCTGTAAAACATCCTAAAACTCTTTTGAAAAGAGATTTTTTTGCTTCGAGAAAGAGAGGAAGAAACAGCAGCAGCACACTAGTGTCTTCCCAAGTAGCATGTATTGCAGCATGACCCCCATATCCATGGGGGATATGTTCTTGGACTTAATATATAAATGTGAAATGTCAGATTACAGTGAACTTATTGAAATAATAATAATAATAATAATAATAATAATAATAATAATAATAATTTATTTTTATTCCACCCTATCTCCCTGGGGGGGACGACTCAGGGGTGGATATTGACAACTTCTGGTGGAAGCATGCTGAAAAGCCTAGTGTGAACACCTCTCTAGCATTTCTAGGTCATCCAGTGTGACTCTGTGGCCAACTTCTGATGGAAGACTACAAAAGAACATTGCAGAACCTAGAAAGCGTTTAAGCAGAACATATTTTCTGGACCCAGAAAATTACAGGTGAAATCACAGGTACTGGACCTACAGGAATGGGGGTCATACTGTATAGTGTTTAACAAGAAGACATGAAATTTGGCTGCTTTCAGCTGACTTCAGCTCTCAATTCACAATGAACGGAAAGGCAGTTTGTAGCCTGCTGAGTCTTTCAGCAGGTGTCTTTCTAAAATTTAGAGCCTAAGTGAAACTGAAAAGGCCAGTGCAATCATTCGAAGAAAGTCACTACGAGACAAGACCAAAAATTATATGAATTCAACACTCTGCAAGAACTGGAGCTTTCAGCCCTAGTTTTATGATCCGGTATGGAGGGATCCTCGGATGGCCTGGTTGCTTCCCCTGGAGAGGTAGTGGAAAAAAGTGCATTTTAGGTATGATATAGGACAATCGAGGCCCCTTGGTGGTGCAGTGGGTTAAACTGCTGAGCTGCTGAACTTGCTGACCGAAAGGTTGGCAGTTTATTTATTATTATTTATTTAGGGTAGTAGTTCTCAACCTGGGGTCCCCAGATGTTTTTGGCCTTCAACTCCCAGATATCCTAACACAGTGGTTCTCAACCTGGGGTCCCCAGATGTTTTTGGCCTTCAACTCCCAGAAATCCTAACAGCTGGTAAACTGGCTGGGATTTCTGGGAGTTGTAGGCCAAAAACATCTGAGGACCCTGGTTGAGAACCACTGTCCTAACAGCTGGTAAACTGGCTGAGATTTCTGGGAATTGTAGGCCAAAAACATCTGGGGACCCTAAGTTTAGAACCACTGATTTAGGGCTTTTATATCCTGTCCTAACTCAACCTTCACAGAGGGACTCAGGACGGAAGATCAAAGGGACTTAGGGACTCAGTTCAAATCTGGGGAGTAGGAGTGAGCTTTCGTTGTTAGGCCCTGTTTCTGCCAACCTAGCAGTTCAAAAACAGGCAAATGTGAGTAGATCAATAGGTATCGCCTCTGCATGAAGGTAATGGCGCTCTATGCAGTCATGCTGACCATTTGACCTTTGAGGTATCTATGTACAATGCCGGCTCTTTGGCTTAGAAATGGAGATGAGCACCCCACAGAGTCGGACACACCTAGACTTAATGTCAAGGGAAACCTTTACCTGCTTTATTATAGGGCAATCATAATAATTTGGTATTGATTTTAATGATATATTAATGCAGACATATAAAAAGGGAATTGTCATTTTATCCCTATTAATAATAGGTTCACACTGACTGTGTTCAAAAAACTGCCACCTTTTAGTGTAGTTTCACTGAGAGAAAGCAGAGCATGGGAGAAAACTACTATATATAGTTTCATTCCACACTAGTGTTCTGATTAAAGTCAAATATGACATTTTCTAAGTGCCTCTGAGTAGGCCTGAATGTGCTGGTATGGTGTAATGTAGAACGGTCTTCCAGGTGTTTCACGGCAATTCTGAGCTATGAATAGAAAGGATATATAAAAAATATTTGGAAAATTGTTGGAAAAACATGTTTTTGAATGTTGGGAAGCCCTGATAAGCAGAATCCTGGATCGATGAGAATTTCCGCACCTCAGGACTAACTCTGTGCAAAATTGTGCATGTCGTTAGTTTACACAGTAAACAGCATTTTATGCACAGGAAACAGCATCTTCTGTGTAAAAAATAATATTTCAATGCAGAAATATTCATGCACAGAAAACAAAGCTATAATTGGGAATTTGTTCTGTATAAAATTTATACATCACTGACCTGTATAGAAAACAAAACTCTATATACAGGCATTAATACTGTATTAATATTCAATTCATATTGAAATGTTTTTCTATGCAGAAAATGATGCTTTCTGTGTAGAGAACATTTTCTGTGCACAACAGCTACATATGAATTTTTTGCAGAATAACTCCCAAACTGTGAATGACATTTAAAAACTGATTTTTGAAGACTTGCATGGGGGAAAAAAAAACTGCTGAAGTTACTTACTGCTACCTTCAATAAGGTTTATGGATTGTGTGATTTTAATGTTTATATTAATATGTTTTTGCTCCATGTTTTAATATCCAAATATTATTATCTTTCATGATCTAATTGATAGTTATATGTTGTTGTTTTATGTTCGGTTCCATATGTATCTGAGGCATTACATTTTGCCATAAATATGTTGGAAACCCCCAGGGTGCGAAAAGCAGTATACAAGGTTTTTTTTTGGTCGTGTCAGGAGCAAGTCGCTTCTGGTGTGAGAGAATTGGCCGTCTGCAAGGACATTGCCCAGGGGACGCCTGGATGATTTGATGTTTTTATCATCCTTGTGGGAGGCTTCTCTCATGTCCTCACATGAGGAGCTGGAGCTGATAGAGGGAGCTCATCCGCCTCTCCCCGGATTTGAACCTGCGACCTGTTGGTCTTCAGTCCTGCCGACACAGGGGTTTAACCCACTGCGCCACCGGGGGCTCCAGTATACAAGTGAAGTAAGTAAATAAATAAATAAATTCAAGAAGAAATATACAGTTGCTGAAGTTGTACCCAATGCCCCAGAACTTAGGAGTTTGAGTTGTTCTCAGTCCTGCAGGAAGTGATCTAAAGCAAGCCTCTATGCAGTCAGCAATAATAATAATAATAATAATAATAATAATAATAATAATAATCTTTATTTATACCCCGCCACCATCTCCCCGATGGGGACTCAGAGCGGCTTACATGAGGCCATTAGCACCTCATCGGTAATATGACACTGAGATTAAAACTGTACTCTCTTAAAACACTGTTTTAAAGAGTACTGATATAATATCCTTGAAACATATACACATTTAACACTTCCAATTTGGCAGCTTTGGATTTTGGGATTCTTTAGTTTTCTGCTGTTGCCTTTGGTGTTGCTTCCAGTTTTCACAATGAGCGTTTAATTTGATAACAAACAACAGTATAATACACAATAAAATACCATTAATGCTATGCCGTAAGCTGTCTGGTTCTAAGAGATATTTGGACTGGTAAAAATTCCCCAAATGAAGCAGCTATTTCTTATGTGGGCTTAACAAAATGGCACTGTCTGCTCATAGAAAGTCTGTTTTGACATCTCATGCTAAAATACAGTCAAGTAAATAAAAAGCAGTTGCTTCCTTGCACAATTGCAATGAAATTACAGTACAGGTTTGTTCTTAAGTTGAATAATAATAATAATAATAATAATAATAATAATAATAATAACTATTATTAATACCCTGATTTATTTTTCCCAAAGGGGACTCAAAGTGGCTTTGTATGTAAGTCGGAACAGGTACATTTTTAAAGTGTAACTTCAGCCATTTTTTTAAAGTTCTGAATAGCCTAGGGAAAGGTTAACGCCTCTGTAATGTTTGTTTTGTTGTCTGTGCCCCTCTTCAGATGATTTCACCTCACTTTCTGTCCTTGTGACAGTTGATATTTTGATAATTTTGGATTGTCCTGGAAACAAGGAGTGATGATAAAGCTTCAGTGGAGACACCTTTTCCCCATGATAATTCTTACAGGAGTGAATTTCCTTTCCCAGGAGTAGATTTCCTCTCACTTCCTGTTGTCTGCTGGTGATATAAATTTTCAGTGCTGATCACAGCTCTGCATTGCTTGCCTTGTTTTTTTTTACTCAAATAGTAATAAATAAGTATTTGCTTTCTATATATTTAAGAAACTGCTACCGATGGTGCCCTTCATGCGATGCAAGCTTCAAATGTGGGGTAGAGGGATTGGCCTCATGTAAGCCGCTCCGAGTCCCCATTGGGGAGATGGTGGCAGGGTATAAATAAAGATTATTATTATTATTATTATTATTATTATTATTATTATTATTATTATTACCTTGTCATTTCTAAAGCTGCCATAAATGAGAAGTTAATTTATATCTTTTTAAAAGAATGGGTAATGCTCCTTCAGGCAATGTGGCTCCCACTGAAATAAGTGTTTTAAAAGCGTGCCTTAAGTCAGCTTCATTGAAAGGATGTTGAGGAGAAACAATGTCAGAAAAGGTGGTTTCTTATGTCTGATGGCTTAAACCCAGGTGTTACTGAAGGATATAAGGAGAAAGGATCTCAGAAAGGGTGGTTTCTTAAGTCAGATGCCCAAAAATGATGGGAAGGGGAGCCTGGGAAGTTCTCCCATTGATACCAAAGAGCTGGATCTTCTCGGAGCAAAAACAGATCTTTTGGCTGTCAGATAAAAATTGGAATTTTGCCCACCAGAACTCATGAGGCTCAAGAAAAAATGGATTGGGGGGCCACCGAAATCTGGTCACTGAAAATGGCACAGGGTTCAGCTGGATTGCACTAATTTGCAGATGGCTGAGGAGCATACCCACCCAAATGTCTTGCTGTCCATCACTCTCACAGCTTTTATAGAGTCCCCATTTCTATCACCTCCTTTTTTGGGGCATACTTCCATTATTGCAAACTGAGTTCAAAGTGCAGATTTAGTTTGCACTCTTTTAAGTCAACAGGAGGAAAAGAAGGGGCAAGTCGTACTCTTCAAAATCAAGTACTTACTCAGTATATAAATTTCAAGGCTTCTCTACTTTTTCCAGTATTGTATAATCTTCCTCATTAATAATCTTTGTCTTCTTGTTGCCTGGCTATCCCCTGTTGATCACCTTCTGATAAAGCTTGGGTGAACCTAGCTTTCTTCCAGGTAATGTTGAGGCCTAAAGAGATGTATTTCAAATTTTCTAGTAGAGCTCTCTAATGCCTCTGAAACTATAAACATTAGGACTCAAAGAAAGCTTCTTTGTTAGTTAAACTACAATCATAATGCTATAATTGAATAATGTGAAAGGGCCCCAGATGTGTCTGGAAAGCCTATGAGCAGGACCCACAAATTGTTTATTTATTTATTTATTTGCTGTATTTGTATACCGCCTTTCTCAGCCTATCGGCAACTCAACTCGGTACAAATGTACCATTATTTTATCTAATCTCGTTTTGTAGGCATTGATTCATCTTTTGAGAGTATATTCAGTAAATTAACTATCTGGTATGCATTGAAAATGTAGCGATTTTCTTTTTGTTCAGGTTTCTTGAGGTCAAATTATGACTGTTGCTTTTTTAAAAAGCCTTTATGATTCTCCATATGGGATATTTCAACCACCTATTGTCCTTCAACTGCATCTGGTAATGTCAACTTCAGTTGAGGGCAGGGAAGCAGCATAGGTACTACTTGAAGCTAAACTTTCAAAAATTCATGTAGAACTCCATGGAAAAAGTTGAGAGTGAATCTTTTTTTTAGTTCTGAGAGAACAGAGAAGAATAAAAGAAATCAGGTAATGGATTTTAGATAAGTTACTCTAAGCCTGTGGTGCAGCACAAAGCACAAGTTCTGTGCTTTAGTTAATCAAGTGTGGAAGAAAGATAGCATTCTGAAGCATCAATGTAGTTGTTAGCAGAGATTTTCAAGCAAACTGAAAAAAACACACACAAAGGATGGGATGTCTATTGTGCTTTACAAGGAGTTTTCAAGAGAAAAAGCCCAAGCAAGTGGTGTGGCAGAAATCAATGAAGTAAATGCTCTTTCCACAAAAAAATAAAATAAAAATGAGTTTTTAAAGAAGTGCAACAGTGCTCTTTTGGTGAGGTGTTAGCAATACATTGATAGTAAGAAAGTTTGTAAGACTGCTAGAAGTAAGAGGAAGTTTAGACAAGGGATAAAAATGAATATTAGACCATGGTAGCAAACGTGTAATGTCTTAAGGCACAGTAAAAGGGTAAGGCTAGAATCATGCTTATAATTAGCATCTGATTGCATTAGCAGTTGACTTTCTTAGTCATGGTGCACAAATCATAAAATGAATGTGTTTGTATAAATGACTCCACTGCTTGCACAAGTGTTTGCAAATAGTTGTACTTTTTCTCATTGTGCAAATACCCCCGAGAAGTATTGTTAACTTTAAGCAACAGTGTGCAAATACCCCTGAGAAGTATTGTTTTTTTTTTTTTAAATTTTTTTTTATTAATTTATCACTTTATTACATACTATTACATTTTGTACATCAACCTCTTTAACATGTTATTTTATTATTTTACTCTGACATTTCTCCCCCTTTTTCTCCTTTTTTCCCCCCTTTTTCACCACAGTGCTCCCCTCCACTCATTTCAAGCCACCCTTCTTACATTTCATCTGTCCAAAATTTCATTTCTTCTTGTGACGGTAATTTTCCTTCCTTATTTTTAATCCATTTACCACAAATCTTCCCCATACAGCATCAAAATCGCTTTGTTTCCATATACCTTTTTTAACCTTTAATATACATGTCAATTTATCGTTTATTGCTATTTTCCATGCTTCTTTATACCACTCCTCTATTTGTATATTCATTTCTTTTTTCCAATTCCTTGCTATAAGCAGTCTTGCTATAGTTAGTAGGTTTGTTATCGCTTCTTTATCCTCCTTTTTCAATTGCTTATCGTTATATAGTGATAGTAATGCTATACTAGGACTTTTATATAATTTTATATTCATTATATTTCTATTTCTCTAAATACTTTCTCCCAAAAATGATTTACATATTTACATTGCCACCACATGTGTATATATGTTCCTGGTTCTTGACACCCTCTCCAACAATTTATTGAGTTATTTTTATTCATATATGCTATTCTTACCGGTGTCAAGTACCACTTCCATATTAACTTGTAATAATTTTCTTTAACTCGTATCGATAAATTTTTTAAATGTCTTTGTCCCCATAATTGTTGCCACTCTATTTCGCTTATTTTTATCCCTAAATCTTCTTCCCAAATCTCCTTAAGGGTGCACTTTTTTGTTTTTTCATCTTTCATTTCAATTAAGATCTTATAAATTTTGCTAATTATACCTCTCAAGTTTTCGTGTTCTTCTACAGTCCCTTCACTTCTGTATTATTTGTTCGAATTGATGAGTTGGCTTTCACTTCTATTATTTTTTTTCCAATTTTACCCATTGTTCTAGTTGTATACAATGAAACCATGACAATTTTATGTCTTTAAACTCTTCCAACATCCTTTCCCTCTTCATTTCCCCCTTCATCCAATCCCCTATCCTATCTAAATTTATTTCCCTTACCTTTTTATCCATTACTTTTTTAAATTTTTTGGGAACTTCTTTTCCATCACTATTGGGGTTATAATTGATCCCTCCTTTATTAACCTCCCCTTATATTTATTCCATACTTTAAGTATATTGCTCAGCATTGGGTTTCTAATTTCCCTCATTTCTTTTCTAGTAAACTGTTTAAAAAATATATTCCAAGTTTCATCTTCCACTTTTCCTGAATCATTACTAAGCCAATCTATTCCCTCTTCTTTGACCATTCCTTCTATAACCAAACTTAATCTACTTGCTTCGTAATATTTTTTTATATTAGGTAACGCCAGTCCACCCTCCTTTTGCGATCTATACCATAATTGTTTATTTAGTCTGTTCCTTTTACTTCCATTACAGTTTATTAATCATTTGTTGCCATCTAGTTAGTTCTTCTTCTGTAATTTGAAGTGGTAGCATCCTAAATATAAAATTTATTTTTGGAAGTATTTTCATTTTTACTAATGCTATTCTTCCAAACCAGGATAAGCGTATACCTTCGTACTCTATTAACTTTTTCTGGACTTCTTTCCTTAATGTTACTACATTTACTTCCTCTATCTCTTTTAAATCCTTAGTTATTATTACTCCCAAGTATTTTAGTTTGTTCTTAATTCTTATTCCCCCTTTGCTCTGTTCTATAAGATCTTTTTCTTCTTCTCTTGTATAATTAAGTAGCATCATTTCTGACTTACTCCAATTAACTTGTAAGCCTGTTGCTTTCCCAAATATCTCCAAATGTTCGTTTATTCTATCCATTTTCTCCACTATATTTTCTATAAATAACAATGTATCGTCAGCGAATAAACTCACCTTCTGTTTCTCCTTTTTTCCTAACCCTTCTAGATTTTTGTCATTCCTTATGTTATTAGCAAACAGTTCTATCACCATAGCAAATAGTATCGGGGACAAAGGGCACCCTTGTCTGGTTCCTCTAGTCACTTTTATTTCATTTGTCACTCCGTCATTTATAGTTACCACTGCCGAGTTCCTTGAATAAAATTGTTTTAATACTCCTTTTATTCTATTTCCCATTCCGAATTTATTCAATATTTCCCTTAATGTCTCCCATTCCACACAATCAAACGCTTTAAAAATATCTAATGATAATATCCCTGCTTTTTCTTTCCTCTCTTTAGCCCAATGAATTTTATTTAGTACTCTCCCTATCAAATTTTACTGAGAAGTATTGTTAATTTGATGATTTGATGTCTCAAGACATTTTATCAGGCCCACCCATTACTTGTGCACCACATGAACAGATACGTAAGCTATATAAAGAAGGGGGGGGGGGGTATTTGCCTAACAAATTTAAGAAAAACTTTACTATGGCACATGTAAAAAATGTGCACCAAGGGGGAGAGCAAGGGGAAGGATAGGGAAGGATGTTGGTGGAGTTTCAGAATGATGTTCACACTGAGGTTCCCTCAGGAATTAGAGAGACACTGTAGTGGTTTTAGTGTTGGACAAGGACACTAGAAGACCATTTGGCATGAAAAAACACTGCTGCACCCTGAGCAAAACAAACCCCATCGGAACAATTTCTGCAAAGGAAAACCTGTGAAAGAGTCATCGTAAGTCAGAAATGGTTGAGGGCACACAACAAGAATCAAAATAATTGTAACCATTAAAGATATCCTAAGTTTGTAAGTGGAAAGAGCTGTTGACCTCATCAGATTAGGTAACTTTCAGTGGCATACACCGGATCCTCTATAGTTTTGTGAAGGAGCCCACTTGCTCCCATCCCATGACATAAAATGACCTCGCAAAACTATAGAGGAACCAGCATATGCCACCATGGTGGAAACACAGGAGGTTTCCCATGTTTAATTGGAATCAACAGTGGGAAGCCAGGTAGCGGATGCTTCTCCCCGTGGGATGAGGTGGGGGGAAGCTGGCTGGTGCAGGTGTGGGGCGACAGGTTCTCCCTACCCCCTGCCGGGAACCAATGAATTTGTGTTTCCGACGACCCATATGATGAGGTCGTAAGACATAAAGTGGAATAACACATCCAGCATCAATGCCTATCATTCTCAAGGAGCAGCTGGGCCCCACTGCCAATGATGTGGTTTGTTGAGACCCACTGGGGATAGTGATATCTACCATGGGCCATACAGTTTAACACTGTCATTTTTAAATATTTAGATCATTGTATTTTTCTCAAATTAGGATGTCGCGTGCCAAAAAGATCAATGGCATACCTCCTTGCTAGCTTCAATTTCAGGATGGTGGGGCTTCCACTTTGGGTTTTAGGGCTCATCTACACACAGATCTGGCCTATATAGAACATTTCTGCTCTGGAAAAGACAGATTCCATGGACACTTTATGCCTGGGCACAACACTTGTTTTTGTTGATGAAGAAGGAGAAGGACGGATCACAGAGAAAAAAGGATTATTACACTGGGCCATGCGGACAGTGTACCAGGTCGAATTAGAGCCCATCCAGTTGTCCATACTAACCTGACAGCAAGGCTGCTCTGGAGTTTCGCTAAAATCTTGGAGTGTTCCCTGACTTCTCATAATGTGGGGTAAACCCAGTTTTACATGGTGTTTTGTACCTGAAGTCTAGAATAACTTTTTGTTGACACTGTGATATAGGGCCAGTGTAGACAAGTCCTTAGTCTGAACTTTGAACAGCCATCCAAGGCACTGAACCTCTCCTCCAAAAACTTTCAGCACATCAGAGCATCAGATACCAGTATAAAAACCATATTTAGTGGGACACTAGCAGGAAGAAATGCTGCAACATTTTTGAGCAAGACCTTTCCCCCTTATTCCATTATCCTTAATTGCCATCCAGTATGTTTCTTCTAGGTCCTGGTGGGATTAAAAAAGAACTTCCCAGTGGAAACAGCTGAATATATATTCTTATTTGTAGGCATGTTAGAAACAAGGTTAAAATTAGAATTTATTTCCTGGGGATATAGCATTCTTTGCTAATGAAGTAACAAATGAAACATTAGTAGTGAGTATTTTTCTCTAAGGACAGTTTCTTTACAAACGACTATAAAAACAATTTCTCACAATTAATCTATTTTCAAGAAAGCTGAGAATATACAGAGGCATCCTTCTCGCTTATGCTTATGAGTTGCATGTGCACAATTTATTCTCTTTATATGCTGTTGAAGGCAGGTGCTCTATGTGTGTACATGCAAGCATGCCATGCGCTGAGAAAAGGACAATGACTGGAGATTTTAGCTCCCTGAGAATCTAAATTTTCTAATTCTTTTTTCAAAACCAAGTATTTACTCCTTTCATCCAAGAATATGTACCCAAAAATATGTGTGGCCATTGCTGAATACATTCTTAGAACCTGACAATTTATCTAGAACTTCAGTTGCTATTTTAGCTCATGGGTCTCATCCATGAATAACAAAACATAAGTGAGTACCATTACGGAAGAAAATACGCCAAGTAAGATGAATTATTCAGTTGGATAATTCTCAGATTATTGACTCATGCTTTACTTAGACAGAATTATAATAACACTGTTAACAAAGTATCTGATAAAAAATCTCCTTTTTACAAAATATTTTGATGCCCCTCCTCGGGAGTTCCCAGTGGCACAGAGGGTTAAACCTCTGAGCTGCTGATCTTGTTGACTGAAAGGTCACTGATTCAAATCCGGGGAGCAGGGTGAGCTCCCGCCGTTAGCCCCAGCTTCTGCCAACCTAGCAGTTCAAATGTGAGTAAATCAATAGGTACCGCTCTGGTGGGATGGTAACGGCGTGCCATGCAGTCATGCCAGCCACATGACCTTGGAGGTGTCTATGGACAACACTGGTTCTTCAGCTTAGAAATGGAGATGAACACCACCTCCCAGAGTCAGATATGACTGGACTTAATGTCAGGGGAAAACCTTTAGCTTTACCTTTTATCCTTGCCTTATACCTAACTGGAATGGAGGATGCCATAAGAGAGCTGGAAACACAGACTTTTTGATTTGGGTTACAGGAGAACATCTTTATCAAACAGACATGAGCTTGAACTGGAAAGGAATGGGATTCTACTATTTGTGTGCCTACTTACAACATCCTATTGTGTGCCTGCTTACAATAGTTAACAATACTTCTCAGGGGTATTTGCACAATGAGGAAAAGTACAACTATTTGCAAACACTTGTGCAAGCAGTGGAGCCATTTATATATTTAATGTTCAATAGGGAAGTTAAAACAAAGCTTTCTCCAGAATCCCTGAATAAGCAGTATGTATGAACAGGAAACAGAAGAAAAAGAGAAAACAGATTAACCTGTTTCACAAACTACACTCAGTATGATTAAAATGCATAGATTTATACATTTGATCACCAAAATGGAAATCACAAGAAATAGGGAGGCTGGTGAATGAAAAGAAAAGAAAAGAATGTATTTGGGAAAAACCTTGTGACCCATGGGCTGAACTTTGCCTATTCCTGAGCTTAATGACTACTAATTTCATTCTGGAATGCCCAAACAATGTTTTTCAAAATTTTAAAATTCAAACAATATGTTTGAAAAAAATAGCATGTCTTATAACCCTTCAGCTATTCCTCACCTTTGCATGCTAGGAGACTGGGACTGGGTCCATTCCCTTCTCTTCACCACATAGTATAATATATATATATAATATTGTATATACATATAATATGTATATAATATGTATATAATATGTATATAATATGTATATACATTGCTGGAAGAAACATTAACAACCTCAGATATGCAGATGACACCACCCTGATGGCCGAAAGCGAGGAGGAGCTGAGGAGCCTTCTAATCAAGGTGAAAGAAGAAAGCGCAAAAGCCGGGTTGCAGCTAAACGTCAAAAAAAACAAGATTATGGCAACAAGAATGATTGACAACTGGAAAATAGAAGGAGAAACCGTGGAGGCCGTGACAGACTTTGTATTTCTAGGTGCAAAGATTACTGCAGATGCAGACGGTAGCCAGGAAATCAGAAGACGCTTACTTCTTGGGAGGAGAGCAATGTCCAGTCTCGATAAAATAGTGAAGAGTAGAGACATCAGACTGACAACAAAGATCCGCCTAGTCAAAGCCATGGTATTCCCTGTAGTCACCTACGGATGTGAGAGCTGGACCTTAGGGAAGGCTGAGCGAAGGAAGATCGCTGTGGTGCTGGAGGAAAGTGCTAAGAGTGCCTTGGACTGCGAGAAGATCCAACCAGTCCATCCTCCAGGAAATAAAGCCCGACTGCTCACTGGAGGGAAAGATATTAGAGACAAAGTTGAAGTACTTTGGCCACATCATGAGGAGACAGGAAAGCCTAGAGAAGACAATTATGCTGGGGAAAGTGGAAGGCAAAAGGAAGAGGGGCCGACCAAGGGCAAGATGCATGGATGGCATCCTTGAAGTGACTGGACTGACCTTGAGGGAGCTGGGGGTGGTAACGGCCGACAGGGAGCTCTGGCGTGGGCTGGTCCATGAGGTCACGAAGAGTCGGAGACGACTGAACGAATGAACAACAACAACAACAACAAATTACACATAAACAATATAATAATAATATGATAATAATATTTTATATTAAATGTAATATTACTAATAATATTACAGTATAATGTTATAGTACAATATACTGATATTGTGCTATGGTAATAATATAATGTATTGTATTTACATTTTACTTGTAAGCCGCTCTGAGACCCCTTCGGGGTGAGAAGGGTGGCATATAAATGTTGTAAATAAATAAATGAATAAATAAATAATGCCATATCCATCAGGAGTCTTAATCATGCAAACATTTAATACATACAATTCCACCCTATGTTTTTAAAAAGGAAATCATATTAGGGAGTCAGCCCTGAGATAAAACTTGCCTCTTCCTTGCTTACTAGCTGTGTATACTTAATGTTCAATACAGCACGGCATAATCTGTATTTCTCAGAGAAAGCCAAATGTTGTCATTGAGGGAGTTGTTGGCACTACGATATGCCAACTGGAGTCACAGGTGTGTCCTGAAAAAAGTGATGATTTGGTAGCAAGGCTACAACAAACCCCATTAATGTTGGGCTCAAAAGTGCAATTTTTCCCCCTGTGAAAAGATGACAGCAGTTGATAGCACCTGGGCATTTTGCTATCCAGCAGCAAGGTCCAACACTCTCTGCTCCAAGGAGAGTATTATGAATAACAACAGAGGTTTTCCTTGCAATTCGTAACTAAACAAATTGTGTTGTCGTTCCTCCTTCAAGGATGGAGATCAATTGATAGTGAGACGTGTGTGTGTGTGTATGATGAATAACTTCTTATAGCTTATCTAGAATGTCTCCAGAGGAGGGCGACTAAAATGATCAAGGCTCTGAAGAACAAGCCCTATGAGGAGTGGCTTAAAAAGCTGGACATGTTTAGCCTGTAGAAGAGAAGGCTGAGAGGAGTATAAATATGTGAGGAGAAGTCATAGGGAGGAGGGAGCAAGTTTGTTTTCTGCTGCCTTGGAGATTGGATGCGGAACAATGGCTTCAAATTACAGGAAAGGCGATTCCACCTGAACATTAGGAAGAACTTCCTAACTATGAGAGCTGTTCAACAGTGGAACTCTCTTCCCTGGAGTGTGATGGAGGCTCCTTCTTTGGAGGCTTTAAAACAGAGGCTGGATGGCCATCTGTTGGGGGTGATTTGAATGTGATTTTCCTGCTTCTTGGCAGGGGGCTGGACTGGAAGACCCACGAGGTCTCTTCCAACTCTATGATTCTAAGCAGAATGTACAATGCTCCCTTTATTTTAATATGTCTTGCAAGACTGATTCTTAAAAAAAGTTTTCTCCACACTGGGTGTAGTTGCAAGAATTTTAGAACATTTTTCTGATTAAAAAAACATTTCAGGGCTTTGTAAAAATTTCACCAATTTTCTCCCACTAGAAAATGTTTTATATAAGAAAGTTACATATTTTGGTGATTGTTACAGCTAAGGATGAAAGAACGTGCACATCTATACTGCACACCATCCAAGTGAAGGCTTTTATACAGGAACAATTTCATCCTAGATTTTATGTGTTTCCTTTATCATAGACATCCCAGTGTTTCTGATTCTCTCCATTGGTATGGAATTTGCATGACCCCACCCACTGCCTCTCCCATAACTCTTTCCTATTATTTTCTACGGCACACAGCAAACGGAATAATTGATCAGCAACTGAACATACTAGAGAGATTTGGAAGAATACACCATGATTTACAGGAGATGTAGATACTGGGATTGATAGTTCCCCTGCAATCAATGATCACTCTGAATTCCACCAAATATGGAATTTGATCAAACTTGGCATGATCAGAAAAAAATACTGGAGGTCTTTGGGGGAAATTCATCTAGATTTAGGGGAGTTGAGTTCACCTACATCCTGAGAGCACTGTGAACCAAAGCAATGATGGATCTGGGCCACACCTGGCACACATACCAAATTTTATTGCTGAGGAGGTTTGGGGGGAGGGGACTGACTTTCCTTTCTGGGAATTATAGTTCACCCACAACCAGAAAAATTGTAACCCCCACCGATGATCCACCTGGACCAAACTTGGCACACAGAACCCTCATGACTAACTCAACCTTTGTAGGGGGAGGGGGCTGACTTTTCTTTTTGGGAGTTATAGTTCACCCACAACCAGAAAAAATGTAACTTTCACCGGTGATCCACCTGGACCAAGCTTGGCACACAGAACCCCCATGACTAACTCAACCTTTGGGGGGGGGGGGTTAAGAGGACTGACTCATCATAGTGAGAGTTGTACTTTACCCTATCCCTACAGCCTGAGAGCACACTGAACCCCACCGATGATGCATCTAGAGCAAACTTGCCCAGCATAACAAACTTTAAGTACTGATTGAGTTTCTCAGGGTTAACCTGGCACAGTGTCAGTTGTTCTTAATCCACAACCTTATGCATTTTGTACAATTAAAAAAATAACTTTTTCAATGCTGGATACCCAAGCTAGTAATAAATATTAACAATGATATTTCCAGGTGCAAATATTCTTACAGTATGTGGGACATTGGCTGTCTCCTTTAAGTGTGCACATCTCTCTCTGCCTTCTCAGAGGAAAGTCACATATATCCCATGGCACCTACAGCACTCACCCAGGAATGGACATCGCTATTAAGAGGAATATATGTCTTTTAATTCCCCACTCACCAAATTCTCTTATCAATTTGTGATAGATTTGCATTTATGCTTAACTGAAAAATGATGATGTTTTAATATTTTTAGGGATTCTTCCATTTGATCCAGACAAAGCAATAGAGCATGGAAAGAGCATGTGGAAAACAAAGATCTTTTCCCCCCAGCTGGCTCACAACAGGAAATATTTTTTTAAAAAAAATCCTTTTCAGTGTGCAGCACTGGCATGTTATTTTCTGCAGTACCATAAGAGCAAAGGTGTTTCAGACTAGAGAAGAATGGGGTAAATATGACTAAAGGCATATACGACAGGGCACGCAGGCTCTGTATGGGTAAATGAGACCAGTCTTAATTTTTCCCCTCTTTTGCATATTTTCCATGCTCTAAATAAATCGCAAGAGAATTAACATTTTTTTAAAACAGAAGACTCCCGTAGTCCTCAGATTTAGAACTTTGAAACCTATCTTGCATTTCAAATACTGTATAATGATGGGGGGGGGGGGGGGCTTCTACTTATTTATTTTTAGCTCAGCTGTTTCAGAAACTGAGGAACTGTCTCTGGGAATAGCCTGAATTATGAGATTCCAATCCATGAAGCAGCAAAATTGGGGTGTTTCTCTGTTTTGAGAACTATTTTATTTTAATATAATTTGTAAAACTTGTGGATTTAATCTGTTCAAATGGTCACAACAACAATCTGAAAGTCTAATGTAGAGAGAAAACATGTGGCTGCTACAAACTATTTTGAATTGGTTGACACTCTGAGATATTCATTGAAAAACTATAGCAAAATGTGCTGTAGGATATCCCGCAAAAACAACGTTGTTGCAGTTTAATACATTTTTATGATATAACCACTCAGGAAATTACATTTATTACCCAGGAACAGTGTTACATAGTGTTATAAGAAGCCACTTTGGAAAGATAATTTAGCAATGCCAAGCTCTGGAAGTTCTCCTTCCAAACAAAGTCATGGCTGTGCAGAGCAAAAAAGTTGAAACTCTTGTGTATTATGAATGGCAAGCATGTCTGGGCTAGATTTTTGTTTATAAATTATTATTGGCACGTAACAGCAAATAACATGTGCATCATAGCTTAAACTGCCCCTTAAAAAATAAATCCTTGTGGTTCTTCCAATCTTTGTTTTTCAAGTTTGGGAATTGTTATTTACTCTGCTTGGAAGGTACAGACAATGCTGTTGAGCTGTGCAATGCATCTATGTAGTTGAATGTCTAGATCTAGCCTTATCTTCTTCTTCTTCTACTTTTACTACTGAAGCTAATAGGTAAAGGTAAAGGTTTTCCCCTGACATTAAGTCCAGTCATGTCTGACTATGGGGTGTGGTGCTCATCTCCATTTCTAAGCCTAAGAGCCGACGTTGTCCATAGACACCTCCAAGGTCATGTGGCCGGCATGACTGCATGGAGCACCGTTACCTTCCCACCAGAGCGGTGCCTATTGATCTACTTACATTTGCATGTTTTCGAACTGCTAGGTTGGCAGGAGCTGGGGCTGACAGCAGAAACTCACACAGCTCCCTGGATTCGAACCTTTGACCTTTCGGTCAACAAGCTCAGCAGCTTAACCTACTGTGCCACTGGGGGCTCCACTAAAGCTAATAGTCTTTTGTTTTTCTAACAGGAATTATGTAAGTATAAGGAACCATTTTTTAACTTGTATAAAGAAGGATAATATGAATATGCTTATGGTCTTTGAGGATAAAGCTGTACATTTTTATTAGAAAAAGATGATATTGCTCAGCAAAATGGAAGGCAATAGGGAAAAGGGAAGATTGCATTCCAGCTAGATCAGTGGTTTCCAAACTTTTTTTGACTTTGATCAGGGGCCACTCCAACATTAGAACCAAAAGGGTTATGAATCCGTTTTTGGTCAACTTTAGATTCAGTTTGGTTATTTGGGGGGCTGATTCAGAAAATTGCATTGGATAGACCACATCAGCTCTAGTTTCTGATACAAAAATATGCCATCCAGTGGTCACCATCTGCTCACCCACTGAAAACCATATTTAATAAGCCTTGGCACTATGAGAGGGTTTCACAAGACCAGTTGCTCTTGTTGCAACATAGTAAAGGTAAAGCTGCAGACCATAGTTTAGTTTTTGTGGACCACTGGTGGTCCACAGACCACAGGTTGGGAACCACTGAGTTAGATAGACTCAGTTACAGAAGCCAGGACTTTGGGAATTTGTTCCATAAATATTTTCTCTTAGTTGGACCTAACACTATAAAGCAAACATCAAAACTCCTGCCATCAATTTATTTTGAATATGTATTGAATATATTTAAAGACACTGATTGCTTAGACAAAATTTTTATCTACAGGTTTTATGTGCATATTCCAAAAGATACCAATGGCCAATGTTTTTACTTTGGGCTACAACTTTATCACATCATCAGAACAGTTTGCTCATAATGAAACAAAAAGCACTCTTACCAACAATCATGTGGTTGCAGATGTCACAGAAAGTGGGTTTCTTGAAGATGTGTTCCTGGAAAATGTGAGTTTTGTTGTTTTCCTGTTGGGGTTGGACTTTGGTTGGAGTGGAGGACTGGCTTTCAGAATCGGGGGGCTGGCCTGTTTTGCAGCTGATTTCTGATAGCAAATCTACTTGCAACTTCACATCACTGTTTGTCCGTTGGAAAAAGTTGTCTGCACTTTTACTCCGCAAACTTTTGGTCTTGAAAGAAAGCGATCGCTTCAGTTTCTGGAGCTGCAACACAACAAAACATTGCTGCAAATGTTGACTGTGTGAAGGATCATATGCTTAGAATGGTATAATTCTTGTAAACATTAATTGCAAACAATGAATATAATTCAAAATGCTGGGAGTTTATTTCAGCTCATTGGACTCTTAGTACATTCCCTACATAGCCAACAGGCTTTGTCTAGCTTGGTGGAGACTTTCACTAGAGCTTAATGGAGAAGTTTAAGATTTTTTTTTCTTTTAGACTTCAATTTCTGCTTATGATCTAGGCTCACAGACTGCTTATATTACTATAGTGGGCACAGAGGCTACTGTACAGGAAATCCTAATGGTCTGTTCGATACTAGGAGTAAAACATTTGTGTGGGCAAGTCAAGCTCCATGATTTGGAGCAGTAGTCACTTGTGGCTTCCTCATCACAGAGCTAGTAAATCTTCTCCAGACTGTAGTCCATTGATGAGCTGAATCTACCCCCATACATTCAGAACTTTGGATAACTCCTTTAAAGTTCTCAAATCAGTATAGATACACTTATGTGGGAGCCACTCAACATCATGGATAAAGGCTTTCAGTGGCACTCCTGATTTTCTTTGTGGATGGAGAGGTTGCCTGAATGCTCACAATAACAGCAGTGGCAGCATAAGGGCTGAGAATAGCATGAAACTGTCAGTTGCAGCCCTCTCCTTTCTTTCCCTGCTCCCTCCAGGGTTTCTGTTATCTGGGACCATAACTAATACAATTTCCCAATTCCCGAATCCTACAGAAGGAATATGTTGCATTAGAAGTATGTGGAGAAGCTTGCCAAATAGACAACAGAGCTAGAATCTATCAGTGGAGATAAAGACAGGGTTCAGGACTCAGGAGAGAGCACATGCATAGAGTATTCTTCGTCATTCAGTCTCTGTGGCCAAATGAGCCTGGCATTGTCTGTCTGGGGTCATGAATAGAAGAATGTTGTATTCGTGTTCTGCATCAATGTAAGAACGGTTATCTGGAGACCACAAGGAGGCTCAGATCATGCCACACTGTAAATCCTGGAATAACACATTGACACCTCAGTGACACTACCTAGGGCTTCTTCCCAATCCCTACTGAGTGGTGTTGTTGCAAATTGGTGTTTATTCAGTTTCCATCCTAAATATCTCAGTGTCACCTTAGATCGAACACTAACATATAGGAACCACTGCATGAACACCAAGCATAAAGTAGCTGCATGCAATAACATCCTGTGGAAACTTACTGGCAGTACATGGGGTGCAGACCCAAAATTAATAAGAACATCAGCCCTAGCCTTGTCTTACTGAACTGCTGAGTATGCCTGCCCTGTTTGGCACAAGTCCTCCCAGTTCAACTCCCAGTAGGTGAACATATCATTGAACGAAACATGCAGAATAATCACAGGATGTCTTAAACCTACACCTGTTGATAAACTCTACAAGCTAGCTGGTGTATGACTCTGATGTACGACAGGAAGTTGCTGCTAACTGTGAGAGAAATAAGGTTGAGTACTGTGAAAGCCATCCACTTCCCAGTAGACTCAAATCAAAGGAAAGCTTCATAAGAACCACCATTCTTCTTAATGTCCCCCCAGCAACAGCTAGAGTATTCCTCTGGGCAGCAACCCAGGAAATCTCAGTTGGGTGGCTCCCCACGAGGGTCTTCCTCCAGGGGCAAAGCAAGAATGGGCAACTTGGAAGTCCCTGAACAGACTCAAAAGTGGAGTAGGCAGATCAAAAGACAACCTGGCAAAATGGCACTACCTAAAAGAATCCCCCACCTTATGTGAGTGTGGAGCAGAACAGACAACTCTGTATCTGTACGCTTCTCCACTATGCCCTGTCTCAAGTACAGAGGAATAATTGTTGGAGGCTACAGACAATGCTGTTGCCCATTTTTGGTCAAAAGATATTTAGCTGCTTGTGATCCTTCTATTTTTATCAGTTTATACTAATTTATGCAGTGCTTTTTGATATGAAATAAATAATATAAGTTTACTGAAACAAACCACAACCAGCAAACTAGCATTATGCTTTCTTCTTGGATTGTTTTAATCAATCATACCTTTTACATCATTTTGCCTTTTAAATGGTTTTGTCTTTGTTCGAAAAGTCCTTGGAAAGGTTATTTTTACACTGCAGCCTCCAGCATTGCCCAGCCAGCATAAGAATATTTTCAGAGATGAGAGAAACCTTTGCAATCGACAATATTTTATTTCCTGCGTAGATGGGCCGTAGTGAAAGGATATAAAATGGGTTATCTCTAGCAATCCTTGAAGGAATGCTAATCTTTCTTTTCAAAAACATTTCAAAGAATTCATAATAGTTGAGCTTTTTCAGTCCTTCCTTGACTTGTTGATTACAATGGCAAGAACAGTCACACACTTTGAGTTTAATAAAAGTGTCTGAGGCTTTTCATAGGCTTCAAGTCACAACTGACACAACTCCACAAACAATGACTAGAAATCCTTCCATGAGATCTTAAATATTTTCCTTTATGCCCAAGTTATTTTTGCAATGGTCAGCATGACATTTACATTTCCACGTCACTGCATATCTCCCATGTATTTACTTAAATGTTTGAGAGCTCAACCTATTTGGACTTTGCAAATACTGCTCTTGTATGAAGGGAATGGTTGTACTGGAGCAGCAAACACAGTATATGAGAACCAGCCTTTCTCATGCTATCTAGTATGTATCTGAGGACCCAAAGGGCATAAACTAATGGGGCAAGCTCTGTGCCAAACCCAATTAAAGGGGTAGGGTCTTATGATTTCATGCAGTTCCCGCTCATTTCAGTGGAATTCTTTACAAGTCCTTCAAATTCCCTGTAACACATAATTGAGCAACTTCTAGTGAAGGAGAACCCACACAAAGCGAGAAATAGTAGCTGCATCTATGATTCTGTATAGCAAAATGGTATTAGAAAGAATTAACAGACAGCTTTGAAACCATATTTCTCCAAGTACATTTTTATGAACTTTTTCCACAGCAAAAATACAACAACAAATATTTTCATTGCATCACATGCCCCCTATCTATTGATACCCCAACTTTCTCCCACCAAGGAATCTAAGACAGCATAGAGTCCAGTCATGTCTGACTCTGGGGTGTGGTGCTCATCTCCATTTCTAAGCCGAAGAGCCATTGTTGTCCGTAGACACCTCCAAGGTCATGTGGCCGGCATGACTTATGGAGTGCTGTTACCTTCCTGCCGGAGCGGTACCTATTGATCTACTCACATTTGCATGATTTCGAACTGCTAGGTTGGCAGAAGCTAGGACTGACAGCGGAAGCTCACGCCGCTCCCCGGAATCGAACCTGCGACCTTTCGATTAACAAGCTCAGCAGCTCAGTGCTTTTACCCATGCAAAAAATTAAAACAGAAAGACAGTGTGCCCCACTCACCAAACCACCCTTCTTGTGGGGGATATGTTTCCAGACTTCATGTGAGTACATGAAACCATAGTTGATAATGAACCCTATTGATATGAAGGACTTTGTGTTACTCTACAAAATGATTTTAAAACATCAATGAAAGATTTACCTAAATAGGAAGGTCTTAACCTGTTACTGGAAAGAACGCAAGGAGGAGATTAACTGGATGTCCATGGAAAAAAGTAATACAGACTGGTAGCAACCATTGAGAAGCTTCTCTTCCATGTCCTCATCATGCATATCTGTGATGGTGGCTGGAACAAGAAAAAGCTCTCCAGCAATGCTCTTAGAACTCAGGTTGGCTTATATAAGGAGATAATTTTAGATAATCTGGACCTAGGTCATGTAGGGCACTCAAGGGTACTTTGAATTCCGCCAAGAAATTGCCTACCACCCAGTGAAGGTGTTTCAACAGAGGAGTAACCAGAGATATGCTCCTCAGCACATTAGCCCCTTCTTCCATCCCCGCAAAAACATTCCTAATGTCATCTCTCTAAACAAGAAAAATCAGAAAAAATCATGTTTAAATAACAAGCAAGGAATAACTGCTGATTTCCTGTTTGATTACTGATGAAATTTAATTTTGGGATTTTTAGCTGAAGATAAATGCTCAAGGAGGCAATAACTATAGCCCTTCATCCTGTGTGTTTCCAGTCCCTGGCTTTCTTGCTCAAAGAGATTTGTAGCCTGGTCCCTTTATATACCCCCAGTGGAAGCTCTGAGCTCGGTAACTAATCACCTGCCTACCACTGAAATGGTTCTTGTAGAAATCAAGACTCATTATCTCTTCTCTTCTGCACAAAAAACAGAACCACAGTTGCACAAGGTGACTGTAATGACATTTGCTATTGATTTGCCATCCATTCTTGCCATGCCACATGAGGTTAATTAAATGGTAAACATTATTCTTCTTAGTCTTTGGAATGAGACCAAGAAATACAACTAAGTTTTGTGTTTCTCTAAATAACAGCCCTCTTGCTGGCTCAGCAATAGGCCCCAGGAAGCTAATTTAATATTAGAAATTCAGTTTTAGACATAACATGGTTTGTTAATGACTTTCAGAGGAGTAATTTGCCCAATTATATAGAAGGAATAGGCTGTGTCTGGGCATGAAAGTAGGCCCAGGACAAACTCAGTATACATTAAAATGGACACTAACTTTCACTGGGGGAATAGAGACCCTTCCCATCACAGGCAGTTATGTGAGTCATAGATTCAGATCTAGTGATATTTTAGACAGAATCAGAAGCACAAATGGTATATGCTTCCTGTTGCTCCATTTCCATCTCCTCTGAAATCAAAGTTTGGCATCTTCTTCATCCTAGAGTTCCAAAGGTTGGCAAGATAGGGGTAATATCTTTATTTTTTGTGTGTAGGTAATAGGGCTGTGCAAAAAGTTGTTTGTGCCTCATATGTCGGATCCATTTCATAAGATCTGTACATACAAGATAATATTAAAAAAAACACAAGGGGCACACACGCAAAAAACTTAACAATTGAAACACTCACTTATGACCTTTTGTTAAAGTTCAGTAAGCCTAGTATGTCTTCCAAAGTCAGTTTCATTTCCAGCACAAGCAAACTGTAGTGGAGTAAAGCCAAAGAAGTATTCCTCCTTAAATTAAGGAGATCCAGGTTGCCTGTCATCATTGTGAGAGGGCAAGCGAGCTGGGAGAGAGCCTGAGAGACACACATTAAAGCTTGAAAGCCTGCAGCCCCTTTCATTTGATGTGAACATAATTTGGGGAAATGAAGTTTGGGAAGGTGGCAGATAATTCAAAAGGTCATGCCCTGAACTTCCCAGAATTCTGCTTGCATCAGAAAGCTCCAATGAGGTAGGGGAGAGGTATTGTCTGTCTGCAGAAGCAGCCAGCCATGTGGTTTAGAGTTCCAAAAAATTATTGAATCTGCAAAGAGGACTGATAGTAAGTCCGTGCTGAACTGAGAAGAAAATCCCTAAGTTGAAGTTCTATGGTATGTTGTGTGTTATATAGAGACAGCTGTTGTGGCTTTTTTAAAAAACAAGCTTTGTCAAAACTTTAAAACATTTCCCCAAAATCAGTAAATGTGCAAATCTTTCTGAAAGTTGAGGGGAAATATATTCTGGTCATCTTGTGTCATGATAGACAAAATAAAGGAAATAGCTCTTGTAGTTCTCTTATAAAATAATGTTGTTTGTAAAACTTTTTAAAATCCTCAAAATCAGTGGATGAATTAAACATTCTGAAACTTGGAGGGGGGATGATCAGTGGTAAATCCATTCTACAATTGTAGCAAGTTTCATCCCAATAGCTCTAACAAGGAGGGAGAAAGGAGCCCCTAAATTTTCCCCATTGGCACAATTACTTAACTAAAAAATAACCAAAATTGGTTACTTTGTTATAGTTACAATACAGACCCCCGTACAATATTTTAGAAACACTTTAGAAACAATTCGCCGCCACCCCTAATTTAGTAATGAGTATTGAAACATTTTTTCATTGATCACACAAGCCTAGTAGGTAGCCTGATTCCCTTATTTCTAAATGAAATAGAATAGTAATCATAGAACAGTCCCAAAGTCTGGTTTAAAACTAAGAAGGAATCTGGGGAAAGGAGGCATACAGCAGACTATCAACAGTTTGCACTTAGACAATATAATGGTTAGGTATGCAGGTCACCTGCTGAAAGTGTTCCCTGCTGGAGTGATATGTATTATATCCCTGGATAAATTGCACTGCTGATTGCGATGCATGCAACTATATGAATACAGTACATTAGCAGTACATATTTTTAAATTAAATCTATGTTAGTCATTTTTTTGGTGATACACTTTTGTTGACATATAAATGGCCACTTTACCTTGGTGGGTTAATATGAAAGCTCTGTTTCAGGGAAGATGAGTGAACAAACAGGTCAAGACAAAACTTGCTTCTCCATTCTGCAATATTTCTGAGTGAATTGTTTGGTGTGGAGAGAACCATTCTTCAGGTGTTTTTTGGACAGTTTCTCAGATTTTCTATGAGAACGCTGTTCCTGAGAATTAGACCCCAAATTTTAAATAGACCGTAACTCATGGACTTAGCACATATTCTCCATTTGTGGAATTTATAGCACATTATTACCACAAATTCCCCATAGATGAATGTTTTGGGATTGTAACTCAGCGGTGAAGAATGATGGGACCTGCAGTTCAATAACAATTGTGCACATGTTACCAATTTCCGATCTATCCAAAAGTAAACATTTAATTATGCTTGTAGAATACACCAGAAAATAGCATTTTCCAAAAGTCTAATTAGAATTAATTTTAATTTTTGTAGGTCAAAATGTTTTACTCTTTCAGCAGAAATTCCACAAACAGCTTCTGGAGAAGCACTTCATGGCCAAAAGACTCCTTTTTGCAGTTTACTGGCCATGGAAAGACCTCCCATTTTATACATTATTTTCAAGCTTTAATTAACCCATGATGCAAAGCCTTGGAAACAGAAAATATTAGTTTTTGCATTTTCATATTCATATGTAAGAGGAGAAATATTGAAGAATGTTTATTGTACAGAGACAGTTGAGTCTCATGTCTCCCAAGTTTGAGGACACACATACTACTAGTATATTGAGCCCAGCATTACTATCAGTTCTTCTAGTTCTCCTGCAGCCAAAAAACTGTCATTGTCAAACACATCACTGTACAGAAGAAGCTTATATCAATTGGAAATGCCAGGGATTGAACTTGGGTCTTTTTGTGTGTTCTGACACAGAGCGTTCTCTATTTTGAGAGCTGTGGCCAGTTCTTATGTAGATAATATTAAACAAATAGTGTTAACATAACTATTGTGCTCCCCTAATATAGTCCATGTGAGTATAAAGCAATGTTGTTCTCATTTCTTCCAGGCTCTTGCCAGTCACCTTTCTGGAGCCTAAGCTTTGTCTTATGCTATATTAAGGAAATAATACTCAAGTACAAATTCAGAAAGTGCATGCAATGATGTCATGGAACTGGTTCTTTCCTTGCATGCTGAAGAGTTCCCAGAATTGCATTACACCAGCTGAAACTTGCTTTCCTGGCAGTTTAGTTGGTGTGCTTTTTAAAATGATGCCAAGGGAATCCAAATCAGATCTAGTATATTAGTTTACTGGAATACAGGAGGCTTTTATCTGATTTTAAAATCCTTCCCACAAGGCACGCTTTGATGAAATGTCATTTTTTTTTCAAGCCAGCCTTAACCCAATTTCCGATAGGGAATGTTCTTGGGGATTAGGTACAAGAAATGATTCTCTTGGTGGTGCTTGGCTGTTGCCAATGGCAGCAACTACAGCCAGGCACAGCATGAAAATTTAAAGCAATCAGGTTTATGATGGGATTTGAAACATGTAAGAGGGAAAATACAGTTGGACACACACACACACACACACACACACAATATCGTAGTGAAAAACATTCTGTCATTCCAGGGAAACTATTGTTGATTTCACAAACCTATCCTGTAGGGAGACCTGGTTAAACCCATCCTCCATAGCTTACACACAGCAATTTTCTTCTTTGTCATCCTGTTAGTGTTCAAAAGGCCATGATGACAAAATAATTCTAGCTGTGGCCAGGGACGTATTCTGTCACTCAGCTCTGTTATGAGCCATCATGAGGCAAAAGGCTCTTGCTGCTCACATCTGTGTCTATGATGTCTTTTGGACCAATAGTTGCAGTTTGGTGTATGGCTTCCTACTACTGTTTCTTGGCATTGAATTGTGCCTTTTGTAAGCCACCCTGAGTCCCCCCTCGGGGGTTGAGAAGGGCGGGGTAGAAGTGCGCGAAATAAATAAATACTTTTGAGGTTATCTAGGAAGTTTCATCTGGTGCAAAATACTGCTGTCCACCTCCTGGCAGATAGAATGAGAAGCAGTCCATTCTGCAATTGCAGTGTTAGCAAGTTGTTGGCTTATACTCAAGATACCAGTTCTAATTTTAATGTCCTTTCCAGCCTGGGATCTGCAAGCCTTCAAGTTGCTTCTTCTCAAATACCTTCCTTGACCAATTATAAATTTACATTTGATGTGTTTGCTTTATATCTCACCACTGTTTGTGGTCATCCAGTTCAGCATTCTATTATATATATATATATTGCTATGGAAAGTCATCAATTTCTCTTAGGGCTTTGGCTGCATGATCTCTGGAAATTTGGGAACCGTCAGTTGAGATAGGTGAGGTTGTTGTTGTTGTTGTTGTTGTTATTGTTGTGCCTCCAAATTGTTTCTAATCTCAAGTCAAACCTATCACAGGATTTTCTTGGAAAGACTTGTACAAATGAGTTGACTTCCACTGAAGCTGAGAGGAAGCAACTAGTGCACCATGTTTTACTTTGTTTCTGAAATGGGACTTCTAAGATTTTTAATGGTATGTGTAGCGAATGTGTTGATTTATGTTAAATTTTTGTTGTATAGCTCTATGTTGCAATGTGGCAGAATTGGCAGAAATAGGGTAGCAACAGTAGAGGCAAGATAAATTTGCATACTTGCAGCCGATTGGTTGTATGCAGATGAGTGAAGGCCAGGATTTGAAAGGGCCACTGAGCCAGAATGGCAGTTGGGGGGGAAGAGAGCTGAACATTCCAAAGGGGTGGAGTTAAGTTTAAAAATAGGCAGTTAGAGAGTCAGAAGAAGTCAGTTAGGGATTCCTGTTTGTGAAGTACAGTTAGGAACTTCTGTGAGAGAAAAGCAGTTAGGAAAATGGAGCTTAAGTTTTAAGGAAAATAAAGAAGTGCCAGTGTGGTTTAAGGCAGAATATAGTTCTGCCAAGAGTGTATGAAAAAGTAACATATTTGTTGATGTGAAACAGTTGATGTTTGATAGGAAAGTTAACTAAGTGAATGATATTGAATGTAAGACTCAAGACTGTAACAGAACAAACAAATGTAACCATAAGCGTTGAAGCCAGAAGCTATAAATAAACTTTGTTCCTTTGTTTACTACAAGAGTGTCTCAAGCCTGTAATATAAAAGCCTCAACATAAAAGCCTCAACGTAAAAGCTCACAAGACAGCCCCAGCCAATTTAAAAAAGGGGTGATACATCAATACAAGGCAGTAAAAAGATTTAAAAGAAAATATTTTTCCCTCACATCGTCACACATAAAAAGACACATGTAAAAGGACTAAAGTAGTGAAAAGTCGTCCCAGTATGTTTTAAATAGCTTTTAATAGATGAAAAGTTTGGTTTCTATTTTAATGTTGATTGCACTTCTTAACTATAGCATACTCATTTAATTTGTAAGCTACCTGGTTTCGGGAAAAGGGTGGGTAAAAATAAAGATGATGATTGAATATAAGTATTTGAATAATGTACTAAAATGAATACATCTTGGGCTACAGAAGTTGCTTTCAAAAACTGAATTTTGATCTTAGAAAGCTATGATGTTCAGAAGATCAGAATATTTCCATATTGTTTTTTCCTTCTTGCTTATTTCCTCCCTAGCACACATTAGACATATTTTGATGTTCTGTTTTCAGGGCAGAGGATGTTTCTTTTTTACTATTATTGAAAGAAGTGATGGGACTATAATGACTCATCCACAATCCCTGGAATGTCAGCCCTAAGAACGCATCAGCATGTGCCATGTGCCATGATGAAGCAGAATTATTGGAAACAAATTAATAACAATATGGCTGAAGCTCTTCCTGCTGCTGCTTCAGCAATGTCTCATGAAGCAAATTGCTTTCTATGAAAACATGAATGGGAAAGGCTCTATTTCCAATATGATGTACAGTTAATGTGATTATACCAGTCATTACACCAATCTACAATAATAATAATTTTTAAATCCTTATTTTAAAATAATTATTAAATCTAGCATATAGATCTCATTTGCTGTGACATACTGTGTTTTTTTGTCAGTAAAATAATAATAATAATAATAATAATAATAATAATAATAATAATAATAATCTTTATTTGTATTTCACCACCATCTCCCCAAAGGGAATCGGGGCGGCTCACAGAAACACTCCAAGTGCCACTCCAAGCGTACTATATATTTTATCTGACTTTGATGTGCACCTATGTCAAAGTACACATTCCAAAGGTATGGAGGTTCCATATACTAGTTGGAATCCTTTTGATTTATTGCACCACTATATACAGTAATAATAGTTATGTTTCATTTCAAGGATGCAGGGAACCTTCTCTGTTTCCCCCAAGATTTTAAATAAGCTATTCAAGGTACTGAAACTTCCCAAAATAGGCTAGGATGGCAACTTTAAAGTCTGGAATAAAACCAACAGATATTTACCACTGTCTAATTGCACTCAATGGCTGCAACTGCTGACATAACTACAGGGACATCATCAGTGATGGCATCACAATGAAGAATTTGATCACAGTGGCCATGAAGTATTAATGCATTGAAGTAACAGGCTGTGAAGAAAATGGGATTTCTGCAAAACAAAAATCCACACAGGCTTTGTAAAATCTCAAAATAATTCCCGTATCATACAGTGTTCCACCACCCTCAAAGGTATGCTGGTGGAAACATGGGTTCAATAGTACCCTAACTAATTCTGGGTGCATGTACATTGTAGAATTGATGCAGTTTGACTTCTTTTAACTGACATGGCTCAATGCTATGAAATCATGAGAACTGTTATTTTACTAGGTCTTTAGTCTTCTCTGCCAAAGAGTTCTAATGCCTCATCAAACCAAACATCCCAGGATCCTTTAGCATTTAGCCATGCTAGTTAAAATGGTGTCAAACTGCATTAATTCTATAATATAGATCCACCTAATATCTCAGATAGAATGTAGGCTGATAACGCAACAATATCACTATTTTTCTTTTCTATGATTTTTATCATCTTTCCCTGATGGTGAAGAAGCAAGTTTTAAGAGCTCGCATGTTGCATTTAATGTTTTGGAGATGGCACAATAAAACATCCCTCCTTGTGGATTGTGTTGTATTTTATTGACTGTCCAGGTACCCCTGAATATATATTTTAAAAGACCTTCTTTCACCTATCTTTATCTTTAAACTGGATTTCCCTGTACTCTTTCCAAAAAGAGGACATTATGAAATACAGGAATGTCCTCTGCAAAGTGAGGCACAAGAACACAGAAAAGTAGGATCAGTCCCCATTCCTACTCCATTATAGCCAGCTACTCACAAAATGCCTCTCCAAATATTAATAAAAACAATGACTGATCAAGATTTTAAAAATAATATATATAATTGTTTGATTAAATCAAGCTGTGCTTAAAGCTGTAATCATACACATATTCATCTAAGTGTAGATTAATCTTAACAAGTGGGGCTTACTTATGATGAGGCATGCCTAGGATTGCATTGTTTGATTTAATTCAGGGGGACTTCAATTAGTTATGACTAAATTGGTTCGCTGATTTCAATGGGACTTAAGCACCCCTGACTTTAGATGAATCAAGGCGGTTGCAAGTTGCAATCAATTCCCAGCATGCATCAATCAAGAAACTTCAGATCTAGTGAAACAGATTTAATCTACTGCAAAGATCTGTATTATGCTAACATGAAATATTTTAGTTTTGTGCCAGAGATACAAAAGAACAAGCAAAGTTCTCAAACTGGGTCAACCAAAACTCGCTTAGTGCACATTCAAAGTATTCCCCACAGTCTGAAAGCATTTTATTTTAGAGTTACTGTAGTCTTATATTTCTCTAATGAGAAATTCAGCATGGTATAGTAGTTTGAGTATTGGACTACAATTAGACTACAACTCTAGAGACCAGGGTTTGCATCCCCACCCAGCCATAGAAACCCACTGGATGACTTTGGTCAAGGGAAACCCTCTTAACCTCAGAGGAAGGCTACTCAGAGGTATACTTCTTCTGAAGAAATCTTTCCTAGAAAACCCTGTGAATGGTCGCCATAACTTGGAATGACTTGAAGGCACACAAAAACAACAACTATGTTCAATGTATTGTTGAAGGCTTTCATGGCTGGAATCACTGGGTTGTTGTAGGTTTTTTCGGGCTGTATGGCCATGGTCTAGAGGCATTCTCTCCTGACGTTTCACCTGCATCTATGGCAAGCATCCTCAGAGGTAGTGAGGTCCTCACTACCTCTGAGGATGCTTGCCATAGATGCAGACGAAACGTCAGGAGAGAATGCCTCTAGACCATGGCCATACAGCCCCCAAAAACCTACAACAACCCAACAACTATGTTGTTTTTCTATGAAGTGATAAAACTCTGTGTCAAGACCCTTCAGCATGAGGCAGACATTCACAGGATTCAATGTACCATCCAGAGTTTCCAAAACAATTGAGGGAGAGACAGACAAAAAGACAGACAGATGACAGTGATAAACAAATATTTAAAAACCTCTCAGGAGGAAACTCTGCTAGGACTTTTCTCTCCAGCAATCAGATTTTTAAAAACACAAATAGCATTCTTATTTTTGTTTCCTCGGAGCTGCTTTGAGCACAATAAGGAAGACATTCTGATCCAAGTGTTGTTTAACATGTGTACAGGAGAGTTTTTTTATGGGGACAAAAGGTGGAAGTATGGAATACAGTACAAACTGAATGTATGATAGAAGGAGGTAACACTCACCTGTTGTGTTACAACTGGTAGATGTATTTTAATATGAATTAAGCTCAAGAGCAAACCATTTCTTACAAATACAAAGGAATGACAGGTCCATTGGAAAAGTGGTAGGGCACCAAATCACAAAACAAGGGTACTAGTGTTTACATCTATTTTACCCCTGTTTATATGAGTGGCTTCCAGATGTGGTAAACTAAAGATAGGTAACTTATAATAAAAATGTCACCCCCATCCCCAATGAGAGCACTCAGACCAGTGTGTTGCTATCTTCTGCAACCGGGGGGGGGGGGGGGGGGGGGGGGGGGGGGTTGTGTTTAAGAAGTGTCAAAAAGAATAGAAAACCATAAGAAAGAAGGAAAACCTAGAGCATGAAATGTTTTTATTTGCTTGATTTGTTTTACTTTTTTTCGGAGCTTCCAAAATCTGCAAGGTCATATTAGGGCTAGGAGTATTCAAGAGAGAAGGAGATTTATGATACACTTAGAAGTATCCAGCTTCCATTGTGGACAGAGAAAGAGCTAACCAAAGATATTTTTTGTTTACAAAATATGGAAATATCAAGAAAAAGTGGAGTTCCCTGTTCCTAGCATGCCAAAGTGGCCCATTCCTATCTCCTCTCTGGACAAAATTCGTCTTTGTATTCTCTCAATCCTCCTGAGTGGCATTGGCCTATATTCAAGTGCTATTCAAGTTGAATCAAAGGGTTACTTAATTCACATTTACTGTAGTCCATTAATTCAATGGGTCTACTTATAGTTGGAACTAACAGTTGGATTTAGGTCACTCTTAGTCCTGAACCTCCAACTTCCCTTTCTTCTTACTCAAGCTACATCATGGATTGTGATACCCATCCATGTTACAATGCAGCAGCTGCTTACCTGCATTGGAACATTTTTCATTGTTGAAACACACAATCAACAAAAGTGTTTACTTTGATGACACAGTATATACACTGACTCAATGGGGTAAGACAGCACACAGCAATTGTAGTGACAATGGCTGGTCTGGTGGCTCTTTGTGATTTATAGACTGGAAAATCAGATGGATTCAGAAATATACTCCTGGCAGCATACAATAATACACCATCTCCTTTGACCCCTTTCTCTTCTGCTCCTTTTTCTTTTATTGCTACTTTCTGGGACTGACTTTTGTTTCCATTGCAGAAATCTTGAAGATTACTTTCAGCTTATTGTTGAGTAATGCTGAAAGAAGGAGCAGCAAAGTACTCTCAAATGGACTATTAGGTGGCTGGGTTCAGGAGATTCTATTTAAATCTCCAAAAATGACTTGGCACAATGCTATATTGGGAGCATTATAGGAAAGTGAAAAATTTACTTCCTAAATTTAGTGACTATAAGAAACAACAAAAATTCAAACAGAAGTGAAATATGAACATCTAATGTGCAGAAAAGTTACTGGTCTCCCACCCAAGATTCTTCAACTTCTTCTTGGCTTCATTCCATTTTTGGGATGCTCGTTGTAGATGTATGTTGTGAATGAGACACCTTCACAGAACTATGTATAAAAGTTTTCATATCTCACTAAAGATTTTATCACACAAAGATGACAAACAGCCCTGAAGCAGGACCATGACATTCAGTGATGGTTCTTATCACACGACACCATGTGCAATTCATTGCTGGTCATTACCTCCCCTTGTCTTCTGATAACACCATGGACCAGTCATTTACTTCATGTGATGATCCCACTCCCAGTTTTGTGTGATGTCAGGGAATAGTATTATATATATTAATTCATCCTTTAAAGTCAAAAACAATAACCTAAACTTCACTGAAATTGCAAAGTTGCTTTTACAAATCTATTTTAAGAAATCCAGAGCAGCAGAAATGCAGAAGAGTGGAGTTACACTACTAACTTGAAATATGGCCACAGGACCATGTTTAACAAAGTGTTGCAATCACGCAATGAATGGAATCATAGAATCATAGAATCATAGAACCAAAGAGTTGGAAGAGACCTCCTGGGCCATCCAGTCCAACCCCCTGCCAAGAAGCAGGAATATTGCATTCAAATCACCCCTGACAGATGGCCATCTAACCTCTGTTTAAAAGCTTCCAAAGAAGGAGCCTCCACCACACTTCGAGGCAGAGAGTTCCACTGCTGAATGGCTCTCACAGTCAGGAAGTTCTTCCTCATGTTCAGATGGAATCTCCTTTCTTGTAGTTTGAAGCCATTGTTCCGTGTCCTAGTCTCCAGGGAAGCAGAAAACAAGCTTGCCCCCTCCTCCCTGTGGCTTCCTCTCACATATTTATACATGGCTATCATATCTCCTCTCAGCCTTCTCTTCTTCAGGCTAAACATTGTGATAGCATGGTAAATTGCCATCCTGGTAAATTACCACTATCCCTGATGGAACAAATGACGCAGCATAGTGGCATCATGTGATAAAGTCCTAAAATATAAAATATACCAGACCTAAAATATCCAGTCTTGCGTAATGTTTGTGTATGTGTGGAAAAGAAAGAATACTCTTGTGAGATTCATGCTGTTGTCACTTAGTACATTTCAAAACATCTTCTTGAAAGACTTTGGGATCTCCTTGATTTTAAAAAAATCTCTGACATGCAGTTCAAATTCCGAAATCTAGATTTCAAATCTCGGAGTAAATAGCATTTCTACTTGGTGACAGTCAGTCCGTCATCCTTTGCGACTTCCTCCAAAAGTTAGAGCATTTTACAGACCACGTGAAATCGAACCAAGATAGAACAGAAGCTGAAAGACTTATTTACCACAGGCCTCATGAGTCCTTCATCTATTTTTCCTGTTTTATGCAATACAAAAGAAGAGAGCTGCTACTTTGAGATTAGGCAGGCAGAGTATTAAAGATGCCAAATGTCTGCTTTAATGAAGAAGATGATACTTGCAGCATTTCCTTTATTGTTGCTTGCCTAAAAGATGCTTACTACTAAAACCTCTTTACGAGTCACGTTTATTGTTGTTCTGGGTCAGCTTGCACTCTCTTGTATTTTTTTCACAGAGAGAAAATGAACCAGATGCATTAGGGAAGAGAGAATAATAAGTCTCGTGGTTTGCTGTTGTTCCTATTAGGAAATCCTTTGTTCTTTCCTAAAATGTATACTTATTTATCATTTGAAACATGATGCACGTGAACTGACAAACTTTTAAGTTTTATCGATGTACATAGCAGAGAAAAAGGCACGTGTTTACCTCATTTGGCAAAAACCGAGAGAATTTCTATGAACTTTGTACCCCTAAAGTAGCTAATAACTAATCACTTACAATACTAGACTTAGTAAAATGCAATGTTATTTTTAAATATAATACTGCATTTCGGTTATTACAAATATAGCCAATGTGATAGCATATTCAATTAAAAATGTGACTAGCTAATTTTACAGGCTTATTACCAAATATGTGGCCATAGGACTGTATCTTATAACACCAATTTAGGATTATGTTCTTTTGAATTCAGTGCAATCTATATAAATAAAAATGTAATGTTCAATGTATTGTCGAAGGCTTTCATGGCTGGAATCACTCAGTTCTTGTGGGTTTTTTCGGGCTATATGGCCATGTTCTAGAGGCATTTCTCCTGACGTTTCGCCTGCATCTATGGCAAGCTTCCTCAGAGGTGAGGTGAGATAATGTATTGTTCGTTTGTGATATTAACTGAACTCAAAAACCACTGGGGGAATTGACACCAAATTTGGACAGAACACAGCATTCAGAGCAATCTACGTCCTGCATTCAAAAGAATTCCTCCCAAAAAACAGCAAGGCCTTAAATTTTAAAAGAGAACACTGCGCATGCATTCAAACCCATACTCTTCCCCCCACCCCCGCCGCGTGAGCACAGCCAGCGCAAGAGGCACCAATGGCATGCCCAACCAGCAAACAGGTGAGAAGGCACCCCGCAGCCATGGCAGAAAAAAGGGGCAGTGCTGGGTGAGCGAGGCCTGCCTCCAAAGCGCCTCCCTCCCACTTGCTCCACGCCTGGCTCCGAGGATCCTTCCTTCCAGCGCCCAGGCAAGAGTTAAAGAAGGGAAGGAAGGGAAGCGGGAGAGAAGAAAGGAGAGAGAGAAAGAGGGAGGGAAAGAAAGCAGGAAAGAGAGAAGGAGGGATGGAAGTGAAGAGCAAAGGAAGGAAAGGGAGAGAAGGAAGAAAGGAGAGAAAGAAGGAAAATAAAAGAAAAGGGGGAGGGAGGGAGGAAAGCGAGAAGTAAAGGAAAAAGGAACGAAGGAAAGAGGGAGAGAAGGAAGGAAGGAAGGCGAGAGAGAAAGAGGGAGGGAAGGTTGGCCACAGCACCTACTAACCCAAGAAGTGACCATCACTCAAAAAATTGAGTTTGTTATTTGGGAGTTGTAGTTCCTGGGATTTATAGTTCACCTACAATCAAAGAGCATTCTGAACTCCAACAATGGAATTGAACCAATCTTGGCACACAGGACTCCCATGACAAACGGAAAACACTAGAAGGGTTTGGTGGGCATTGACCTTGAGTTTGGGAGTTGTAGTTCACTAACATCCAGAGAGCACTGTGGACTCAAACAATGATGGATCTGGACCAAACTTGGCACTAATGTTCCATAAGCCCAAATATGGACACAGATGGAGTTTGGGGGACATTGACATTTGGGAGTTGTAGTTACTGGGATTTATAGTTCACCTACAATCAAAGATCATTCTGAACCCCACCAACGACAGAATTGGGGCAAACTTCCCACACAGAACCCCCATACTGAAGGCCATCCAGTCCAACTCCCTCCACCAGGGCAAGAAAACGTAATCAAAGCCCTCCTGACAAAGAGCCATCCAGCCATAGATTAGATAGATAGAAATGATTCACACACACAGAGATATAGTATAGATTTGAAAGGGACCCCTAAAGAAGGACAATTTCCATGTTCCAGAGTAGGCAAACCAGATGATCTCCATATTAACACTGACAAATAAACAGCAAGAAATACTGTTGACCCACTAGAATAAAAACATTACATATATTAGAAACCAGCACTTTCTCATTACTTGATTTTCCAGGTCACCAGACTGGGCCACAACAACGTGTGTCAGGGGACAGCTAGTATCTATATAAATAAAAATGTAATGTTCATTTGTGGGATTAACATAACTCAAAAACCACTGGACGAATTGACACCAAATTTGGACACAATACACCTCTCAGGCCAACAAGTGACCATCACTCATGAAAACACTGAAAAACACAACAGAAGAGACTTAAAAAGCCCAAAAACAAAATTGCATTACAACGTATGGGCAAAACCACATATATAAATGCAAACGCACACAAAACATATATATACACAGACTGGGCCACAGCAACATGTGGTAGGGGGTGGCTAGTATTGAATAAATGTGTAGGCAATTGCTTTGTCAAAATCTGTTTTGTGAGACAGCCTTTTTGGTTCAAATGTGTGTGGTGTGGGTTGGCACAATGGGTTAAACACTTGTGTTGTTGAACTGCTGACCTGATGGTCGGCAGTTTGACCCCACAAGAAGGGGTGAACTTGTGTCTGTCAACCCTAGTTCCTTTCAACCTAGTAGTTCAAAAACATGCAAATGTGAGTAGATAAATAGGTACTACTTCAGAAGGAAAAAGCAAAGAGACGCTCCAAGCAATCTTGCCGGCCACATGACCAGGAGGTGACAACACAGGCTCTTCAGCTTGAAAATGGAGAAAGCATCTCCCCAGAGCCATTGATGAGCACTACCTCCAGAAGCTAGAAATGAAAGGAGAAGCTTCTGCCTTTGTTTGTATTTATACGTCTCATTGTATATTATTTTAGAGGCATTAAACGTTTGTCTATGTATATAAATGCTGTAATCCGCTTTGAATCCCTTAGGGAAGAAAGACGGAATATAAATAAAGTATATCATCATCATCATCGTCGTCATCATCATCATCTAGTTTGGTCCTGATCCAGAACAATGACCTCCTTTTGGTTATGTTTCTTTAACTATTGATAGCATCTGCCCAATGAGAGCTTGTTGATTGATGTAAGAGGAAGGCTTGCCATTTTAAAATCTTTTTTTCTCAGCTTTCCAAGATGAGCATAAAGAAACTCAGACATTTAGATGGAAAGCACAGAAACAATCAAATCGCAATGAATCAGGCTGTTATGCTGCCATTAATATTGCATGCACAATCTAATCTATGTATAACGTTAGAGAGATTCACCACAATAAACTCATGAAAACAAACTGAGATGGCCTATGCGTTGTCTATTTTTAATGTTTATGGCATCGTAAAACACACAAACATAAAATCACTCCTAAAGTTTAATGTCATTAATCTGAATGCTAACGTTAGATCTGACGTTCACACATTATTTTTGTGTTTATCTTCGTTGTTTGCTAATCTTAGACATTTCTGTTCCCATTAACTTTTCTTACAATTCATATCTAAAACATTAAAGAGCTGGTGTATAGTATAGCCAGCTTTCCACATTCACTGAAGTTAGGGTCACAGAACCACTGGGAATGTGAATAAAGAAATTGTTAATATTTTTTATCTGAGAGGTCATCTCTAGGAATTTCTAGGTTTTCCAGCATGATTGTATTGTCAACATCGGTCATACTTTCATAGAATCACTTTGGAGAAGCATGACTGGAGAAATATAGAGTCACAATGGAGAAACTAGTTATTCCTAGAGAGAAATCTGTGAATAATCAAATCCGCAAAAGTAAAAATAACAAATGTGGAGGGACAACTGTTCAGTGGCTAAAATTCTCAGCCATGGTTTAAATCTGAGAACAGAACCTAAGCTTACAGGATCTTGGAAGTGCAATGCCTTGTTTTCCAGGTTTGTTGAAATTTTAGTTATTACAACATTAGATTTTGTCTCTGTAGATTGAAGCAGCCCTATTAATATGCCACCTGTTCCTGGTGATTGATGTCTCTCAAGGGCTCTAAATGCAGCTTTTCCTCCACTTTTTCAAATTATATATTCCTCCTCAAATCATTCTTCCTTAAATGGATCTGTCACCTTTTCAGCTTTTTGTATAGTTCTTCTGTTTAATGTTTCCATCGCCTTTCCAAAGCATTTACATCACTTTTTTTGTTTCAAAAATCTTATTTGTATTTATTTTATTTACATATACAATAATCTTGATTTGAATTGCATTTCTGGAAAAAAAATCCAAAGTTGCTTTGGAAACAGGATGAAAGAGCTAACTCAATTCTCTTTGCAGTTAGTTTGATTTTCTTAAAATGAAGTTGTTTGTGAGATGTTGAATTTTAATCTAAATGTTAAAGGAGTTATCCAAGATGCTGAACATAGGTTTACCTCCTTTAATCTTCAGCTTTTGAAACATGGTCATAATGTTAGTGACATCCAAACTTAAAGGAAATATTTAAGAAGCGGAACAATTTCTTCGATATTTCCTACATTACAATGGGAATGATATCAATACGTTTCCTAAAGGGAATGTTAAAGAAATTGAACATGGAGATATAATTCAGTAATCTGATTAGTTCCTTTAATGTTCGGATTCAAACTGAGCAAATTCATCATCTCACTGCATGCATGTTGGTTTATTTATACAAAATGTTTTCAGAAATTCAAAATAACTGCTAAGGGACAGAAGAATTGTTTTAGCTATTTTATTCTGTTATCTGAACCAGTCTGGAAATTTTTTGGTAATGGATTTTACAGGTGCGTTCCAGAATAGCCTTTATCAGTACCATATTTGCTGCCATCCTAAAGATATGCCTGTACCATCTTCTTTGGGGCTTTATTCCCCTGTCCCTTTGGTCATATAGATTGGAAAAAATATTGGATTTTGTGTATTCAAAACTTATCACCCCAAGTTTTAGTGTCAGTCCAAATTTAGCAAGAAATCTGAAATCTGTAGCAAGAATTTTCTATCAGTTACTTTACAGTATACTTAACTATGGAATCTACCCTGGCCTGACGCCTTCACTCCAAAAAGTATGATGGAAATGGCATCAATCCATGATTTGGTCATTGTCAAGAAGGATTCTTTTTTTCTCCCTGTGTCCTGTAAAGTAGGTAGGGGAGGAGGAGTGATTGAGACAATATTGTCACAATTGTAAATAAGCACCAATTATGAATACAGAATAGTTACGGCTGGCTAAATGGTATCATATTCTCAATTTCTACTTAGTGACAGCTGTGATACTATTGTCACATTCATAACTTTTACTTTACTGTGTGTTGGCTTCATAGGGATAAGGAAGCTGATTCTGGTGACTATTGGTTAGGTTGAGGGATGTGGTCATTGGGTTTAGTTAAGTATACCCAACTTGACTTTGTTAAATATATCAAACTAAGTACATGATAGAGAATTCTGGCTGAAGAGACCTAAGGTGCATCTACATTGTAGGATCAATGCATTTTAACTGACAAGGGAGTTGTAATTCCATGTTCAGCTCCAGCTCCTCATGTGGGGACATGAGAGAAGCCTCCCACTGGATGGTAAAACATCTGGGCATCCCCTGGGAAACATCCTTACAGATGGTCAAATCTCTCACACCAGAAGTGACTTGCAGTTTCTCAAATCACTCCTGACACGGAAAAAAAGGAGCCATGCAAATTAAAGTGTTGTCAAATTGCATTAACTCTACAATATAGATGAACCCTCAGTCATTGTTAATGACCTTTTGAAACTTCAACAATACTTGCTTTGGAATCTGCTTTGTTGTTATGAATGCAAAGAAGAGTTAAAAGGAAAAAAACCCTTTGGTTTTACAATGTATTGGACAGCTGAAATACAACCCTGTATTCGAGCTTGACTTTTCCTTGCCTATAGCAAGATGGGAGCATCGGCCCATTTTTCTCAGATATGAGACTCATTTAGAAATGCCAAGCCGTGGGAGCTGGCTGTGTCCAACAGCTTTCTACGGTCCTAGGAGCATTTATGAAACATCTCTCTACTTTCAAAATGCCCATCCATCTTCTTTATAGGCATTGACACTTGACTACACGCAAACATGGATTTCTTTTTTGCCTCTGCAAAGAATTTACCCCTTGTATCCAAGCTGCTGAATGGAACGTGGAAAAAAAGGAAGCCAAAAGAGAGATGAAGCCTGAATGCTTGTAATTAGTTTTGGTGACAAGTGTCTTAGGTCAAATTCCTATATACCATTAGCATAGCATAATTCTGCTGAGTATCACAGCTGTACAACCAATGATACAGTGGGTGCCATGGCCCTCAGTTCAGCCATTGCAAATATACTGATTAGCTCCTCACTCATTATGCCAAAAAGGTTTTGACCTATGGTCAGGATCCAGACATAAGGCTCATCCTTAAAACAGAAACCAAATTAATTTGGAACAAAGCAGGGTAAAGACTTTCTGTATACATTTCCGATTTTCATATCAATGTCAAAAATGCGTAGTATGATTTTACATAGGATTTATGCTACATTAGAACAGTAAAGACAAATATCACTTAAGTAAAAGAAACATTAAATATCAAATAACAAAAAATTAAAATAAGGTGCAAACACTAAACTAATATGGGAACCCAACAGTCACATAGAGGTATGGCTGTGTACCAAATTAATAATAATAATAATAATAATAATAATAATAATAATAATAAACTTTATTTATATGCTGCCACCATCTCCCCCAACAGGGACTCCGGGCAGCTTACATGAGGTCAAGCCCAAACAACCAATTACAATAAAATAAAAACCAAAGACACAAACGACAACACAGTGAAATACGTAGAACTTATGAATACAATAAGCAATATAAAAATACAATAATCTTGAAATGTAAGCCAAACTAAGTGGCTCAAAGCCCCTTATCATAGAATCATAGAGTTGGAAGAGACCTTGTGGGCCATCCAGTCCAACTCCCTGCCAAGACGCAGGAAATTTGCATTCAAAGTTACTATTGTTTATGGTTGCATGCTGTATCTGTGACAGGACTGTGATGTTGCCAACATGATAAATAAAAGAAAATGTGTCTCAGTAGAAATGAATTATATTGTAATACAGCTCACCGTTTGAGCATATTAAGTGAAAACAATATATAGTGCCAACGTTCTTCGCGTGACATAAGGACAAGCAAGACTGGCCAGGAAATGAATCTTCCCCAACAACCATCTATTTGTTCTGGTGGATTGGTGGAGGGAAATCACATTAAGAAAATTGTAGATTCAAGAACTCAATTCTATGCTCCAGCCCTTGCTTTATTACTAGTTTAGAAAAACCATGTACCAGGCCTGTAGCCAGGATTTCGTTTCGGGGGGGGGGGGTTTCAGGGTTTTTTTTGGGGGGGGGCTGAGTTTCGGGGGGGGCTGAGTCTGAGTGAAAGAGGGTCTAGCCTAGCAAACCTTTTGTATCATTACCCCAATACCCCCATGCATATGGGATATATTGAGTATGGTGATCAGATCATGATATGAATAAACATAACAGTTTAAATAATGCACCAGTAAGGCCTTTTCAGAACCACCATGAGAATTTCCGGGGGGGGGGGGGGGGGGGGGGGGGGCTGAAGCCCCTCAAGCCCTCCCCCTGGCTACATGCCTGCCATGTACACATAGATATTTATAACAAGGAAATTCTTCCACAGGTCTATGTCTAGTGTGGAAACACCACTGTGACACTGCTTGGCCTTGTGATATAATGAGGGCACAAGGGTTATGCATACATATGCGTTTAAACAAATTCTAGATTTGGGATGAGTAACCATTCTCAGCAGCGTACCTGTCCTTTTTCGTCATGACTCTAGGCCATGTCTGAATGTGACAGGAAAACAGAAGGATTGTTTTTATTTGATTTTCTTAATTAGCCAAAGCAATACGTCAGCATCAGCCAGTGTTGAGCATTTTATTGCTGTGAAGTCTGTGCCTAATTGGCATGTACACTAGGTCAGCAGTATTTTGCTTCCCATTCAGAACAGTTGACTTTACCGAAATGGGGCTCATTAATAAAGCAGCGTGCGTGCTGGGATTGAATAATGCTCCATTTCCCAATGCCATTTAACACTTATCTGCATCCAGCGGAAGATGTCTCTAGAGTTGTCACTGATACTTTTTTTTTTAAAAGATCAACCCAGGGATTCAAACTGTGTCTTAAAAGCTCCTGAGGGTGGTAGAACAACCTGATGCTATAGTTAATAAAATAGCGACTCGGAGCTTGTTTACATGACTGGGAATAACAAGGTTGCTTGAAAGATTGCTAATTTGAAGTCATTATCTGGAATCAAACAACCCTGCCATGGGTATATTTAGATGCCTAGGGAAATCCAGACTACAGGGAAAGAAAGTGCCCCAAATACATCAAATCATATTCAAATTATCATGCATTTGCTATTGGTTCCATCCAGCACCACCTACTGGATGATCTGAACATATGCAAAGTGTTATTATTACATTAAGCTTTCCTGAGACAAGAAAAAATTAGGGTTGGGAAATGTTGCCTTTTTGGGTATTAATGCCCATAATCTCCCAAGCCAGCATGGTCAGTTCATGTGATTCCAGAAGTTACATCTATTTCATTCCAGTGCCATTATTTACGATTTAGCCACATGTAGAATCACCAGTGTCGTTAACTGATCTTAAAAGATTCCTCCCAAAATTATTGGCTACCATCTAATACAATAATACATGTAACCAACTGTCTTGAAACACTGTATTGGAATGTGGCCATTAAGAAAAGAAACTTTTCCCAGAGATAGAAAACACTGGGACACTTTTATGTGCCTGCCTTATGGAAGCCAGGACAGGGCTTCCAGTACATCCAGCAAAGATATAGATTTTTCCTAGTTCCAACAGACCTCACAACCTCTGAGAATGCTTGCCGTAGATGCAGGCGAAACGTCAGGAGAGAATGCCTCTAGAACATGGCCATATAGCCCGAAAAAACTACAACAACCCAAAGATATAGATTCATAATCATAAGTACATTGTTTAGGTTCTCCAAACAACTGATCTATTGCAAAAAAAGAGGGAACAGGATGAATGTTGTCCTTTGTTTTGGCATACCATATCGATAACAAAACTTTCCAGCTAACTCAGGAGTAGTCCTTTCAAATTTGGCAAAATGTCCAAGCTAAAATTCAACACTTACAATTGCCCTGCTATACCCTCCATAAACACGACACCCAGAAGGAATAGAGAAATGGCAGTAAGACACTTGACCTGTTTCCAAATAGTTAGTGTGTTAGTTTGTTTTATGGCAAATTCGACAAAGAATTTGGTTAATAACAGAATTGTCGTGGCCTATATTTCCATTTTTCAATTTGTTTCTGATCTATCTACATAACATCACCACTGGCCATGTATCCTATATATATAATACATATGAAATTCTGGATCAGTAATGTAATGCATCTGATGAAGAGAGGTATTGATCATGAAATCTTGTTTCATTATTTTTTGTCATGAATATAAATCTGTTTGTCATTTTAAGGAAAGAATAAAAGAATGGCGAATTTTCTTGGCTAATACATATAAGTTAAACTCAATGATACGGTGCAGTGTCCAATTTTACCCTATGTTTAGCAGTAGGATTACTAAATGGTGTATACTACATATTGTGGGAATGGGAAACCTTGATTTTTCTGAATCCTGACACGTTATGAACAAAGAAGCAGTTTTTCTTCCTATACCTTCCGGACACATGAACATTTTCCACAACCGTAGTGATGAGAAAGTGCACAGCTTTTCTATGAAAGCTGCGTAGCTTACATACAAAACCACATAATTTTTCAAAAACCATGCAGCTTCCCCTGGGAAATTTCTGAAAATTGCATAACTTTTAGCACAGAAAGAAAATTGTGAAAGTGCAAACTGGCAAAGGCTACACTTTCATCAGCTTGAGCATCTTTTCTTGCCATGCAACATTTGAGCTGCAAAGCATTCATTCAAACAGACAAGGACTGCAGTCACAATGTCAAACCCTTCACCATGTTGTTTGTGTGGGGATATTTTGTGAAATTTAGTTTGCATTTTGCACACTTTCCCCAAATACACTGAGAAAAGGAAGATACGCAGGTGAGCTCCCCCCTCCCCAAAGCTGTACAGTTTACTGTCTATCTGTATTTATTTATTTATGGTATTTCTATGCCTTTCTCAGCCTGAAGGTGACTCAAGGCAGCTCACAAATTGGCAGTAATTCGATGCCACACTCTTCATAAAACACAATTAAAAACATTTAACACAAATTATAAAAAACATGTGAAATCATTAAAAACATATAACCACCAATAACTTCCTGTTAGCTCATTTTCCAAAAGCATTGTCTAAGCCGTTCCATGTTCACTTTTTCCTAGTTCCATATGTATCTATTACGCTGCGTTTCCAAAGGCTTGTTCAAAGAGCCAGGTTTTTACTTTTTTTTTGGAATGTCAGGAGGGAGGGGGCCAATCTAATATCCCTAGGGAGGGAGTTCCATAGCAGAGGGGCCACCATTGAGAAGGCCCTGTCTCTCATCCCCACTAGGTGAGCTTGCGATGAAGGCAGGATCGACAGCAGGGCCTCCCCAGAAGGGGGAGCTGGTTTATAAGGAGAGATATGTTTGGACAGGTAAGCTGGGCCAGAACCATTTAGGGCTTTATAGGCTAAAGCCAGCACTTTGAATTGTGCTTGGTAGCAAACTGGCAGCCAGTGGAGTGGTGCAACAGATAAGTTGTATAAATAAATAACAGAATAGTTTTTTAAAAATAAATGACAGCATAGTTTTTTTCTGCAAAGTTGCATTATTTTGCAAACTCTTGCAGAGTTTTCAAAACTTGCACATGATTTAAACAATGCACTATTTATATTATACTAGGAGCAGAAAAGAATTCCCTCAAAGTTGTGGGGACTTTCAATGTGCTGTCTTTCTTCCCATACAAATTTCTTGAGTGGTTGGAAACTCCAAATTCAATCCCATTTCGTAAACAGACACATTCCCATCCCATTCCACGTAAGTATATTGTTTTAGTGACTTGGTTTTAGTTGATACTGTTAAGTCCCTTTGATTCCCATTTGAAAGGTAGCTTATCATTTAGTCATTTAATCAATCAATTTATAACAACAGTCCACCTGTTGAGAACTAGTGCTACACATTGTAAATGCACTAACATAGCAGATCTTAGATTAGTTTTGGCTGATACACCAGCTGTGCTCCTTTCTAGATTTGGAGGACCTTAAGATGGCAGTGCACACACTGGTAACCTCAAGGTTGGACTTCTGCAATGTGCTTTACATTGGGCTACCTTGGTACCAAGTTTGGAAACTCCAGTTGGTTCAAAATACAGCAGTCAGGTCTGTTACAGGGGCATCCAGGAGTGAATATATTACACCCATATTAAAGTCACTCCAGTAGCTGCCAATTAGTTTCTAGGCAAAGTATAATGTTTTGGTTTTATCTTTAAATGCATACATGTTTTGGGTCTAGGTTACCTACAGAATCGCCTTCTCGCATACAATCAGCCCTATATACTTAAGTACTCTGGGGGGTGGCTAGGCTACTCCAGCCCACCAGAACCCAATTGGTGACTGTCACCCAGAGAACCTTTTCATCGGCTGCCCCAAGACTGTGGAACAACCTGCTGGAAGAGATCCAATAGCTAAATGAGCTGTCAGATTTTGAAACACGTTTGAAGACCTAACTCTTTTGGCAGACCTACCCAGCCAGTTTTAATTATGAATTTTAAACTTGCACCGTATGTTTAATCTTTGTTCTGTGTATTTTAATATGTATTTTGTGGAACTATGTTTTAATATGTGGATTTTATAGAATGTTTTTTGATGAATGTGTTTTTTAGCGATGTTGTAACCCACCTCAAGCCACGAGAAGTAAGAAAAATTATTATTATTATTATTATTATTATTATTATTATTCTCAAATTATATTAATGATTATTTCCTTGCCAGTGAACATTCACTACCATGAAAATAGGTGACTGCCTTTCACCAGGGTTTCTAACATATGCATGACATACCAAAAACAAATACATAAAAATTGTCTGCTATGTTAATCCAGGAATACATATAGTTAAATTCATTTTGTTTCAAACAGCAACTAGTCAAATAGCTCTGGGAGGCTCATAAACAGTCCATGAAGCTGTCAGACTTGGTTTGTTTTTAACTAGGATTTCTCAGTCATACATATACAGAAGGGTATACAGAAACTTTTTTTAGCCATCCTGGCTGAGAATCATTGACAGATCAATGCTCCGTGCATTTATCAGTCAGGGTAGTTGGTAGTTAAATCAGTCTAGTCTGGCATCCATAAAATCCTTCTAGCCTTCAGCTGGCAGGGTGGGAGGAAGGGCAGAGCTGTTTTCCTCTTCTCCCATCTCCAAACATTTCCACCTCATTGCAACCATCATTGCTCTGCAGCTGATCTAAACAACATATTCCTGTGTTGTAGTTGTAGTCATTGAATGCTGTAACATCATAATAATAATAATAATAATAATAATAATAATAATAATAATAATAATATAATAATACATCACACAGTCCTCGACGCTTGGGAAGTGTTTGACTTGTGATTTTGTGATATGAAATCCAGCATATAGATATCGTTTGCTGTGACACACTGTAGTTTTGTGTCAGTAATAATAATAATAATAATAATAATAATAATAATACATCACACAGTCCTCGACGCTTGGGAATGTTTGACTTGTGATTTTGTGATACGAAATCCAGCATATAGATTTCGTTTGCTGTGACATATTGTGGTTTTGTGTCAGTATAATAATAATAATACACTTTATTTATAATCTGCCCTTCTGAACTCCCTATCAGGTAGAATGACGTTGGAATGAGAAGATTTGATTCAATACAGGAATTTGAACTTGCAATGAGATGTACATTGGATAATGATTTCTGATTGAACCTAAGCTCTTGGGGTCCTGTTCTTGGGGAGGGGGGTGTCATTAAAATTGCTCTGAAATTCAAGGTAATACTCACTATCCTGTTAAATTTTAATAGGGAAATCCATATTCTACAAGTGTTCTTTTAAATATGCAATTACACAACTGTGTACTCTTATGTCCTACAGGAGCAACTGTAGCATTCAATCATACAAGTACTTATTTACATGGAATTTGCTGCAGTTTGATTGCTAGTGAATCCAGGAAGATTATCAAGATTACTTTATTTCCTCTATTTAATTATGCTGGCATCTCATTCCTTCCTCCAAGGAGCTCAAGACGTGGGGTTAGCATGAATTCTCTTTACAGTAACCCAGTGCAATACTTATAATTATCTTTTCAATAACACTAGATAGTTATTAGCTCAGTGTCACCCACTTCACAGCCTAGCAGGAATTTGGACTTGGATTTCTCAAATCCAGGTCTCATACTCTCTCCTACTACACCAACAGGGCACATCGCAACCGTCTACATAGCAATTTCCTAGAGAAGTAGCTCTAACTACATTTTATTTTGGTCACCAGCACAGATCAAAGTAAACCAAGTTAGCTCCTAGGATACAGTTTACTGAGTTGCTCCTCCAATAACATTAGTTACCAAGACAATATTCTAACCAAAACGTACAAGTGAAGAAGGAGAGGTCAAGTGTATGAGATAACTTTCCACTAAGAATTTGAACAACAAACACTGAAACTTAAAACCAAGCTATTCATAAACACTGAGGACCTCTTTCTCACTCCATGAACAGATACAAATTTGTACATTTCATGGCATGGGCATAGTATGTAGCTAATCTTCCCACTTCTCCCAGTATAGAAAATCATATTTATTCACAATGTGTACTTACCATTTTAGGCAGAAATATGGAAAACAGCTGAGGTATAGGAAACTATTTTTAAATCCTCTTGGGGGATATTAAAGAGTTCTTGTCACGTTTCCTTGAAACTGCACTTTGACTGCTGAATGTTTATTCAACAGACTGAAGAGGTGAATGCTGTCCCTAAGCCATTTCCGTCTCCTTTTAAAATATTCAATAGCCAGTAACCTATCCACCACCAATAGAGACTCAGACGGTATTAATTCCATTATGAAGGGGAAATCTCCTTGCAACTCCTTGCCAAACATGGCATGACTTGAAACCAATTAGCTTCAATAGGATTGCAAGTTGGATAATCTAGCTCAAAACTGGGTCCTGATGTTTATATTAGAAACATAATTTAATTAGGATGTATTTACTAACTGTTAAGAAGGTGGGGGTGGTAGGTCATGCATAAGATGCATTGCTATTTCAGGAAATTCTTTGAAGGGAAAGCTTACAATGTGCTATAAAGGGCTTCTTCTCAAACTTTCAGTAGATGTTGATTGAGCCAATGAGTTATATCTGCTTTGTCACTGAGCCCAGGAATAGCTCAATTTAGAAGCCAATGAATTCCCTAGGAAAGGTGTATTTTAACCTAACTGCTCAGCAAAGTTTAAGAAAACTGAATGGATAAAGTTGCAACTGACTCACCTTATGTGAGAAATGTTCAGGTCCACCATTACCGTAATTGTTAAAATTCAGTGATACTCTGTTCCAGGCCCGTAGCCAGGATTTCGATTTGGGGGGGGGGGGGCTGCGTCTGCATGAAAGAGGGTCTACCCTAGCAAACCTTTTGTATTGTTACTCCAATACCCCCATGCATATGGGAAATATTGAGTATGGTGATCAGATCATGATATGAATAAACATAACAGTTTAAATAATGGACCAGTAAGGGCTTTTTGCGAATCACCATGAGAATTTCGTGTGTGTGTGTGTGTAGCCCCTCAAGCCCCCCTCCCCCCGGCTACATGCCTGCTCTGTTTTGAAATTAGAATTTATTCCTTGTCCATTTATAAAAAGATGTTCTTAATATACCCAGCAATCAAAGCACATACAGCAGACTCTTCTGACATTATTTATTGCCAAAAGTTGTTTATTTGATGAATTTTAAACTTACAACTTACGTTTAATTTCAATTTTGTGTATTTTAATATGTATTATGTGGAAATATGTTTTAATACGTGTATTTTAAAGAATTTTTTTAGGTAAATGTGTGCTTTATAATGTTGTAACCTGCCTCAAGCCATGAAGAGAGGTGGGCAAGAAATAAATGTATTATTATTATTATTATTATTATTATTATTATTATTATCCTTACTATTTTCCTCTGTGTCCTTGATCAACTAAGGAGCAGAAGTTTTTAAGGAGATAAATTATTATTATTATTATTATTATTATTATTATTATTATTATTATTTGAAACACAACAAGATGAGTCCACAGCAGACAAGATCACTCTGCTGGCTGTTGTATTGGATCACATGTCGGACACTTCCCAAGTATTTATTATTATTATTATTATTATTATTATTATTATTATTATGTTTATTTATACCCAGCTTTTTCTCTCCACAAGGAGTATCAAAGCAGCTCAAAGCATCTTTCAGCTGCATCACAACATGCACTAGTATTCCAAACTTTGGGAAATGAGTTTGGGATTTTCAAAAATTTGGAAATCTCTCTCCGCCACCCCTACCTTTACAGGAAGCTATCCTAAAATGTGCGATGGCATACTCATGTACTGAAGATCTGCTCACTAGGGACTTCATCACATGGCACTGGAGAAAATGAGGGAAAGCAGGGGAAAGGGTGGAGTTTCATGGGGTTCTGTGTAAAAAGAATTTACTCTCTCCCATCACACTTAGATCACCTCTTCCAGCTTCTAACTCAACTATCCACTTAATTCCCATCACATGGACAAGCAATGATCCCTCCCATTTCAAGGATACTAGCACACTTTTAAAAACAGGCATCCTTTAAGACAACACTGCCTTCAAGACCCTTCCACTGAAACAGAAGCAGCTTTCCTAAAGCTGCACTTTCTGTGGGGTCGATTGCACTGAGATTTCCTCCCATTGTCCCTCCAGGATTTCAATTATTTATCTTTTTTTAAAAAAGGCACCCTGGATCATAGGAAGTGGGCTTAAATTAACCCTTTCCCCAAACCTCTGCTTAGGAATCTGAGGAAATTGGCATTCCAGCTCATCCCACACAAAGTGTTATCATTTTATTTAAAAGCGGGCAACAACAGCGGGCAACAGGAATTAACATCACACTAGGAAATTGGCCAGTTGGCCCGTTTCCATGCAGGGAATTTTAAAATAAATAAATAGTCAACCAGCTTAGGAATTGTTGGGAAAACCAACACTTTAGAAATGGCAAAATAACTCACTCCCACAGTTGAAGCTTGCATCATGCGAAGGGCACAGTTGGTTGCTGTTTTTAAATGTGTATAAACACTGATTTTATTGTGTGTGATGAAGTCCTAGAAGGAACTATAGGGCTTGACGGAAATGCTACTATGTTTGCAGGACACCGCTTTTGCCACTAGTATAAGGACCTCTTCACACAGGGCAAAAATGCCCCATTTTGCCACCTTCATGAACATCTTTGACAGGGTCTGCTGTGCAGGCCCCACCCACTTTTCTCTCAAAGTGGAGGTGAAGTGCCAAAAGGCGCTTCACCCTCTACTACGGGGAGGAAAGCATCAGGTGGGCTACCTGCACTTTTGGCCCCCAAAACCACTGTGATGGCAGAAAGGGTAGCGGGGCAAAATGCATTGCCACCTTTTCTTCCATATGATGGGATGGAAAATGTGCCAACACATCTTTTCCTTCCCTCCATGTATGATATGGGGAGAAGGGAGGGTGCACGGGTCACCACGAGTTGCCCCGTGCTCCTTTTCTTTCTCCAATGAAAACCAGGTCCTAAGAGAAATACAGGCAGAATACTTCAAATATACTGGCAGAGCTTTCTGTCAGGAGAACCATGCCCTTGGTATCTACTGGAGGTTGGTTTCAGGACCCACCCATCCATCCTGCCATAGATACCAAAATCTGTGGATGCTCAAATGCCATTATATACTATGTTGTAGTAAAATGGTATCCCTTATATAAAATGGCAATATCAAAGTTTGTTTTTTGAATTTTTAAAAATATTTTCAAGCCATGGTACTTGAATCCATGGATACAGAATCTGTGGGAATGAAGGACTGAAAGAACAAAGCAGGCTAATCTTTGGTGCAACACATCTTTCTCCCACAGTCTTCAGTGGGAAAGGATGGCATTTCGAAAACAAACTATGCCCCTTATAGAGCAAAGGGTATAGTGTTAAAGTACTCAATCACAACTCCTCAGCACAAAGACAGGAATTTCACAAATCCAAATTTCTGTCCTAGTGGTGGTGTTGCTTTCCCCCACAAATGGGAAAAGTAATACAAATTATATAGACTGCAATGCAATGATATAGCTCACTGACCTCCTGGTCTCTCAGAGCTCACAGTTGAGAAATGGGGGAGCAGGAGGGAATGACATCCTGAATTCTGGCTTTTGTAACACTTCTCTTATTAGGATTTGAGACAGAAGCACTTGACACCTAAACTTAATTCATCAAGTCAAAACAACCAAGGACATTTCCTGACAAGGCCCTTATTGCGTAGTTGACCTCCTTCATTCACATAATTTAACCAAGAGTCCAAATATTGCTATCAACCAAAGTTGTTGCCTCCAGTGCTTTCTGCCAGCTTCTATATTTTCCTTATCAGCAAAAAAAAAAAATGTTAAAAGGTGCAGCAGAAATAACTGCCAAATATATTTCAATGGATAGTGCAGGGAAACAAACATTTGGAATTAAGTACTAATTAAGTAAGAATACAAATTATCACTTTCTAATATTTAGTATCAGAACATGTCTTGATTTAAAATTGCTCCTCTCATCCTTTGCAGAACTTTGCACAAAAATTGAAAAGAGGTACTTACAATGAAGGTAATGCACGAAAACCTTACCTTCTTGGTGGTTGCACCTACAAGACTCTTACAAGACTCTAAACTCCCTTCTCTATACACTGGCAGGCAAAAAAACGCTCTTTTGCTTACCAAGTGATTAACTGTTAAGTGGCCTTTGAAGAAGTTTTTTTAAGACAAGTGTGCTGTATTTTCATTAACATTAAGCTGCTTTAAATGTCTTTCAAACTGTTTTGAAATGAGTTTTTCACTTGAACATGTAATTTCTTTTATTTATTTCTTTTTGTTTTATCCATTGCTTTAAGTATATTTTGTTTTAACTTTAATATGTATGAGGCTCCATGCTGGGAGAAAGGATGGATTTTAACCAAACAAATATTCCATTAGATTCAGAAATCCTGGTTAAAGGTTAAGAGTTCATGTAAGAAATGCCATAGTCTCTTCCTACTGTAAAAAGTTATTAATTTTAACAGAACCACAGAGTTGTTCACTGGAAACAACTCTAAACAACTGAATTTAGGCATATATAATCATCTCCTCCTTTTATTGGACCATTGGTCTAGCTAACACTGTATGAATTTCTATAGCAACGCAATTAAAAAATAATTCTACAAAAAGCCACCACATAATCATTAATGATATAAATATTTATTGACTAATTTCTACATTACCCTCGATGCTTTCCAGGCACATAGGATAATATGGAATCACAACATTACAACATTAAAACTTCATATTAAACAAAGAATAATGTGAGGAAAGCACTATCGTAGGCATATTACCAGAAATGTACTAACAATCACTATAAAATTAGAAAGAGGTATGGTGATCAATTATCATTAAATATCATCCAAGATCAATTTTATATTTTTACAGGCAACACAGCAAGCATCAACCAAGTACATATTAAGAATTTATGTCATACTTCAGGTATTAAATTTACAACCATACTCTGTAGCATTCCATAAATTATTAGACTACATATCCCATCATTTCATTTCAGTAGAGAAAATGGTGAAGAAAAATGAGAAAGGAAGTCTAAGCTGTAAAAGGTTGGTTAACACAATATATTGATACTATAGGTCTATAATCCCAATAATATTATCCAGCATTGCACTAGCTATGGAACAAAAGAGTTACCTTCCAGTATCTAATGTTAAGATCAAGTTTTTGGGTCTCTCCACATAACTGCAACTACATCCTATATACACTCATGTATAAGTCTAAAATGTTAGTCAAAAAATTAACCCAAAAAAACTTGGTTGATTTATCCATGGTCCATGTGAGCATTGTATTTTTTCTTTGATCAAAAAAAGAAGTCATCCCCTTTTCTGAATATAGCGGCAAAAGGCAAGAGCTTAGTCCATCCCAGGGCAACCTAAAAGATGCCGCCATGGTATCACTTCCAGGCTTTTTGAATGCCTGTTTGGGGAAATGGTAGTAATTGTCCCCTCAATGTAGTCAAGGGTTGTATCAAAACTCTTTATTTTGGTCCCAAAACCTGTCCTCAACTTATACATGAGGTTGATTTACATATGAGTATATAAGGTGGCATTGGATGGCTACTAGGGCCAGCTCTCCACAAGTTCTCCTGTTGATGGATTGAGGTAACTGTCAGCACAGGTTTCTAGGTTTCATGATCTTGATTTGAGATGAATACAAATATCTGCAATAGTAAGGTGAGCAGCAGTAGAGCTCAGTAATATTACTTTTTTTGGAGCACAGTTCACAGAAATTTCTTGACAGCATGGGCAGCTTCTCTTTCATGACACCCACATTCTGCTGTCTAGTGATAAGATTTGCCTTGATGAATGAGTTCGCATCAAAAAACTTCCTGCACACTGAAAACTGGCAGGCAAGTGTTAAAGATGTTCACCTAGATTTCCACCTGATACACCAGATATCTATGGGATTGGAGTTTGAATGCTCTAATGCAGTGGTTCTGAACCTGTGGGTTCCCAGGTGTTTTGGCCTACAATTCCCAGAAATCCCAGCCAGTTTACCAGCTGTCAGGATTTCTGGGAGATGAAGGCCAAAACATCTGGGGACCCACAGGTTGAGAACCACTGCTCTAATGTCTATTCACTTCTCATGTAATGTTTTTGCTTGTAGCCAGATATTGTTTGGTCATGAAAAGTTTTACTACATGAATTTCTTGAGAAGTTCTTTCTGATGGTGTATTGCAAGAGTCAGGAATTATAGCAAGTCTGGGAGCCAATCTTCTGCCCACAAGCATGACCTGGAGATCTTTTTCTGGTTTTGAAAACAGGCCGTTTAAAAATATAGGTGTTACATATTTTAAAAGTGAATTACTGGAAACTTCAGGAAATGCAATTCAATGTGGGGCCTTTTTTGACTACGAAAATGGACCCTGAGGAGACTGAAAGAGTAGAGCAATGGTTCTCAATCTTTGGTCATCTCTATATTTCAAATTTTAACCCCCAGAACCGTCAGCTGTCAGGATCACTACTCAGGAAGTCTAGAAAATGAATTCCAAAAAGGAGTAGAGAACTGAAGATTGACAACTACTGGGATAAGGATGGGACAAACAGCTATGGGAATCATGTGAACCACAACAGCGTGCATTGGCCAGCCTTGGTGTGAAAGAAAACAAAACAAGGACCAGAGAGATTCAGGTCCAATCTCTACTGTGTACATTCAATTCTGGATGGCCCCATGAAATTCTGCCTCTTCTAGTAGGTATCTCAGGGTAACCTGGGTTAGCCTGATTTAGCTCCTCATCAAGAAAAGCCAGGGGATACTCTCGAGTTTGCCTGAAACTCTGGAGCAAACTGGCAGCAGCTGCAAAATGTGGAAAGCAGATTCACACCAGTCCACTGTCCACATAGGCCATCACCACTTCTCTCTTTTTCTTGCATTCATCAGTACAGGGAAAATGGGATGGATTGTGCATTTGTCATGGCTGCCAAATGGCCACATAACCCATGAGCGCTCCTCACCAATGGAGCCCGGTGCTGACATCAGCAGAAGTGCCCACATCATCAGGTAAAAGGATAGGGTGATTCTTCCTCCTGCTGATCTCAGGAAGGAGTGTCCATGGTGGCCAGGAGCCTCACAGAATATTATAGATCTATCTATGGTGACAGTACCACAGACTATCTGGCTGGACCATATGGACTCTGCCATTGCAGATTCAGGGTGATGTGTATGGCTACTTCTGGGGCCAGTCCCAAGCATTTCTGCTCCAGGCTGTCCCTAGCTTCACTGACCAGTACAGATTAGGCCTAAGGTTCACATCATGTCATTGAATGTATTAGACTACTCATTCTCTTTCTCTTTCAGTTTAACCTACTTCATAGGATCACTGTGTGCCTGTGGATCAAATGGAGAAAATGAAAATATGAATGCTGTATTGAATTTTTTGGAGCAAACACGGAATATGTATTAAAAATATTCAAAACAAAATATTATATATATTTATTAATACATACGTAGAAGTGTGTTTCTGTTTCTTCAGCTGTCATTTTATGGAAACCCCATGAATTTTGTTGAGTCTTCTTGGGCAAAAAAATACTCATGGGTAGTTCTGACAATTCCTTCCTCTGAAATATAACCTATAGCACCTGAGATTCACTGGTGGTCTCTCATCCAAGTACGAATCAGGGCTGATCCAGCACTACAAGATCATATGAGATCTGGTACCTTCAGGGTATGTCTATACTTTGGGAGTATGATCCAAAAAAGATACCTTCCAATTTGTTTCATAAAGATCACATAGACAGAAAATATTGCAAAGAACGAAAATAACTTTCTGGCCTTGCATCACACGTTTTAGTGCAAATATTAAGGCACAAATAGTGTTCAGTTCAGCAAGTATTGCAGAATGCCAATGCCCTCTACAATTCTCTTAACCTTTCAGTCATATGGGCAAAAACATTTTGGGAGCTGTTGTAAAATAATTATATAAATATAGTCTGCTTCAAAGGATATTCTGCTGAACTTAGAATGCCAAAAAAATACTTCTGGGGCAACTGCATGGACCTGCTACATAGCAGATACATACTGTGTTGAGAACCTCTCTTCATCTGCACAATTGGACTGATTTGCCGATTTGTGGTCATGTGATCATACTTCTGCACATCCTTTTAATTCTGCCTTCCTACACTATTGTTATTCCTTATTTTTAATTTTTAATTTACTTTCAGCACAATTGTGCAATTCCAGCATTTTATAAAAAGACAAAAAAGCAAATCTCTCTCTATATAAAAATGCTCTGTGTAAAATGAATACCTTAAAAACAAAAGAACCAATGAATGAAATCACACCAAATTTGGCAACAAAACACCTCACAACACAAGGAGTGACCATCACTCAAAAAATACGATTTTGTCACTTGGGGGTTGTGGTTGCTGGGATTTATAGTTCACCTACAATCAAAGAGCATTCTGAACACCATCAACGATGGAATTGAACCAAACTTGGCACACGGTTCTCCCATGACCAACAGAAAATACTGGAAGGGTTTGGTGGGCAGTGTCCTTTGGTTTTGGAGTTGTAGTTCACCTACATCCAGAGAGCACTGTGGACTCAAACAATGATGCATCTGGCCCAAACTTGGCACAAGCACTCAATACGCCCAAATATGAACACAAATGGAGTTTGGGGGAAATAGATCTTGACATTTGGGAGTTGTAGTCACTGGGATTCACAGTTCACCTACAATAAAAGAGCATTCTGAACCCCACGAATGACAGAATTGGGGCAAACTTCCCACACAGAACCTCAGGGACCAACAGAAAATACTGTGTTTTTCTTTGGTGACCCTTCTGACACCCCCTCACAACCCCCCCTCCAGGGGTCCCAACCCCCAGGTTGAGAAATGCTGCCTTAAGGCCATCCAGTCCAACTCCCTTCATCAGGGCAAGAAAATATAATCAAAGCCCTCCTGACAAAGAGCCATCCAGCCATAGATATAGATAGATATGATTCACACGCACACAGATATAATATCATAGATTTGAAAGGGACCCCTAAAGAAAGTCAATTATATGTTGCACGTTCCAGAGTAGGAGGACCCCAACCCGATATTGTTTTATTGTAGGCATGTTGGTAAACAAATGGGAGGGACTCAGTGCACCAAGGTAGGTGATAGTGATGTTGTAGGACTGGGAGCTATTGACAGATTTTGTCAGTAATATTTACTGAAAGAGGAATCACAGGGGGAAAGCAGACTGGCATAGATAGAGACCTTTGGTGACAGTTCAGCTAGAATGCTGGATTGCTTGCTTTGTTCAATAAAGTACTAAGACTTAAGTATAATTATTATTTCAGTGGATTGTGGAACTTAATCTCTATACAAAAAAGAACTTACGTACTTTAATTCCAGTGAATTTCTTTCCAAACTACCATGTTTAGGATTCCAGCCGGAGTCAAAAGAGTTGCGTCATGACTTGTCTAAGTGATTTCATAAATGTCTCAGTAATGCTGGCTTGGCCTGGCGAATCCACATTTGGCCTAATTTTGCTTTCTCCATAGTAATGAAAGTTCAGAGACTTTTCCCAAGACTGATCCATGACATTCATCTGGCAAACTTAGCTATAAGTTATACAAGCTGAATGAGACATGAGAGAAAGAAGTCCCATTGCAACTGTCCCATTGCAACAGTCCATTAAGAAACAATGTGAAATTAATTCCATTAAGTGCAGGAGTTAAAAAAAAGCAATAATGCCACAGATCACTTTAATCCGTACTTAGTCTACATCTGCCTGTAAATGAACATTACTGGTTTCAAGAAACTCATCTGAAAAAGGGAAGCGTCAACTCCCTGCCATCTAAGATGAAAAGGTGGTTAGAGGACTCTAAAGAAGCAAATTTAGCACCATGGTAATGACACCGATGGGCTTTTTCACTTGCTTTAAGAAGAGGAAGAAGAGACATGTATTAGAAGTAAGTGTGTGTTTGTAGGACAGAACTCAAATTAATGCCCGGAATTCAGGTAGAGTATTGCAAAAACGGCTGCTTTAGTGCTGTGTTGAAAAGATGTAGGGCCATTAAGATTGCCTCCATTGCCTTTTCGAAATGTAAGTAACTCCCACAAAAGCTGCCATATTCATGTTGCCCCCACAAAAACACAACATTCACTTATAAAAGTTATCTGCTCCATTAGCAGGTAAGAGCAAGATGGATGAGAAGCTGAGGATTACATACATCTTCTATGCCTACCTCTATTTATCTACAAAACTGGATAATATACCAATTTCTCATGAGACTAACAAGTAGGGCTGGCATCAAAATATTGCTGTGCCCTCTCCAACCTGTTAAGAGGAGTGTCCCATTTGAGGCCTCTGGCAAGTCTGGAACAGGAGTCTTGTTACACAGTTGGGGCTTTCTGAACAAGGGTCACATTTCAGAGGAAAAACACATACTGTTCTCCATTCCTCCTGACCTTTCCACCTCGACTCAAATAGCACTAAAGGATTTAGGATAGGAGCCAGCTGTCATGGTTTAGTATTTTAATACAATTGTGCCTCCTATATCAGTAGGATAGTAAAGTTAGGCTGAGTTTGAATTAAAAGGTAAAGGAGCTATCCAAGGTGCTGAAACATAGCCTTCAAATAAGTTCAGCACACTGGATAGCTCATTTAAATCTCACATCCAAAGCTAGGCACTTCTGTGGGTGTGTTCAAACGCCACTCCTATGTTTGTTTTTCTTAGTTCAGCAGTGTGTGTGTGTTAGCTGTCCCCTGCCATGCGTTGCTGTGGCCCAGTCTGTGTATAAGTGTTTTGTGTGTGTAGATATGTGTATATTTGTGTATATGTATATATATGTGGTTTTGCACATGTGTTGTAATGTATTTTTTAATTTTTTGGCTTTATAAGTCTCTTCTGCTGTGTTTTTCAGTGTTTTTATGAGTGATGGTCACTTCTTGGCCTGATAGGTGTTTTGTGTCCAAATTTGGTGTCAATTCACCCAGTGCTTTTTGAGTTATGTTAATCCCACAAACTAACATTACACACATATATATATCTCTAGCCGTCCCCTGCCACACGGTGCTGTGGCCCACATAGGGGTTCTGTGTGGGAGATGCGGCCCAATTCTATCATTGGTGGGGTTCAGAATGCTCTGTGATTGTAGGTGAACTATAAATCCAAGCAACTACAACTCCCAAATGTCAAGATTCTATTTTCCCCAAACTCCACCAGTGTTCACATTTGGGCATATTGAGTATTCGTGTAGAGTTTGGTCCAGATCCGTCATTGTTTGAGTCCACAGTGCTCTCTGGAGGTAGGTGAACTACAACTCCAAAACCAAAGGACACTCCCCTCCAAACCCTTCCAGTATTTTCTGTTGGTCATGGGAGAACTGTGTGCCAAGTTGGTTCAGTTCCATTGTTGGTGGGGTTCAGAATGCTCTTTGATTGTAGGTGAACTATAAATCCCAGCAATTACAACTCCCAAAATGACAAAATCAAATTTTTTGAGTCAAGGACATACATTGGGTTGTTAGGTGTCTTGTGTCCAAATTTGGTGTCAATTCGTCCAGTGGTGTTTGAGTTCCGTTAATCCCAGAAACGAACATTACCTTTTTATTTATATAGATATGGCAAGTCAGGCCAATTTTATTTGTGTAGGGAAAGGAAATAGTAATGGCTTTTAGTTGTTCTGTTTCAGATGCAAGTCTGAAATGGGTAATTTGTCTATAATGAAATTGGTAATTATCAAACTGTTAATTATGAAAGAACCCAAAATACAATTGTGTTTAAATTAAAAATTGGTCTCAGTAGAAACATAACTGAAACACGAAGGGAGATCTCATTACTCCTCATAACTTTGCTTTTCAACTATAGTTAGAATATCAGAACACTTAGTTGGAATACTGGTGTAGTTAGGATATCACTAGAAACCTATTAGCACTCCTGCATTCTTCGCTGAGCTGAAACAACAAATGGACCATGAGAAATTTGCAAGCAGGCATGATTGATGTTTTACAGCATGGACTGCATTTGCTGTTTGTGTTTAAAGAAAAACTGAAAGCAAAATTGTCAACCCTTGAGAGAGAGAAAAAATAGAGACTTGTGCAGCTGTATATAGAGATCTAAGCCCAATTGCTAGTGTCAATCACACGAGATCCACTCAATCAGCTGCTAAATAGCAAGCAATAGGTAAATCCCTCTGATTTATTAGTTCTACTCTAGTTGGAATTGGCAATTAGAGTTAGGCCAAAGTAACTACTATACTGGTGTGGTATAGTGAATAGACTGCTGCACAAGGACACAGGATGACCAGGGTTTGGATCCTCATTTAGCTATGGAAACCCACTGAGTGTAATTGAACAAATTACACTCTCTCAGCCTCAGAGGAGAGCAAGGACAAACCCCCTCTGAACACATTCTGCCAAAAAAAACAACAACAACATCCCACTATATGGTAGTCTTAGGCCTTAAGTCCTCTATAAATCAGAAATGACTTGAAGGCACACAAATTTACATTTTGCTCACACCAAGTAAAATCAATTAATACCAATTCAAAGGAAAACAAGTCAAAACAAGTTTGGTGTGGAGTCCTAATATTCCCTATTATTCTCCTCTAAACTCCAGGGGACCTTACTTAAGGAAAGTAACAGTGCGTAGCTTTAGTGCTTCACTGCACAACAATCAAGACTGCCCTTGGATAGCGTACTGCCAAAGTGCTTTTTCTTTTTTGCACAACTGCATCCAAAGCATGATCTTTTACTACGTTGGGGTCCACCCTCTAAGTGCCTGTTAGATTCATCTGTTTCACTGGAAAGAGGTTGCTCGAGGCCTTGCTAAATGGCTGCATTGATATTTCCTATATTAGTAATGCTAATTATATCCTGGAAGCACCATCCAAATCTTTTCCATGACTTGTTGGAGAATGATACAAATATAGTAATGGCCCTCATTTCAGAAAATGTGGTAATCCCGTGTTTCTCAACCTGGGGGTCAGGAGGGGGTCATGAGGGGGTGTCAGAAGGGTTACCATAGATCCCCAGAAAACACAGTATTTTCTGTTGGTCATGGGGGTTCATTGTGGGAAGTTTGGCCCAATTCTATTGTTGGTAGGGTTCAGAATGCTCTTTGATTGTAGGTGAACTATAAATCCCAGTAACTACATCTCCCAAATATCAAGGTCTATTTTCTTCAAACTCCACCAGTGTCCACCTTTGGGCATATTGAGTATTCGTGCCAGGTTTGGTCCAGATCCATCATTGTTTGGAGTCTACAACTCCAAAACTCAAGATCAATGCTTACCAAACCCTTCCAGTATTTTCTGTTGGTCATTGGAGTTCGGTGTGCCAAGTTTGGTTTAATTCCATCGTTGGAGGAGTTCAGAATGCCCTTTGATTATGGGTTAATTATAAATCCCAGCAACGAGAACTCCCAAATGACAAAATTAATCCCCCCCAACCCCACCAGTATTCAAATTTGGGTGTATCGGGTATTTGTAAAATTTGGTCCAGTGAATGAAAATACATTCTGCATATCAGATATTTACATTACAATTCATAACAGTAGCAAAATTGCAGTTGTGATGTAGCAAAATTGCAGTTGTGATGTAGCAACAAAAAAAATTTTATGGTTGGGGGTCACCACAATATGAGGAACAGTATTAAGGGGTCACAGCATTAGGAAGGTTGAGAACCACTGCTGTAATCTCTTCCCAAGAAGGGCCATAGAATTAGAACAGAGTCTCACACCAGTGAAGATTTCTACTACAACAGGCTGGCCTTTGTACACGTGGATTAAGGGACTAGAGACCAGATTCTCAGCTATGCTAACAGATAACAAGTTGAGTTGCTGTGAATTTTTCAGGCTGTATGGCTATGTGGCAGTAGCATTTTCTCCTGACGTTTCACCTGTATCTATGGCAGGCATCCTCAGAGGTTGTGAAGTTTCTCCAGGCAGGAAGCAGCCAAGTCTTGAAACTGCAAAGCCATTCAATGCTAATTGCAGCATTCACACTTGCCTCAAAGAGACAAGTATTCTTTTCTCCCACCCTAGACATTCCACAGACATATAAACCCCAATTGCCTAGTTTCCAACAAACTTCACAACCTCTGAGGATGCCTGCCATAGATGCAGGCGGAACATCAGGAGAGAATGTTCAACATCTTTATTAATGACTTAGATGAAGGGTTAGAAGGCATGATCATCAAGTTTGCAGACGACACCAAATTGGGAGGGATAATCAATACTCCAGAGGACAGGAGCAGGATTCAACACCATCTTGACAGATTAGAGAGATGGGCCAAAACTAACAAAATGAAGTTCAACAGTGACAAATGCAAGATACTCCACTCAGGCAGAAAAAAATGAAATGCAAAGATACAGAATGGGGGATGCCTGGCTCGGCAGCAGTATGTGTGAAAAAGATCTTGGAGTCCTTGTGAACAGCAAGTTAAACATGAGCCAACAATGTCATGTGGCAGCAAAAAAAGCCAATGGGATTTTGGCCTGCATCAATAGGAGAATAGTGTCTAGATCCAGGGAACTCATGCTACCCCTCTATTCTGCTTTGGTTAGACCACACCTGGAATATTGTGTCCAATCCTGGGCACCACAATTGAAGAGAGATATTGACAAACTGGAATGTGTCCAGAGGAGAGCTACTAAAATGATCAAGAGTCTGGAGAACAAGCCCTATGAAGAGCAGCTTAAAGAGCTGGGCATCTTTAGCCTGAAGAAGAGAAGGCTGAGATATGATAGCCATGTATAAATATGTGAGAGGAAGTCACAGGGAGGAGGGAGCAAGCTTGTTTTCTGCTGCCCTGGAGACTAGGACACGGAACAATGGCTTCAAACTACAAGAAAGGAGATTCAATATGAACATTAGGAAGAACTTCCTGACTGTGAAAGCCGTTCAGCAGTGGAACTCTCAGCCCCAGAGTATGGTGGAGACTCCTTCTTTGGAAGCTTTTAAACAGAGGCTGGATGGCCATCTGTCAGGGGTGCTTTAAATGCAATATTCCTGCTTCTAGGCAGGGGGTTGGACTGGATGGCCCATGAGGTCTCTTCCAACTATATGATTCTATGATTTTTTTTTTGTCGTGTCAGGAGTGACTTGAGAAACTGCAAGTCGCTTCTGGTGTGAGAGAATTGGCCGTCTGCAAGGATGTTGCCCAGGGGACGTCTGGATGATTTGATGTTTTTATCATCCTTGTTGGAGGCTTCTCTCATGTCCCCGCATGAGGAGCTGGAGCTGACAGAGGGAGCTCATCCGCCTCATTCTATGAATGTTACTGGAACATGGCCATACCGCCCGAGAAACTCACAGTAATGTCATGAAGCCTTTGTCAACAGATAACAAGTTGTTGTGGCTTGTGGGTATCTCCTGCCCTTGACGTCATGCAAAGATGCATCACGATTCTGTGGATCTGCTTTGTAGTCGCACAGCTGCCATGCTCCTCCTGAGACATAATCCAGGGAGAAACTTTTCACCTGTTAGACCACTTCATAGTGGAGTATGGGATGTTGAACAGAGCCATTCTGGCAAGTCAGGGAAGGCATGCCAGGCCAAGAATAACAAGAAAGGAAGAGGGATACTGTTTTGTCAAAGGATGACTGCTCCCCTCCACCAAGCATGCCCCACCGCAAAGGCTCTGGCTACCCGGCTACTGACCTATCTATCAGTTTAATGGCCAAATTCCTGGAAAGGCTACAAAAAGAAATACTTTCCTATCATAAATCTGCCACACGCTCTGTTTAAGAGTGACCAAGATGTAAACCCAGAATGGCCAAATATAGGAATGCCTTTCAAGACCTCTTTTAAGAGGGAGGTGGACCCCACAAAGTTTCACCTCTGATCCAGCGAAGGGGGATCCAAGCACCATCATCCCCAGGCACAAGGAAAGGATGCGGGTGGAGATGGAGAAGAAAAGGATCAGGAGAAGGGTCCTCTCCATCTCCATGCAACAGATGGGAGGGAGCAAAGGTACCTTGGATTCCTGGCTGGTGGTGGAGGCAGGAGAAGGGGGCTGGTCGGGGCTCTCGGCGTCGTTGTCCTTCTCCCCCCCGTCCAGGCTGTCTTCACTGGCGTTGCTGGGAGGAATCATGGTGGAGGGGCGAGGGAGAGCTCACCCGGCTTAGGATTTCACGTGTTGGGCAGCCTCCATTCCGAAGGAGCCGAGCAACTCAGCTTGGACTTCTTCCTTGGAGAGTGAGCGTGGGGTTTCCTTTTTAAAAAAGCGACCGCCTCCCTGCCTCCCTCCTTCTCCTCCTCCTCCAAAGGCTGTTGAATTGATGATGCCTTTGCCTGTACGCGAAAATGAATGAGGATAGTGGAGGCGCAGGGAGGGGGATGCTGCTGTTGCTGTTGCTGCTGCTGCTTCGGGGGCGTCCTTAGCTTCCTGGCTGCCTTGGGGCTGGGAATGGGGAATGTGCCCGAGTAGAAAACCTGGGAGGAACACATGGAGGCGAAGGGGAGGAGCAAGGGCTGCCCTCGGAGGGGAGGAAGGAAAGCCCTGCCAACCCCCCCCCCCCCCCCGAGTGCATCAGGCTCCAGCATCAGCAGGACCTGTCCCCAGACTCCTACCAAAGGACCCACAGCCCTCTATCCACAAATCCCCAGTTTTTCCCAATCCAACGCTCCCTCTTTCCCATCCAGTGCTGGGTTCAGAGTGGCACACACACACACAGTCTTTATGAGCATACAACAAGAAAACTGACATACAACAAAGATATATATCTATATCTATATATCTATATCTATATACATAAAAATGTTCGTTTGTGGGATTAACATAACTCAAACTCAAAAACCACTAGACGAATTGCCACCAAATTTGAGTTATGTTAATCCCACAAACGAACATTACATTTATAGATATCATTTCTAAGCCAAAGAGCCGCCGTTGTCCGTAGACACCTCCAAGGTCATGTGGCTGACATGACTGCAAGGAGCGCCGTTAGCTTCCCGCCGGAGTGGTACCTATTGATCTACTCACATTTGTATTTTTTTTGAACTGCTAGGTTGGCAGAAGCTGGGGCTAACAGCGGGTGCTCAAGTTACCCTAAAACTTTACCTTCACACACACACACATAGGTAAGGTTTTCTCCTGACATTAAGTCTAGTCCTGTCCAACTCTGGGGGGGTGATGCTCATCTCCATTTCTAAGTCGAAGAACCAGCATTGTCCATAGACACCTCTATAGACACCTCCAAGGCCATGTGGCTGGCATGACTGCATGGAGCACTGTTACCTTCCCACCGGAGCGGTACCTATTGATCTACTCACATGTACATGTTGTTGAACTGCTAGGTTGCCAGAAGCTGGGGGTAACAGTGGGAGCACAGCCACTGACCTTTGAACCACTGACCTTTTAGTCTTCCCCCCAGGTGATTTTACAGGTCTGGCACAAGATCTCCACAAGGCTAAGATATATAATAAACTTCTGGACTGGGCCACAGAGACAGAGCTGGTTAGAGAATGTATGACTAAATGGGCACAAAACATCGGAAGAGAGATAAAACTGAGAGAATGGGAAAAACTGTGGACAAGAAAAAGTARATATACCTACTCAACAGACATGAGAGAGAACTGGACGAAGATGTTCTTCAGGTGGTACATGACCCCCCAAAAACTGAGCATAATGTACAAAAATTCCCAAAATAAATGCTGGAAATGTGAAACTCATGTGGGAACTTTCTTCCACRCTTGGTGGTCRTGTCCCAAAATGAAAACCTTCTGGAAAATGATACAAGAAGCCTGTGAAAAAATCTTCAAAACAAAAATCCAACTGAAGCCGGAATRCTTTCTGCTGGGYCTAACAGATGAAGAATTTGAAAAAGACCRAAACAAAGACATCCTTTTTACATACCTATCGACTGCTGCCAGAATGGTTRCAGCAAAGAAATGGAAACAAAAAGAAACAGCAACAAAAGATGAATGGTTAACTAAAATTCAAGAAATAAAAGAAGCGGACAAACTGACCTTCGCCCTAAAGGACTCTCATGGAAAACCGATCCTTAAGACAAACTGGAAAATAGTAGATCAATACATCAYGGAAGAACTCARTCTAGAATASCAACAAATACGAGGATGAACTAACAAATAAGAATGAGAATAAAAATAACGACAAAYAAACAAASAAAGAAAAGGAATRATATCAAGGGGAAAAGAAAGGRAACAAAATAAAACAAAACAAAAAAAATAATTAAGAGACCAAGGATAAGAGCAACAAGGAAGAGAAAGAAATGAAAAAGAAAGATATCATGAGTCCAAGATAAAATACAAGTGTTAGGGGAATACACTACACAAACAAGAAAACTATACTGGTTTCCGAAAGAAGAGGTTTGGAAGTCGAAGAACTCTACTTTTTACTACCCCTTTTTCCTTTGCTTCCTATCCTCTCCCCACACTACCACCTCCCCCCCCCACATCTCTCTTCCTATCGCTATTTCCTTTTCCTTTTCCCCCTTACCTCTCTTCCCCCCTCCCCACTCTCCAAATCCCTTTTCCCAGATTTCTATACTTTTATAGACTGTTTTTATGTACAATTAAAGAGAAAATGTATTCAATTAAAAAAAAAAGATCTCCACAAGGCCCTGAAACTACTATAATTGTGGAAGGGTTCTTCACAGGTAACAGGTCCTGAATCATTGCTCCCTTTTTATGTCAGTTCTTGTCAGCTACAGTGGACAATAGTTTCCACAATTTCTTTCTGTTTTCTTCTGCTTTCTTCTTATTTCCTTGATCATGATGACAGGGTTAACATCAGGACTTTTTCCACTGTGAATTAGCAAGAAGGTGATTCATTTGGAGATTGCAGGACAACAAGAACAACAACAACAACAACAAAACTTTATTTATACCCCGCCACCATCTCCTCAAAGGGGACTCGGGGCAGCTTACATGAGGCCTAGCCCAATAGGGCATTACAACAGAATAAAACCAAAACACAGAAAAAACATCACAATAAAAAAATAAGAATACAATAAAACAGTGTAAAAATACAGTGATAAATATTGACCACATGGATGGCCAAAGAAAGGATGGATGGACACCATCAACAAAGACATTAGTGCTACCAACCTGAGACCTGAGGATGCCCAAAACAAAGCCCTGTGGATATGGCAGCCACAATGCTAACCCCTCCATTGGGAAAATAGCTTGCAAAGAAGAATAAAAATTAAATACACAGCAGGCTATTTCAAGAAGAATTGGAAATTGAAATGGGGAATTTTGCTAGCTGGAGTAAAGGAAAAAGAAAATGTAAAGAACTGAATCAAGCTCTCTTCACGATTGATCAATTAAGATAACACTTGAATTGACAACTGTTCCTGGAGGGTGGAGGTGAGAGGGAGAGGGAGGGGAGAAAAACTGTTGGGCACAAGTGGGAGATAAGTGTGGAATTGGAAAGGTTAAGAAAATATGTAGGACATATCACATTGAGAGAAAATGTAAGTGGAATAGCATCATCTGTTCTATTTATTAACCTTGTGGGATTGTTATTGAGATTTGTATCATTCTACTTATGTTAATAATAATCCCATCAATCCACGTTTCTGTCTTTCTGAAGCACCCCTTTCTTCTTCGGAATAATTCCGAAATTAGTTCCTTTCATTTCCATGGGTCTCCTTTAGGGAACTAGGGTGAAGTGTTTTGGATTCAGCCCAGAGTTTATGGCAGAGCTTTCCAAACTGTGTTGCAACATGTTAGTGCATAGGCATATTGCACTAACATAACAAGAAATGTCTAAGTCTGTGTGAAATAAATAACAAAACATAAATATAATCAAAAAGTTTTCTTGAGTTATGTTGGGTCCCCATGTATTGTGTAATTGTGATCTATGTATATGTATGATCCATGGAGTGCCATGGAACCCATCACACGACGCAGGGCAATTTCCAGTGGGATTTTGTGGGGTTCCATTTTGGTAGTGGAGAGGAAATGGAGTCCAGAGAAATACCTGACTCCTCACTGAAGAAAGTGTAGCAGGAAAATATGGATCTGAGGGGGGAAAACAATGTTGGCAGACAGAAGATGGACCCCGACGGGAGAGAACAGAGCCTAACTGTTCCCTCTGCTGTCCCACACCTTCCCATGTTTGGAAATGTTTGGAAAGCTCTGGTCTATGGAAAACATGATAATGTGTTCCCATATATTTATATATGTGTGTATATTGAGCAAAGCAGAAATAAACATCCATGTGGTACAGGTTGAGCATCCCTTATTTGGAACTGCTAAATCCAAAATACTCTAAAGTCTAAAATTTGTCCACAATGGTGACTGAGATAGTGACACATTTGCCTTACAATGATTCAATGGACATGTAGAAATATATTTAAAAATATCGGGTGACGTTAATTTCAGGCTATGTGTCTGAAGTGTATAGGAACCATAAATTTAGACTTGCGTCCCATCTCCAAGATCCCTTGTATATGTATGTATATACTAATGCATATATTCCAGAATCCACCCCCCCCCCCAAAAAAACCCTCCAAAACCAAAATAAAAGGTAATGATTTGAACAGTTTTTAGCATTTAGAGAGAGCAATTTATGGGAAGTTTTTCAGATTTAAATGGGACTTATTCTTCAGTAATACATAGAATAGTAGAATCATAGATTTGGAAGAGATCACAAGGGCTATCCAATCCATCCCCCTGCCATTTCAGGGAATGCACAACGGCTCTAGACAAATGACCATCCACGCCCTGTTTAAAAACTCCCGAGAAGGAGACTCCATCACACTCTGAGGCAGCATATTTCACTGCCAAACAGCACTTATGGCCAGGATGTTTTTCCTAAAGTGTAGGTGGAATCTCTCTTTGCATAGTTTGAATCCATACCCTATTATCTGGAGCAGCAGAAAGCAGACCTGATACGTCACCAACATTGTATCTTTTCAAATATTTTAACATGGCTACTTGCCACCTGTTAACTTTCTCTATTTCAGGCTGAACATACCAGCTCCTTAAGCAGCTTCTCATAGGAATTTCATCCAGACCTTTTACAATTTTGGTAACCCTTCTCTGGACACATTCCAACTAAGTCACCAGATTTGCTTGGAGCAAACATACATTGGACATGGTAACATAGTGAAAAGGGTCCATCTGTATATGTTCCACATATATACATTAATTCTTTTGAAAAATTCCTACCTTTATGCCCAGCACCCAAAATAATTAATTCATTTACTAGTTACATTTTCTTCAGTCAAAGTAGTGCACATGCTTTGCTTCTGTTTATACCCTTAACAACTACATAAAATGGAAAATTTGAAAGAGATCAACCAATGAGTTTTGTGTTGCTGAATGTGCATTTCCAAGGTCCTAGTGTGCATTACATGCTTTCTGAATCATGCACAAATTAACATTATTGATGGCTTGATTGCCCATTATTGTGGCTTTGTTCCTTCAAATCAATTTTGACGCATGGTCTAATGTTGACCGTAAGGTGACCCGAAGGCTGAAGCAGTCTGATTTCCTAAGATTTACCCAGTGGGTTTCCATAGTTGACTGGGGAACTGAATCCTGGTCTCTCCTAGTCCTAGTGCATCATGTAAATTACTACCATATCACACTCATTTTTATCTATATCATACATATCTTGATAGTACAGAGATTTAAACATAGATGGCTATTTGGACCTATATCTGTACCAAAATCTAAATGAAAAATTACAAGTATGCGTATGCTTGTGGAGAAGCAGTGTTGGGTGCCTTTCTCCTTCACCATGTTGTTGGTGAATTAATCATAACCCAATTGCATTATTTTTCTCTTGGTGATCAGGCATTAAAACAGAACACCCACCCCTAATGCGCTTTGCCACTCTGCTGTTGAATATGCATGCCAGGTGTGGAACACATCTCACCACGCTAAAACAGTGGATGTGGCTCTTAATGAGACATGCCGCATTATCATGGGGTGTCTGTGCCTTACACCACTGGAGAAATTACACTGTTTAGCAGGTATTGCACCACCTGATATCCACCGGGAAGTAGCAACCAATGGTGAAAGGACCAAGGCAATGACATCTTCAGCCCATTCCCTGTTTGGATATCAGCCAGCACGCCAATCACAAATCAAGAAATAGTTTTCCAAGATCTACAGAGATACTCGCTGGAACACCTAAGCAAGCAAGAGTCCAAAAGTGGCAGGCTAAAACCTAGAACCTCAACCAATGGCTGATACCAAATGAGAGACTCCTTCCTGGGCACACAGAAAACTGGGCGACTTGGAAAGCGCTGAACACCACGAGATGCAGAGCTACCCTTGAGAAATGGGCTAGAAAGTCCATGACATGTGAGTGTGGAGAAGAGCTAACCGCAGACTACCTATTACAATACAACCTGAGCCCCGCCACATGCACAATGGACGACCTTCTTAAAGCAACACCAGAGGCACTCCAAGTAGCCAGTTACTGGTCAAAGGACATAGAATGCCAAGTTTTCAAACTTTGTGTGTTTTTTAAAATACAATACAACTGTTTGGTTCGCTCCTGATATGATAAATAAATAATAAACGAAGAATATGTTGTTGCTGCTGCTGCTGCTGTTGTTGTTGTTGTTATTCCATTAGTTGAAACCTACTACTTATGAACATATGCATAAACCAAAGTCCACTATGACTCACACTTCCATTAAATGTGATTCCAAATGAAAACAGTAGATATGTTCTAACATAAGCAAACACTGACAAAGCCTTCTTTCACTGGGGTTCAACCACTGCATATTGTGTTATATCCAATTAGACAAATTTGGCTAAATTCTTTCTCATTTATGTGAATTGACTCAGCGAAGTAGCTAAACTGATCAGCTAAGTGATATCAGGTTTAAACTGGTCTTCCAGCATATTGTACTTGTTCTTCTTTTATCCTTAGTGCTCTCTTCAATCAGGACTGACCCTATTGCAGGGCACACTTAAGCTGCTGCCTTAGGTCCCATATACAAAGGAATGAAGAATGGAAGTTGAAAACTCTACATTATCTGCTTGGAACCTCTTTACCCCCTTCTCTTTGGTGCAGTGGAGGACATTAACTTGTCCCCAGTTTTGAAACAAAATTCAGCCTCCGCAGTCACATTTATAAATGGAATCAGCCAAGGGAGACACCATCTATATCAGCAACAGAGTGCTTCAGGCTGTCCCTTACCACCATGCCAATTAAATTTATATGTAAGGTTCAATTTCTGTCAAGACATCACCTACCTATCCTTTTCATCCTGCCAGGTTTTTCATCATTTGGAAAACAGCTTCCTTCCTGCAGTGATGGTGGACTGTTCATTGATATGTGTATGATTGATTAGGTTGTATTTATAGCTCTAGCGCAGAAACATGGCAGAAGATCAGGAGAAGATGGTCATTAATAATAAAGTTCATAAGAATCAGACTCAGGAGCCTCCACTAGATGAAGGAAGGAGATCACAGTCCCAAGTGTTGTAATATTATCTCTTTCTCTCTGTGGTTTTAATAGTGCACTATTTCTTTCTAATTTCCACATAGCCATTCCAGCAGGGAATAAGGAGAAAAAGGAGGCAATTCTGACTCAAGACATTTTCCTGGATGAAGTGAAGTACAAAAAAGTGTTATCCCCATACATTCCACCTAGAAAAACCAATCTTAGGCTCAATCTACACTGCCCTATATCCCAGGATCTGATCCCAGATTATCTGTTTATCCCAGATTATCTGAAAGTGTAGACTATCTGGCAGTGTAGACAGAGGCAGCCCTAGGTAATTTTCAATGGTAAGCAAACAGTATTTTGGCACCCCCCTCCCCCAACCAATCACTGATATATATATTTTCTGTTCGTTGTGGGAGTTCTGTGTGCCATATTTGGTTCAATTCCATCATTGGTGGAGTTCCGAATGCTCTTTGATTGTAGGTGAACTATACATCCCAGTAACTACAACTCACATATGTCAAGGTCTATTTCCCCCCAAGAGTGCCTCAAGAACGTCCCTGGGCAAAATCAACTATACTGCAAATGTGTAGACTATCTGAAAGCCCTTGAGTGTAGACTATCCAGCCATGTAGACTCATATAATCCAATCAAAGCACACAATCTGGGATCAGATTCTGGGATATAGTGTAGATCCAGCGAGACTGAAAGAAGCCGGATAGCTAGGAGTGGCAGCGAGGACTCCAAGGCACACAGCTGTCCTCTCCTTGTGGATTTCCAAGGTAGTTTCCCAGTCTGGTTAATGATAGAGGCAAATTTTCCCTTAAGTTGGGACATAGATTTTTCTTCTTATACTGAATAATGCATATTGCTGCCAGTTGGAAGGCTGCCTTGAGTCTCATCTGGATCTACTTCTGCCCTTACCTCTCTGGGATAAGGGCAGGGTATAAATATGGTAAATAAACAAACAATGCAAAATCTGGGTTGTAGGTTTTTCAGGCTATATGGCCAGTTGTAGAAGCATTCTCTCCTGACATTTCACCTGCATCTATGGCAGTCATCCTCAGAGGTTGTGAGGTATGTTGGAAACTAGGAAATTTGGGTTTATATATCTGTGGAATGTCCAGGGTGGGAGAAAGAACTCTTGTCTGTTGGAGCTAGGTGTTAATGTTTCAGTTGGCCACCTTGTTTAGCATTTGATGACCTGGCAGTTTTTTGGTGTGGTTTGTTAGTGCCTGGGGGAATCTTTTGTTGAGAGGTGGTTAGCTATCCCTGATTGTTTCCTCTCTGGAGTTGCCATGTGTTTGATTTACTGTTATAATTTTAGACTTTTTAAAATGCAGGCAAAATGTCAGGAGAGAATGCTTCTAGAACATGGCCATATAGCCTGAAAAACCTACAACAGTCCAGTGATTCCAGCCATGGAAGCTTTCGACAATACAATGAAGAATCTGTTTGACGAATATCATTACTGTACCATACTGACTGGATATGCCATCCGGAACAACTCCAATCTCATCTGTTCCCAGAATCTAAGCAGAGTCACGTCTAGCTAATACTGAATGGGAGACTAGGTGCTGTAAATGTACTCACATGACCAGTATATTTATTTGCCCCAATATTGATATGCAATATTAAAATATAGTTCTGATCTAGACTCTTTGAGGAGCTGTATGTGTTCTAAGATGTCTGGTGGAGGCACTTCTCTTGTTGCTACCTCATCAAATTGGGAGGGGAAAGCATCCATTTAAGAGTAGAGAATCATCCTTATATCACCAGCAGTCCCGTTTCAAGTTCTCTTTCCCCATACACTCACATGTGGAAAGCTAACAGCTGGCAATATATTCATCTTACATTCATCATAATGACAACACTATTGAAAATAGACTATGGACAAACTTCTTCTTTTTACTGATAATTTTTATTCTGGAAATATACCATAAAAAGGGGGGGGGCATTCTAAGTATATAGGAAAGTAGGATGGTTTAAGGATAAAACTGTAGTCCAAAAAAAAAAAAGTGGGGGCAAGGAAGAAAAACAAACACCAAAACTGAAACCAAGGGGGAAACAAACTTCTGATTGAGTCACTGGTCACAGAATTTGGTTTAGATAAGGCCAACCAACCAATAATATTTTAAAACAGATTTTAATTTGAATTGATCTAATGTTTTTACCTGTATGTACATATTGTATTTTATTTTGTTGTATGTGGGGGCATCAAATCATTGCCGGCTGTAAGCTGCCCTGAGTCCCCCTCTAGGGGTTGAGAAGGGCCGGGTATAAATATTTGAAATAAATAAATAAATAGGGTCAACATTCCTTTTTTTAAAATCAGGAGAAGCATAATATTCAAAAACCAAGAGATCTCTTGCCCTGCCAAAAGTCCCTTACATTAAAAGAGAGGGACACAGTTCAAAACCACTTATTGTTCTGCCCCAAACTCCATAGGATACAAGAGACTGTTGATGGTTCGGCAATGAAACAGGATGGGAAACTTCTGATGGTTCCCATCCCGCCTGCTTTTCAGTTGTAAACATGGGAGAAAAGTGAGATAAAAGGTAGGAGCTAGCCTGTGTTCAGAGTTCCCTCCTTTCAGCACATTTGTGCCTCTTTTCAGCCCTGGAACATGTGATGATCTCCATGCCTCTCCATGCTTGAAAAGAAGCTGAAGTGTCCTATTTGGGGGGGGGGATTTTTCAATGTGATCAGGTTGATTGATGGGAGTTCCCTCCTTTCACGACACTTCTGCCTCTTTTCAACCACAGAGGGCTGTGCATGACAGCCAGAAGTAGTTTAACTCATGTGATGAGCTCAGTGCCTCTCCATGCTTGAAAAGAGGCTGAAGTGTCCTACAACTGGGAAATTTCTCAGTGTGATAAGGTGGGATCCCAGTATCTTCACAATCATGTTTGGTAAGAATGTGGGAGAGAGTGTTCTTGATAGCTGCTCCCAAAGTGGAACTTCTTTATAAGAGAGTTTGGGTTGGATTCTTTTTTCTGTCTTTTTTATTCCAGAAAATCTTTCCAAAATTGATTGCTGTTTTAAGAAGTGGCATATGGGTTGAGTGTTGGACTGGGACTCTGAAGACCAGAGTTCAAATCTCTGCTCAGCTTGGAAAATGCTCTGGGTGACCCTGGGCAAGCCACACACTTTCAGCTCTAAAAATCCTATGATAGGTTATCCTTAGGATCGCCATGAATCAGAAATTATATAAACTCACGCAACACACGCACACACATATTGCTTTTATCCCTTGTTTGAAAATATTTTAAGGGCCTTCTTGGTGGTGGCCCCCAGCCTGTGGAACCCGCCCCCCAGAAAAATCAGGTCAACAACATCCCTCATCGCCTTCAGGAGGAAATTGAAAATGTGGTTATGGGACTAGGCCTTTGGGTAGCTGGCAGAAAATTGACAATGGTAATAATGATAACGTTATGGAAAATGGACTATGGACAGGCTTCTGATTGTATTGTGCTCACTGAATTTGTTTCTACATAAGGCTAGACAGCCAGTATTATTGCACTTTTCATTACTGTACTTTTTATTTTAAAACTAATTTTGAAATCAATTTACTGTGTTTTTATATGTATTACGGTATGTATTATTTATATGTAATAGCATCGAATTGTGCCGGATGTAAGCTGCCCTGAGTCCCCCCTCGGGGATTGAGAAGGGTGGGGTACAAATATTTTAAATAAATAAATAAATAAATAATTTAATCCTCTTATTGTTAATTTTTACCCATATGTATCTATATGTTAATGCTCCCAATTTCATAAATTGCCCTGAGTCCCAGGATATAAATTGATGGATGCATGTGTACCTATGTAGTAACACAGAGTTTAAACTATCTGTTTTGCAGAAAGATTGTTTATGTGAGGGTGGGAAAGAAGGAATGATATTCAATCCTGCTAGAGGAGAGGATTGTACGAAGTCCCAGCTATACAAAAATCTTCCATTGAAAGGAACCTCTATAAATAGATCAATTGATCTGTTTATTGATTACTCCACTGACCATATCAACAATAAAAGACAAAAATACACAGACAAATAGACACTAAGCACTCTCCCAAAACTCCATAGCTGATGTAATAGAAAATTAAAATAAATTAAAGCACAATCAAACTTGATTAAACAATAAGTAAAGATAAAGATTTTCCCCTGACATCAAGTCTAGTTGTGTCTGACTCTGGGAGATGGTGCTTATCTCTGTGTCTAAGCCAAAGAGCTGGCATTGTCTATAGACACCTCCAACCAGGCATGTAGCCGGGGGGGGGGGGGGGCTTGGGGGGCTTCAGCCACCCCCCCCCCCCGAAATTCTCATGGTGGTCCGCGAGAAGGCCTTACTGCTACATTATTTAAACTGTTATGTTTATTCATATCATGATCTGATTACCATGCTCAATATAACCCATATGCATGGGGGTATTGGGGTAACGATGCAAAAGGTTTGCTAGGGTAGACCCTCCTTCACTCAGACTCAGCCCCTCTGAACCAAACTCAGCCCCCCCGAACCAAACTCAGCCCCCCCCCCCCGGCTACGGGCCTGCCTCCAAGGTCATATGGCTGGCATGAGTGCACGGACCACCATGACCTTCCCGCTGAAGCAGGACCCATTGATCTACTCACATTAGCATGTTGTTGAACTGCTAGGTTGGCAGGAGCTGGGCTAACAGTGGGAGCTCATCCCACTCCCCAGATTTGAACTGCCAACCTTTCGGTCAGCAAGTCTAGCAACAGTGGTTTAACCCACTACATCACCCAATAAGTTTAGTAAAATGGGATTAAATTACAAGATGAAAGCACAGGGAGTAGAGTGTTGAGTGTAAAAGAATTTAGATACGTTCATTGCCATGACAAGGTACCCCATTTTGTGAGATAAAGAATATCATCAAAAAGTCCCATGGATTCACCCCACATCGAGGTGAATCCATAGGCTCTTGGCAGGGGGCACAGAGAAGCTGCAGCTCCATTCCTGCATTACCTTGCCCCTCATCCCATGGGGGAAGCATCGCCACCTAGCTTCCCCCCATTGCTGGGAAGGCAACATGGGAAGGTTCCTGTGTTGCCACAGTGAGAGTGTATTCTGCTTACCTCTCCATTTTGGGCATTGAGCCCAACCAGAAGTCCCTGTGCATTATGTGATGGCCCTCATGCTGAAAATGTAAGGGAAGCAGCGTACGGTGGGCAAATCAACCCATGTGATGAGGTAGAAAGAGATCTCTCAGGTGGGCAGTTTTATAAGAAATCTGGCTATGTAGCAGACTAAATGTATTTGAGAACACAGAAATGCTGGACCACTCTCACAACCACCATATCAGACTACACAGAGAAGCCATTGAAATCCACAACCATGTGGACAATTTAAACAGAAAGGGGGAAACCATGAAAATGAACAAGATCTGGCTACCAGTATTCAAAAATTCCAAAATCAGGACTAAATAAAGAACAACACTCAGAAAACAGAGGAATTCCAGACAGGAAACAATCAGGGCCAGCTAACACCTCCCAAGAAAAGATTCCCCCAGACAGGAAGCAGGGAGACTTTGAAGCTGCGAGGCTATTCAGTGCTTATCAAGCTGGCTAATTTACACTTGCCTCAAACAGGCAAGAATATGGAATAATTTCCTGCTTTTGTGTATTGCACACTAGATGTTTCACAACTCCCAAACTCCATGTTGTCAGCAGGAAAATGTATAATCAATGAATCAAAATAGAGTAATGTTCTTTAGTACATTATAAGCTCAGGTAAATTTACTAGAGGCAAACATATGGACCCTATATATATCTATCTACCAGGGATCAAGAGCTTGCATACCATGAGCCAGAAATAGTTCACAGTATCTTTGGATCTGAACAACTGCTTTCTCTCATAATCTCCCCATATCCAGCAATTATACTTACAACAGCAGAGAGCATTGGGATTGGGTTTTTCACAACTAGGAAAGTAAGGTCTTACCCATCCTGCCATGCTGCAATCACTAAACATTACACATGTATCTGGCAATTTGACTCGAGGTGGGATTGTTCCCATAGAGATCACTGGGAATTTTCATGAATACAAACACTAAGGAGGAGATATGTGAGGTGAGTGAAAGGGGAAGAGAAACAATTTGGGGAGGGGGTGGGGAAGAGAAGGGACGGTCAATGAATTAGATGTGTGCTTGTTTGCTCGCATGGAGGAATGGTGAAAGAAATGGAAAACCAATAATTATTTATTTAATTTATTTACTATATTTGTATACCATCTTTCCCAGCCTATCGGCGACTCAAAGCAGTTTTAGGGTTAGGGTTAGGAGCATCATATATGGAGCATCATATATTCATTTGGCTTGTTTGATAAAAAAAGGTTTAAAACTCGTTTCAGATGCTGGTGGTTCGATTCGGAAGTCAATTTCGATTTTCACAGAATTTTTTTTCAAAACTTTTAGAAACTTCCGAGACTTCTGAATCCTTCATTAGTGGTTTGAAAGTGTTATTTCCTGTTTCATTGGGTGGTCTTTACTTTGAAAGTAGTTGTTTTACTCCCGAGGTGTGGGGGGAGCAAAGGAAGGAAATTCATCCAGTGTGGTTGAAAAAATGCTTCCCAGGCTCCAGACCAGACGCGAGGGGAGAAGAAAGGCAGGGAATTCATCCAGTCTGGATTAAACCGCTTCCCAGGCTTGAGATCAGAAGTAAGGGGAGAGGAAAGGCAGGGAATCCATCCAATCTGGTTTAAAATGCTTCCCAGGCTTGAGACCAGAAGCGGGGAAAAGCTGAATCATTTCCGACTCACTTACTGCTTTGTAACAAAAATGGCGGAAAAAGCTTCAGAAGGGCAAAAGGACTTCCGGTTTCCTTAAAAACTTCGAAAACACTTCAAAAAACAAATCTTTCCGAATTTATTCTGAATTACAAAGATTCCGACTGAACCTAACTATGACTAATATTCATGTATACATGTAGGCATATGTGACATGGGGAAGTGGCTGGTAAATTATTCTCTGAAGTCTGGCATAGAGAAAGCCATTTTGAAAGTACAGTTTGCTTCATTTGGAGACAAGAGTTAAAAGAAACTTACTGAACTGCAAGCTGTCCTATTGCCAGGAAGATCATTTTCTTTACATTCAAAAGAGGCAATCTGATCGTTTTTTTCAACCTGAATTTTTAATGTAGTTTAATCTCCAGTCACCTTGTAGTTAAGGGTGCTTTGTATACATTATTTAAAAGATCTGCGCACCGGACTGCAGCATAGCTTTGGATTTATAATGCAGGAAAAAGCTCAGAAGGACACTAAGATTCTTGTTCTGATCATCAAACTGGGCAATTAAAGAATGAAATATTTTTACTGTAAAGTGGAGCAGAGCTGAGAGAAATCTCAACTGGATGGCTTATATGCCTCCTTCTTTATTTATCATGTCAGAAGCAAATTGAGAATACAGTTATAATGCATACAAAAACCACAAGCAAAGGTAAAACCTTGGCATTGTACTAAATTTCCTTTGATCAGAAGCTGGCCACTTGGAGTGCCTCTGGTGTAGCTTCAAAAAGGTCCTTCATTGTGCATGTGGCACAGCTCAGGATGTATTGTAGCAAGTGGTCTGCGATTTGCTCTTTTCCACACTTGTATGTCGTGGACTCCACTTTGTAGCCCCATTTCTTAAGGTTAGCTCTGCACCTTGTAGTACCAGAGCACTGTCTGCTCAGTGCCTTCCAAGTTGCCCATCCTTCTGTGTGGCCAGAGGGGAGTTTCTCATCCGGTTTATTTTTTTATTATTATTTCCACCATTTCTACCCCGCCCTTCTCACCCCCGAGGGGGGACTCAGGGCGGCTAACGCAGGCAACAATTCAATGCCAACAATATCAATAACAACGATATAAAATCCTAGTACATAGCAAATTAAAACAGTAATATTAATTAAAATTACATAATCACATAGAACAAATCACATAGTCACAGGTCATATAGCCATTTCCAATTGCCATAACAATCCTATTGTCCGGGTTCAGTGTCTAAAGTGCTGCTGTGCTCACTAGCCAAAAGCTTGACTCCGAAACCACGACTTTAGTTTTTTCCTAAAAGAGAGGAGGGAGGACGCCGATCTAATCTCACTGGGGAGTGAATTTCACAAGCATGGGGTCACCACTGAGAAGGCCCTGTCCCTCGTCCCCACCAGACGTGTTTGAGACACTGTTGGGACCGAGAGCAGGGCCTCCCCAGTTTAAATAAAGTACCAGTAAGGCCTTCTTGCAGACCACCATGAGAATTTGGGGGGGGGGCTGAAGCCCCTCAAGCCCCTCCCCCCTGCCCCGGCTACATGCCTGAGCCCACATGGCTCTATGAATAGAACAGCTTACTTCGGAAGAGCACCTTATCTTCACAGTAGATCTTAAATCACGAGGTGGAACGTAGAGAGATATATGTTCGGATAAGTAAGCTGGGGCGGAGCCGTATAGGGTTTTATGGGCCAAGACCAGCACTTTGAATTGTGCTCGGAGGTGGACCAACAGCCAATGGAGCTGACACAGCAGGGGGGGGGTGGTGGTATGCTCCCTGTTTGGCGCTCTGGTGAGTAATCTGGCTGCTGCCCATTGGACTAGTTTCAGCTGTTTATTGAGGTTCAGAGTTTTATTCTGCCACTTTTGGACTCTCGCTTGCTAAGGTGTTCCTGTGAGTATCTATGTAGACCTTAGAAAGCTATTTCTTGATTTAAGGGGTTGGTTTTCTGGCTGATATCTGAACAGAGGATGGGCCAGAGATGTCAATGTCATGGTCCTTTCATTACAGGCTGCTACTTCCCGATGGATGTCAGGTGGTGTAATATCAGCTAAACAGTATAATTTCTCCAGTCATGTAGGGTGTAGACATCCTGTGATAATGCAGCATGTCTCATTAAGAGCTACATCTGATACAAAAACAACCTGTGCGCTGCTTCAGCGAATGCTATCACAGCCTTTCAAAAATCCCATTAGTAGTTAAAACAGCTCTGTTTGCACTTCCTCACCTGTTGCAGAACTCAAGCTCCAATGCCACAGCACTTGCTGCAATATTACAATGCATCTTGTGTGTTAATAGCAACATAATTTAAAGCAAGACAGAGTTTGCACATCAATTGCCTTTAGTCTAGAACTGAATTCTATGCCTCAAAGGCTACATGCCTCAAAGACTGGAATCCTGGCCTTTGGCTGCCAAACAACTGAAGCAAGTTATTCTTGTTGAAAAGGGTTGTGCGTAAATATAATTTAATTTGAAATGAGCCATTAGTACCACTCACATAGTTATCTCGTGAGATAGATTTTGCTTAAAACAAATAGTATTCCTTATGACTTCCAGAAAAACAAGCTAAACAACTTGACAGAACTCAAACATATAGGCACTGCTTGATGTTGTTGTTGTGTGCCATCAAGTCACCCAGTGCATTTCAATGGCTCAGTGGGAAATCTATCTGTGGTTTCCAGGGTCATTGTCCAAACCTTAAACTGCTACACTATATTTTATCTGTGAGTCATCTTGGGTTCTACTTTGAGAGAAAAGGGGCACAATAACTTATTAACTAAATATACCAAACAGGCTCTTGATTGGTTCGTACTGCCTGCTTAATACCAGGGATAAATAAGTGGGAACTTTTGAATCTGGATAAATATTTGTAGAGAAGGAAATCTGGATGCCTCCATCATTTCACCCTAATGTTTAGTGTTGTATTTATACATTTTAAAATGGTGCAATGGAAACATAATTGATTCTAATTTTGCTTTATTGATCATAATATTAAACCAACCGAAACATCTGCTGTTATGGTCTATAGAAACCGCTATAACCAAGGAGAGTATGTTGAGTGATACAGGATATGGAGCTAATTAAATGTATGTTTGACTGAAAGATAAGCGGGGGGGAAAAAAGAATTTACTAACATTTGCAAAGTTCAGATGTGGGCGGAAGTGAAAGTGACAGTTTGTTCATTCCTGTTTCAGACAAACAATTCACAGTATTGGCCTTCTAAAGTTATTGTAGGTAGATCATAGAATCATAGAATCATAGAGTTGGAAGAGACCTCATGGGCCATCCAGTCCAACCCCCTGCCTAGAAGCAGGAATATTGCATTCAAATCACCCCTGACAGATGGCCTTCCAGCCTCTGTTTAAAAGCTTCCAAAGAAGGAGCCTTCACCACACTCCGGGGCAGAGAATTCCACTGCTGAACAGTTCTCACAGTCAGGAAGTTCTTCCTAATGTTCAGATTGAATCTCCTTTCTTGTAGTTTGAAGCCATTGTTCCGCGTCCTAGTCTTCAGGGCAGCATAAAACAAGCTTGTTCCCTCCTCCCTGTGACTTCCTCTTACATATTTATACATGGCTATCATATCTCCTCTCAGCCTTCTCTTCTTCAGGCTAAACATGCCCAGTTCTTTAAGCCGCTCTTCATAGGGCTTGTTCTCCAGACCCTTGATCATTTTAGTCACCTTCCTCTGGACACATTCCAGCTTGTCAATATCTCTCTTCAATTGTGGTGCCCAGAATTGGACACAATATTCCAGGTGTGGTCTAACCAAGGCAAAATAGAGAGATAGCATTACTTCCCTAGATCTAGACACTATGCTCCTATTGTTGCAGGCCAAAATTCCATTGGCTTTTTTTGCCGCCACATGACTTTGTTGGCTCTTGTTTAACTTGCTGTCCACGAGGACTCCAAGATCTTTTTCATATGTACTGCTCTCAAGCTAGGCGTCCCCCATTCTGTATATTGCATTCAAAGCAGCCTTGACAGATGGCCATCCAGCCTCTGTTTAAAAGCCTCCAAAGAAGGGGCCTCCACCACACTCCGGGGCAGAGAGTTCCACTGCTGAACGGCTCTCACAGTCAGGAAGGTCTTCCTAATGTTCAGATATTCTATATTTCCTTCCTTCGTGGATTTATTACAATATAAAAAGAGACAGAAGAACAATGGGGAAACACAGGAGCACTACAAATGGAAGAAAATGATGTTTGGATTTCTTGTTCACTTCTGTGAATGGATCAAGGCATTTGTAGAATAAAATCTTAATTTGGAAACAGTGGGAGATAAAGCTAAAACTCCTATAGTTTATCTCCCCCACATGGTTCTTTCATTCAACTTTTTTTCCCTTGTGGCTATGCAGAACAGATTGAAATTTATTCACTACATGGTGGATGGGTGTGGGGGAGGCAATAATAAAAAAGTTGGAATGAATTCAAGACAGTGAAAACTCTGTTGTCTCTTATAGGGGAAATCTCCAAGCTTTAACCCATGTTGATTCTAAAATTGACTAGTGGAAACTGCTTAGTTAGCTATAGAAATTTTGGCCCTGCAGATGTTATAGACTATATTTCAAAAAGTCTAGTAGCCTTGGTCATGTTGCCTGAGGCTTCTGGAAGCCGAAGAGAGGGCCAAAGTTGAATTGTATTGGCCATACTGGCAGCAAAATTCTAGGAACTGTTTTCCCCAAAAGTAGCTTTCCTACATTTTACTTCCAAGTATAGCCATTCCATTTGATCTTGGAAGCAATGCACGATAAGCCTTAGTTAGTACTTAGATGCGAGCTTGCCAACAAATACCAGGCTATTTTTCAAAAGAAGGAATTGGCAAAACACCAATTCCTTGAGTAAGAAAATTCTTTGAAATTCTTGCGATCACTATAAGTCATTGGGTGATTTTAAGGTACACATATACACGCAAGACTCAGGCCTAAAAAGTGAAGCTCTTTGGCATCTTGATTCATCCACAGCTCCTCAGATCCATTTTTAACTTCAAAATGCATTCTTAACTTCACATCAACTCAATAGGCTGGAACAGGATAAGATCAATACATGTGATTCTAGAACAGTGGTTCTCAAACTGGGGTCCCCAGATGTTTTTGGTCTACAATTCCCAGAAATCCTAACAGCTGGTAAACTGGCAGGGATTTCTGGGAGTTGTACGCCAAAAACATCTGGGACCCAAGGTTGAGAACCACTGTACTAGAAGGTTTAGTAGACTACAAGCTGAACCTGAGTCCACAGCGTAATATCACAGCTAAAAAAGTCAATGACATTCTAGACTGCATCAATAGGAGCATGGGATCTAGATCAAGGGAAGTCATAGTGCCATTCTATTCTGCTTTGATCAGGCCACACTTGGAATACTGTGTCAAGATCTGGGCATCACAATTCAAGAAGGACTTTGACAACCTGGAATAACCAGAGAAGGGTGATCAAAATGGTAAAGGGGTTGGAAATAGTTCCTTATGAGATACATCTTAGGGAAGTGGGTATGTTTAGCCTGGAGAATTAGCGGTCAACATGATAGCTATGTTTTAAAATTAGAAAGAATGCCATATTGAACATGGAGCAAGCTTGTTTTCTGTTGCTCCAGAGACTAGGGCAGTGGTTATCAACCTGTGGGTCCCCAGGTGTTTTGGCCTACAACTCCCAGAAATCCCAGTTAGTTTACCAGCTGTTGTGATTTCTGGGAGTTGAAGGCCAAAATATCTGGGGACCCACAGGTTGAGAACCACTGGATTAGGGCATGGAGAAATGGATTTTAAACTATAGGAAAAAAGATTCCACCTAAACATTTAAGAAGAACTTCCAGATGGCAAAAGCTGTTATACAGTGGAATATGCGGCCTCAGAGTATGCTGAAGTTTCCTTTTATGGCTTTTTTAATAAAGAGGTTGGATGCCTATCTATCTATTGGGAGTACTTTTATTGTGCGTTCCTGCATGGCAGAGGTTGCAAGTAAATGGCCCTTCCAACTGTGTTTCTATAATTTCTATTAAAACGGTAAGAGTCAGCAAGAGACATCTCTTTATGATTTGAGGGCCACAACACATTACATTTCATATCCCAGTGTTATAGATGTCCTCCTTCGCTTTTCCTCTCTCTTTTTCCTCTCTATCTTTCTGCCTGCGTAAAAGAAACACAAATGTTAGAATACTCCTGACTGTGTTTGCAGAGGCTGCTGGATAGTTAATGATTTTAATATTTCCAAATAAGTTCATTTATTTTATTTTCTAAAAAATACAGCACGTCACGGATGTGTTACTGATTAGATCACACAATTCTCCGGGCTTAAAAATAATAATTGTCAAATTAGCACTGCCACCTGCTACTCTTTCCCATCCTCCTAATTATTACTCATCTGTCATCTTTGAATTGTCTGTTGCTTGACAGTTATCCCAGGAAAGATGACTCAAGACTTCCAGGCTTTAAAGGTCTTTCCACCCTTCTTTATTCAATGGCAATGTTATAAGATAAAAGCCCATAACAAGACAGCATGCTCAGAGATCAGATAAATGCAATGTTATCCTTGCTTTCATTCTCAATCAACTTAACTTTGTAATCTTTTATCAGTGGAGGGAAAATAGTAGGAAAAGTGAAAAGGCCAAGCAGTAGATAAGGATATGTGCATGGCATTGAAAGCCATGAAGACAGACCACAACTACATTTCAGTGTGCGTGTTATAAAACCACTTGTCCTCTAAACTGTGGGGAACATTTATTTGTATAGCTTGGAGTTAGTGGAGAGATAAATGGAGAGAGGAATTATTCCATGTTACACTCTTCTCTATGGACACTTCCACACTGCCCTTTTATCCCAGGATATGATCCCAGATTATCTGTTTATCCCATGTTATCTAGCAATGGGGACTCATATATTCCATTTTAAAGCAGATAATCTGGGATCAGATCCTGGAATAAAGGACAGTGTGGAAGGGCCCTAAGTCTAATTGAGCCTGGTTTTTCAAAATGCCTTTGTCTGTTACACTGACATTTCATCCCACATCCAGTAAGCCTTGAGTGATGTACATAGTCCTCTTCTCATTTTATCTTCATAATAACACTGTGAAGTACGTTGGACCAAGGTTATCCTGTGAGCTTCACTATGAAATGTTGATTTGAACCAGGTGTAATCCATCTTGTCATTACAGTGATGTGCTATGCGGTTGAATTACCCTTGTTTCAGTATACTATACTCTGGTAATCCTTAGCACAGACTATGGAAATATACAATCCTTATGGAATATGGGTTAGAGTGGCAATGAATAGAAAATATAGTTCTAGATCCGCTAACCGGGCTTGAAGCTTGGAAAGGGGTCATAGCGGTTGAACCAACCCACATGTTCCATTGTTAGATTACCTTCTTGGCTGGTCACCATCAATATATTCAGGTGTAAGGTTGCCAGTTCAGAATAGTCCCAGGCCCAGAGGTCTCAAAGACCTAAGGACAACATCTGCAATAACATTAAACATTCTGCATTGAGTACCTACCAATCACAGTTGTTCCCAATGTGTCATTCAAGCATACACACATAACATATTTTTGGTTTAGAAATGAAGAGAGAACTTTTAGCTAAAGGGACTGTTCCCAGAGCAAGGTGAAACAAGAATGTTCCTCCTAAGGGCCCATTCAGACAGCCCCTTTATTGCAGTAACTCTCACAATAAAGAAGGGGCTGTCCACATAACATCCTGGTAAAAAAGGTAAAGGTAGTTCCCTGACATTAAGTCCAGTCATGTCTGACTCTGGGGTGTGGTGCTCATCTCCATTTCTAAGCCAAAGAGCCAGCGTTGTCCGTAGACACCTCCAAGGTCATGTGGCCGGCATGACTGCATGGAGCGCCGTTACCTTCCCGCCGGAGCGGTACCTATTGATCTACTCACATTTGCATGTTTTCGAACTGCTAGGTTGGTAGAAGCTAGGGCTGACAGTGGAAGCTCACGCTGCTCCTCGGAATTGAACCTGTGACCTTTCAATCAACAAGCTCAGCAGCTCAGTGCTTTAACCCACTGCACCACCGGGGGCTCATTAACATCCTGGACAGTCCCAAATTAATTTGCCACAAACCAGGAAAACCCTGGTTTGCATCAAATTAATTGGATAGTAGCTTTATTCCGCACCTTCTTGGAAGGCACGGGTTAAACCCACTACTTCCGGTGTCTGGACTGCAGTCTAGACACCATTCTCACAGTTTTCTGGACTAAACTGTGGGAATACCCACCACCTCCCTCACAGCCCCCAACCTCCTTTAAAAAGTAAGGAAAAATTACCCAGCCTCCAGTAGACTGTAACCGGAGCTCTCCCTGCACATAAAAATGATGTGCCAGGTCAGCAGGGAGGGGGAGGGAAAATTGCTCCCCCCCCCTCCACTCTCCTGGTGTGTCATTTCTATGCACTGGGAGAGCTCCAGCTACTGGAAGCCAGGAAAGTTTTCCTTGCTTTTCAAAGGGCTTGGGGGGCTTTGGGGAAGGGTGGTATGACCTCCAGATGTTCTTGTGGGCCAGTCCTGTGAGAGCATCTGGACACCCACCCCAGAAAGCACGTGCTTTCTGGGGTGTGTGTAGACAGGCCCCCAGGAATATCCATGTTTTTAAAACGTGGATGGTTCTGGGATAAAGGCCTGTCTAGAACTGCCCTTACTTATGCAACAAGGAACATTTAATTTAAGCGACTGCTTTGACCACATAATGAGAAGACAGGAAAGCTCAGAGAAGACAATTATGCTGGGGAAAATGGAAGGAAAAAGGCAGAGGGGCCGACCAAGGGCAAGATGATTGTATCCTTGAAGTGACTGGCTTGACTCTGAAGGAGCTGGGGGTGGTGACGGCCGACAGGGAGCTCTGGCGTGGGCTGGTCCATGAGGTCATGAAGAGTCGGAAGCGACTGAATGAATAAACAACAACAACAACAACAGCAACCTGCTTTGAGCCAAAATGTGCAAGTAGAGTTAAGCAGAGGATCCAAGGGGAAGAGGGATGTTAATGAAGAAAGCACAGTTTTTGAAAGTTGCAAAATTTCCTGTTCTACTAACTGGCTTGGGGATCTGCACATAGGCTTTTCCTCTTGGATAGCTGCCAGATTGGAAAATTTGAACCCTTGTCTCCTGCCTGGAGAAGAGCTATCTGGAGTCTCAGGACCAGCCCTAGAGATCTGAGAACTCTACAAAGAAACATCAGCTCAAAATATCTGGATAGAGGCCTTCTCTTAACCGTTGTTGGCTGTTGTAATGGATTATGCACGCACTTCACTAACTGGACTGGCTCTTAATTTATTTAAACTTCTCTGCAATTTTTGCTGCTTTTTTGTGTTTGCTTTTATTCTGCCACCTGCTGCTATTCTACTCCTACATGGTCTTGTTTGAATGCTTTTCTTTTAGCAGGTTCTTTTGGTAAGCTATCTTGTGAATCTGTGTCATAACTGATAGTGAAATAATAACAAAGTAAACACCCAACAATTTTTTTGCCATTTTATGACATCCTCAATTTGCTTAGGCTGCCTTGTTTCTTTACTTAGCATCATTATCAGAGACATAGGTGGTGGTGTTTGCCCCTTAACCCCTGAAATAACGAGACAGACAACAAATGTATGGATTCAAATTGGGCAACTTTTAT